>JAAWVA010000049.1:74108-105138 GCA_015227895.2 Colaptes auratus
GGCAGGGGCTGGGGGGGTCTGGAGCTTTGGGGGTTGCACATGGGCCTGGCTGACCCTGGCACTCTGGGTGGGGCAGGAGCCACCCGGCCACCACCAGGCCCTGATGTGTCCCCAGCTGTGCCCCACCCAGCAGCCGCTGCAGGAGGGGCTGGGGGTGCATCCTCCCTCCAGCCAGGACAACAAAGGCTCAAGGCCAAGGGGAGAGAAGCAGAAGCTGGCAGCCAGCAAAGACAGTATGGGGGGGCTGGGAGGGGTGGCTCGGGGGGGGCTGTGGGCTTGGGGTGAGCTGACACCTCCTTAAGCTCCCTGCCAGCTCTGCAGAAGGCCCAGCACGAGGGGCAGGCACTGTGCTGCCAGAGCAAGGGCTGAGGCAGGAGCAGCCCTGGCTGCTGGCCCAGCACAGCCAGCTGCAGGCACTGCCAGTCTGGGGGGGATAAAGCCCTGAACCCCCCAGATAGCCTCCCCCAATTCCCTGTGCCCCCCAGGCAGCCCATGCTGGACCTGCCCCAAGCAGGAGGAGCCAAGGCCCAGCCAAAATGCCCCCAGGGAAACCACAACAGCAGCCCCAGAGCTCAAAATGCCTCCCTGGGAGCCTCAGTTACCCTCCTGCACCCCAAAACTATCCCAAAGGAACCCAAAGGGCACTGGGGTGCTGAGGGCAAGCTGGGCACACGGCTTGGGCTGCCTGAGGGCAGGGACCAAGCCAGACCCCGCTGGGCCACACAGAGACCCTGCAGAGAGCTGTGCCCAGCCCTGTGCCTGAGGGCAGGCCGAGGCAGCCCTGGCACAAGGCTGGCACAGCCTAGCCTGGGGAAGGGCTTCACCTGCACAGGGGGGAGGGCACTGAGCAGAGCCTTCTGTGCATGGGCACAGCTCTGGAAGGGCTGTGGGGCAGGAGGAGCCAGGCCTGGTGCTGCCAGAGCCCACCCAGCACCCCTGAAACCCTCTCTCCTGCTGCAGGCTGCCACTGGGGCCTCTCCTCTGCCAGGACACCAAGAGGGACCAATCCTGGATGGGGGCAGCGCCCAGCTGGGGCAAAGGCTGGGGTGCCCAGGGCACAAACAGCCTGCAGCCTGCCCCTCCCCCCAGCAGCCTCTGCGCGACACAGCCCCCACGCTGCCCACCACCTCTCCTGGCCACGGCAGCCCCCCACAGCGCCGCTGCAGCTCAGCTCTGCTGCCAGGGCAGCAGGAGCAGAGGGACACAGGGCCAGCCCCCTGCAGCCCAGCAACGGCTCCGCCTGCAACACAGCAGCAGCCAAAGGGGGCCTGCAGCTGCCCCTAGCAGGGGGCTTCAGCAGCACAAGGACCCCCAAACACACCCAGCCCTACCGATGGCCCCACAGCCGCACAGACCCCTCCCACAACAGCACAGACGCCACCCACTCAGCCTACACACCTCCCCCGTGCCCCACACAGCCCCTCGCATGTTCCCAGGAGCCCCCAGCCCAAACCCACGCATGATTCCCCCTGGAACCCACAGAGGCTCCCCCGAGCCCCACCGACCCTACCCCACAAACCCTTCACCAACACCAGCGACCCCCAAACGCCCGCACACCCCACTCCCGGATCCCCACCCCACGACACAACCCTGAGCCCCCGGCGATCCCCAGGCCCACCTCAGGATCCCCTCCTCAGCCCCAGGGCATTTCGATCCCAACTCAAGGACCCCCCGCCTCAGCCCAGGGAATCCCCACCACAATCCCAGGATCCGCAGCTCAGCCCCAGAGACTCCCTCACCCCAGGTGGCGGCCGAGACAAAGGGGACGCGGAGCAGGAGGCCGAGGCCGAGGTCGGAGCACAGGAAGCTGCCGACCGGCAGGCTCCGGGGCCTGGGCGAGCAGAGAGCGCTGCGATGGAGACCCCGGCCCGGCCCTTCGCGCTGCGGCGGCCGCGTGGGAGTCGGAGCGGCAGCAGGGCCGGGTCCGGAAAGGAAGTTCCCCACAGCTGGGCGCAACAGCCAATGAGAGCCGCCGGGAGCGCGGCAGCTCCTCCCCCTGCCCGCTGGCGAGGCACAGCGAGGAGCTGCCGCTGCCGGCCGCGGCCGCCATTGGTGCCGCCCTTGGGGAGCGGCAGCGGTGCCGCCGCGCGGGAGAAGCGCCGGAGGTGCTGGCGGGCGAGTGGCAGCCGCCGGATCGTGAGCTGCGGCAGGGGCTGAGGGGGCCGGGGAGCGCTGAGGGCGGCGGCAGCGGAGCGGGGGCTGGGCGGGCCCCGGAGCACGCTGCGAGATCGTTGAGCGCCGGGGCCGCGCGCCGGAGCTGAGGCCTCTGCTCGCCCAGGCCCCGGGAGCCTGCCGGGGCGGCGGTCGGCAGCTTCCTGAGCTCCGAGCTCTCCCTCGGCCTCCTGCTCAGCGTCGCCTTTGTCTGCCCGGCGGGGGGGGAGCCCCGGGGCGGAGGGAGGCAGCCTGGGCTCGGGGTTGCGATTCCGTGGGGCTGAGGGCTGTGGTCTGGAGCCTTTGGGACGCTCGGGGGAAAGCTGTGGCTGGGCTGAGGATGCTCTGGGGCTGAGGGGGATCCCGGGTGGGGGTCGGGGGGGCCGGCTGCCCCTGGCTCCCGCAGCCTCCTGCGGCGCTGCTGAGGCTGTGGCCGCTGGGCGCCTCCGGCCAGGCCTCGGGCAGCAGGCGGCAGGGCGCGGGCAGGGCCCGGGGGCGCTGCATGGAGGGCAGCAAGCAGGCCCCGGGGCGGCTCCAGGAGACTTTGATGCTTTTCCTGCTGCCCCAGCACGGCCAGCTGCGGGGACCGGGGGAGCGTGGGGGGAGTTCCAGCCCTGAACCCCCGAACAGCCTCCCCGGACGCCCTGGGGCAGCCCTGGGCAGCCCAGGCTGGCCCCTGCCCCAAGCAGGAGGAGCAAAGGCACAGCCCAAAATGGCTCCTGGAGCTCAGACTGTTCCCCCAGCACACCAAAGTGAGAACCCAGGAGCCTGAACTGGCCCCCGGGAACCAAACCCAGCTAACCCTGCCTGGGACCCTCAGTTACAGCCCTGGCACCCCAAAAGTATCCCAAAGGAACTGAAAATGGCCTCCAAGCTCCAGGTGGTGGGAAAGGACCCACCAGGACTGGGGGGGGTCTGGAGGGATTCTGAGCAGCAGGGCCATAGCAGCACTGTTTTGAGCCCTTCCTGTCTAGGGTGAAGAAGAGAGAGGGGCAGCAACATTTGAGTATCCTCCTGTTCTTCCCTCAGCTCCACCTGGGGACTCCTTTGGGGACATCCTTGGTTCCTTTGGGATAGTTTGGGGTGCAGGAGGGTAACTGAGGCTCCCAGGGAGGCATTTTGAGCTCTGGGGCTGCTGTTGTGGTTTCCCTGGGGGCATTTTGGGCTGGGCCTTGGCTCCTCCTGCTTGGGGCAGGGTCCAGCGTGGGCTGCCTGGGGGGGCACAGGGAGTTGGGGGAGGCTATCTGGGAGGTTCAGGGCTTTATCCCCCCCCAGACTGGCAGTGCCTGCAGCTGGCTGTGCTGGGCAGCAGCCAGGGCTGCTCCTGCCTCAGCCCTTGCTCTGGCAGCACAGTGCCTGCCCTTCGTGCTGGGCCTTCTGCAGCTGGGCAGGGAGCTTAAGGAGGTGTCAGACTCACCCCAAGCCCACAGCCCCCCCTGAGCACCCCTCCCAGCCCCCCCAGACTGTCTTTGCGGCTGCCAGCTTCTGCTTCTCTCCCTTGGCCTTGAGCCTTTGTTGTCCTGGCTGGAGGGGGAGGATGCACCCCCAGCCCCTCCTGCAGGGGCTGCTGGGTGGGGGCACAGCTGGGACACATCAGGGGCCTGTGGTGGCGGGTGGCTCCTGCCCCACCCAGAGTGCCAGGGTCAGCCAGGCCCATGCAAGCCCCAAATGCTCCAGACCCCCAGCCCCTGCCACAGGATTTCCCCCATGAGCCCCAAAGGATCCTGACTGCAACCCTCAGCCCCAAGGGATCCCAACCCCACAGCTCCCAGCAGACTCCCCCCCAGACTGCCCCTCCCCAACCCCACAGACCCCCCCTATCCCCATGACTTCCCCTCCCCCAGAACTGCCCAGCCCCCATCCCATAGCCCTCCAGAGCACTGCTGTACCCCAGCAGCTGCTGAGCCAAGCCCCAGGAGCTACCCCGAGCTCTCCTCCTGCTCTGTCCCCCCTTGGTTCTGGCTGCCGGGGGGTGAGGGAGTGTGTGTGGCTGAGGGGGAATCCTGAGGGGGGCTGGGGGTCCCGGGGGGCTGAGGGTTGTGTCCCGGAGTGAGGGAGGGGTCTGTGGGCTCCCGGGGAGCCGTCTCTGGGGTTGGGGGGCGCAGGGTCCGTGGGGTCTCGCGGGCTCTGCTGGGCTGGCGCAGGGCTCCTGTGGTAGGGACAGGCGGAAGCAAAGTGCCGCTCCTGGAGAGCTCTGCGGCAGCGATGCTGCTCTGCGGCCGCCTGCTGCCGGGGCATGGCTGCCCAGAGCCTGCACACCACGCAGTGCCACTGAGGGGTTTGTGGAGTGCCCAGCCAACCACACAGGGTCATTCCCATCCCACTAAATGGGGGGGGGGGTAGGGCAATTAGTTCTCAGAAGCCATTTGCATTGTCCGTCCCCAGCGTTCCTTCCTTCTATGGCTGGGGGAAGCCATCTGGTGGTGGGGAGTAGGGGTCCTAGGACAAAGTCAGTTGTCTTCCTCACAGCTGTGCCTTTCACCTTGGACCTCTGAACTGCTTTGGCTGCTTGTCCTTTGGTTGCCTTCTGGCCAGGTGTCATAGCCCCTAGCCTTGAACAGATACTTTCCTTTATGTGGTGCTTGCTAAGGAGCTCCTTTATCAACCTGATGATGAGCTGCTTCCTCTGGCCTACTGCTGCCTGTGATAAAATGGTTGGAAGAGTTTACCAAAGAGCTGCAAGGTCAGGTTCAGAAACTACTTTGCTGCTCTATTCTGCAGTACACACTTGGCTCCTCATACTGATAGGTTGGATCTTGAAGGTCTCTTCCAGCCTGGTCTATCCTATCCTATCCTATCTATCCTATCCTATCCCGTTCCTATTCCATCCATTCATTCCATTCCATCCATTCCATTCCATTCCTTCCATTCCATTCCATTCCAATAGATATACCTAGTACCTCTTCTCCTAATACCTAGCCTAGTACTTATCTATGTGATCTAATGCAGTATCAGGAGGAGTTGGTGGTGCTGGAGGACTCTGTGTGGCTGTTGTGTGGGGAGGGGGCATGAGCTTTGGAGTGGGGAGTCCTGGGCTTCCAAGAGGGTTCTGTGCAGTTCTGGAGGGGTCTGTGTGATTCTGGCAACCTCTGTTGGGCTGTGGGTAGCTGGGGAGGGGTCTCTGGTGTTGGAGGTGGTCTGAGCAGTTCAGGGGCTCTCTGAGTGGCTGTAGGGGACTAATTGCCAATTCCTCTCAGGGTTTCCTGAACACAGAAAGGCTCAGGGCAGGAGGAGCTTTTGCTCTCTGCCTGCAGGCTGAGAGCTCTGCAGAGCTTTTGTCAGCTCTGCTGGCAGGAAGCAAGGTCAGAAGCTGTGGGGCCAGGGCATCACAGGAGCCTGGGGTGTGGAGCCAAAGCCCCTCCCCTATTTCTCAGTGGTGTTCTGTAACTCCTCCCCTGCTGCCCATGCACACAGCCCGCACAGGGACTCGCACGCCCCCTGCCCAGCAATAGCCTTCCTCATCTTCATCTCCCTCAGCTCTGTTAGCGGTCAAGCGAGAGCTTGAAGGTCTTTTGCGGCCATCCCAGGATGTCAACAGGTTCCTGTCCCCCCTCGGGTCATAGCCAAAGGGCTACAGACAGAGGTTGTCCCTTCCCCTTAGCATGCAGCTGGGAGCTTCTGGGCTCCCACCAAGCGTTGCCAGGCACCCGGGCAGCGGGGCACAAACACCAATTGTCCCCAGGCAGCCCTTGGCAGCTGGCTGTTTCTAATCAAACTCCAATTAATTCTCCCCTGCTACAAATGGGAGAGAGTCCTGTTGAGAGGTTTTTTCCCCTCTGGGCTCATAGCTTTCCCTTGGAATTCCCTGGGATTATTCCTGGCAGTGCTGTCACATGGAGCCTTTCTGGGTTGGTTTGCGGTGTCCTGAGAGAGACTTGGAAAGAGAAGTGCTGAGAAGGAAGCTTCAGGGCTCGTGGGTGGCAAAGCCGTCTGGGTATGGATCAGAGCTGTGGAGTGTAGGAGAGCCTTCAGGGCCTTGTTCTGTTGATGGAGATGTGGACAGAGGAACTCCTGCTCCCAAGAGGGCTTCCAGTAGGTTAAAACTCAACTCCTGTGCATGGATTCGTGGGGAAGTGTTTGTCTTCTTGTGGCCAACTCAGCCTTTCCTTCTGCAGTAAGAGTGTGACAGCCTGGGCTTTTCAATCCCTGGGGCACTGGGCACCTTCCGGGCTGGTTTTCTTCTCTAGAGCTTTGCAGCCCAGCTCCAGGTCTGCTGTTGCTTGAAAGTCCTGATGGGTGTTGTGTGCAGCCCCAGGTGTTGGCTCGGTCTCTTGGATCAGTTGGTCCTTCCTCTTTTCACCCTTCAGTTTCAGAATCTGACCACACTTTGAAGCTTTGGCTCCAATGGTTTCTCTCCTGCCAGCATTCTGTGCTCCCACCTGGAGTGCTGTGTCCGGTTCTGGTGCCCCCAAGATTTTGAGCTGTTGGAGGGAATTCAGAGGAGTCCAGGGGGGTGGTGGGAGGGCTGGGGCACCTCCCCTCTGGGGGTGGGCTGGAAGAGTTGTGGCTGTTGAGAGTGGAGAGGAGAAGGCTCCTGGGAGAGCTTGGAGCAGCCTTGTGGTACCTGCTGGGGGCTGATCATACTGGTTTGGCTTGGAAGGGACCTCCAAGATCATCCACTCCAAGCCCCCCTGCACTCAGCAGGGACATTGTCCACTAGATCAGGTTGCCCAGAGCCCTGTCCAGCCTCACCTTGAAGATCTTCCGGATGGGGCCACAACCACCTCCCTGGGCAACCTGTTGCAGTGTTCCAGCAGCCTCCTGGTGCAGACCTTGTTCCTCACATCCAGTCTCAATCTGCTCTGCTCTCTTTGAAGCCATTGGCCCCGGTCCTGTCCCTGCAGGCCTTTGCAAACAGTCTGTCTCCATCCTTCTTGTAGCCCCTTCAGGTACTGGAAGGTCACTCTTAGGTCTCCCCAGAGCCTTCTCTTCTCCAGGCTGAACACCCCCAGCTCCCTCAGCCTGTCCTTGTAGCAGGGCTGTTCCGACACCCTGATCATTTTTGTGTCCCTTGGTGGGGCTTTGGGGCCTCTCAGAGGAGACAAAGTGAGTGTAGATGGAGAAGTGGATGGACAGATGGAGTTTCAAGTCAGCGGGGGGTGGGAGGGATTAGTTCAGCAGCTGCGTGGCTCTGCCTGACTCCTCCCTACAATGGTACTGGCAGCAGCTGACCCTGGAAGCTGAAACACCCCAAATCCTGCCTGGATCAGGACAGTCTCCTGACATGCAGCACAGCGCAAGCAGGCACTTGGGGATCTTCCCCAGACACCCCATCCCATACCCCATGTCAGGAGTCACCTGAGGTCTCTCTCTCTTGTCCATTTCAACAATTCCTGCACGAGGTGGCTGCAGGGTCCCTACCCACCCCTCATCTGTAACCCTTCCCCCTGGGCTTGTTGATGTTCTTTCAGTCCTCCAGCTCATTCCAGCCTTTAGTCTCAGGGACCTTCCATTCTCCTGCTTTCAGTCCACTTCTGTAGATGCTTCCTCAGCCACAACATTCTCTACTCCACCCTTCCAGCTGCAGTGGCAGTGGAGCTGTGGGACGCAGGGCCATGGGACGGCAAAGCCACGGGGGACATGGATGGGCTGAGAATGGTCAGGCAGGAATTAGGCCTTGTGGGGATTGGCCTTTAATGCGCCACAAGGCCTTGTCCCCCCCCAAAAGGGGCAGGATCAAGGGCTCTGGGCATGGGCAGTGCTGAGCCAGCCCTTGGAGCTCAATCTTCTCTGAGCCCTTTGCTTCTCTCTTACAGGGTCAGTGTCCTTCTCTCCATCACATCTGCACCTCTGGGCTGGGCAACAGCAGAGTTTGCACATCTGCTCCTTGGGACAGCCCAGCAGGTAAAACAACTCAGACTGGGACAACAGTGGGACCCCAGCACCCAGCTGACTCCTGTGGCACCTCCCAACCTCCTCCAGAGCTTTCTGCCTACCACATCTCACTCACTGGGAGCTCTGACTGATGTCAGCTGTGGTGGGAGTCTGGGGCCCCACCAGGCTGATGAGGGTCAGTTGTGAGGGTCAGCACTGCTGCCTGTCTTGTCTGACTCCCCCACCATGGCTGGGGCTGGGGCTTTAGTGTCCCTGTCTATTACTTGCCATAGCCAAATATTGGGTGCTGGGAGGTGTTGACTGTTGGGGGCTGAGCAGGGCAGGATCTCAGGGTTTGAGCTCCTGCAGTCAGGTGCTTCCATCTTTCCTAGGGAAGTGACCTCTTCCCCAGCCAGCATAGCCTCAGAGAAGGACCCAGACAAGAGCTGGGAGGAGACAAACAACTCAGAGACCGAGATGGAGCAGCCATATCGCAGCCCAAGGAAGAGGAGGAGGAGCACAAGATGGAGGATGATGACTATGAGGACAATGACTATGTCAACGATGATGATGATCAGTATGGAAATGAAGATGACCAGGATGACAAAGAGGAGGAGAAAAAGGTATATGAGGACAAAGCACCTGCAGCCCCATCAGTGCCACCCAAGCAGCTGGATCAGTGCCTGGAGTGTGGGCAGAGCTTCCCATCTGGGTCAGAGCCAGTGCAGCACCACTGCCCCCACCCTGGCAGCTGGCCCTTCATCTGTGGTGATTGTGGCAAGAGCTTCAAAACCAGCTCCACCATCACTGTCCACCGCCGTATTCACACGGGAGAGAAGCTGTTCCCCTGTGCAGAGTGTGGCAAGAGCTTCGCCACAAGCTCCCAATTCATCCAGCACCAACTCATCACAGCGGTGAGAAGCCATACGGCTGTGCCGACTGCGGCAAGAGCTTCACCCAGAGAGCTCACCTTGACCGACATCACCGCACCCACACTGGTGAGAAGCCTTTGTGTGTGGTGACTGCAATAAGAGATTTGCTGCCAAGTCGTCTCTCAGGATGCATCTTCGTGTGCACACTGGTGAGAAACTCTTCACTTCTGATGCCTGTGGCAAGAGCTTCAAACACAGCTCTAGAGTCAACAAGGACCACCATGTCCACACCAGAGAGAAGCTGTTCCCCTGTGCAGAGTGTGGTACGAGTTTCACCCAGCGCTCTACCTTCATCCGTCACCAACTCATCCACAGCGGTGAGAAGCCATACAGCTGCGCCGACTGTGGCAAGACCTTCAACCACAGGTCCAACCTGAACATTCACCGCCGTATCCACACTGGAGAGAAGCTGTTCCCCTGCACAGAGTGCGGCAAGAGCTTCACCACGAGCTCCACATTTATCCGGCACCAACTCATCCATAGCAGTGAGAAGCCATACAGCTGTGCCGACTGCGGCAAGAGCTACAAATGCAGCTCTGCCTTGAAAACCCACCGCCGCATCCACACTGGAGAGAAGCCCTTCACCTGTGCTGACTGTGGCAAGAGGTTCATCTTCAGCTCCACTCTCATCCGTCACCGCCTCATGCACAGCAGTGAGAAGCCATACAGCTGTGCCGACTGCGGCAAGAGCTACAAAAGCAGCTCTGCCCTGAATACGCACCGCCGTATTCACACTGGAGAGAAGCCCTTCACCTGTGCTGACTGTGGCAAGAGCTTCAGCTTCAGCTCTTCTTTCATCCGTCACCGCCTCATCCACACTGGTGAGAAGGTGTACAGCTGCGCCAACTGTGGCAAGACCTTCAACCACAGGTCCGACCTGAACATCCACCGCCGTATCCACACTGGAGAGAAGCTGTTCCCCTGTGCAGAGTGTGGTAAGAGCTTCACCACGAGCTCCAACCTGAACATTCACCGCCTCATCCACACTGGTGAGAGGCTGTTCTCCTGCACCGAGTGTGGCAAGAGCTTCAAGCACAGCTCAACCCTTGCCATCCACCGCCGTATCCACACTGGAGAGAAGTTGTTCCCCTGTGCTGACTGTGGCAAGAGCTTCACCACAAGCTCCCAATTCATCCAGCACCAACTCATCCACAGCGGTGAGAAGCCGTACAGCTGCTCCGACTGCGGCAAGACCTTCAACCGCAGCTCCAACCTGAATATTCATCGCCGTATCCACACTGGAGAGAAGCCCTTCACCTGTGCTTTCTGTGGCAAGAGCTTCAGATTCTGCTCCTCCCTGAACAACCACCGCCGCACTCATACTGGAGAGAAACGCTTTGTGTGTGGGGACTTCAAGAAGAGCTTTGTTGCCAGGTCCTCCCTCACGAGGCACCGTCGTATCTGCACCAGCGAGAAAGCCTTCACTTGTGATGTCTGCAGCAAGAACTTCAAACACAGCTCCAACTGAACATTCACCGCCGTATCCACACTGGAGAGAAGCTGTTCCCCTGTGCAGAGTGCAGCAAGAGCTTCACCCAGAGATCCAGACTCATCAAGCACCAACTCATCCACAGTGGTGAGAAGCCATACGGCTGTGCCGACTGCGGCAAGAGTTTCCACACAAGCTCCAACCTGTCCGTGCACGCCGCACCCACATGGTGAGAAGCCCTTCACCTGCTGTGACTGCGGCAAGAGATTCACCCAGAAGTCTCAGCTTACCAAGCACTGCCGTACTCATGCCAGTGACGGGCCCGCTGGGGGACAGGCACAAATAGTGCCACACTCGTTCTGTTGGGGCAGTTGTGACTCCCGAGAGGGGCTTTGCAACAGACTGAACCAAGATCTCCTTTTCTTGACTGAATTTCTCCAAGGCTGGGGGCTCCAGCAGGAACAAAAACCTCCTGCCCTTCTAAACACCAATTAGTGGTGATGAGACTAATTACAGTGATGAGTTGAAACTGCCAGAACTGCCACTGGAGCTGGGCTGAGCTTTGCCAGGGTTTGTCTGTCTCTTCCCCAATGCTTTGGTTCTCCCTGGGGTAAACAAAAGCCTGTCCATTGCCCAGTTGAGTCAATAAGCAACCAAAGTTCCCAAACTCCTGTATTGTTTGCTTTTGTTTCAGACAAGCCCAAATGTTGGGGCATTTGTTAGTTAATTATAATAAAATATTTTTAGTGATAAGTAATTATAATCACATGTTATAAGCAGGCAGTAATTATGCTAGAATAGGGTAATTGGTCATTAATTAGCATACAATATGGTAATTAATAATATAATGAGATCTAAGTAATAAATCCTGAAAGGGATGATATGGGGTGGAGTGGATAATACAGGATAAATGCTTTTAAGTCATAAGAGTAGATAATGGCAATAGCGCCAGGAGTGGTCCTGGCAATAATAAAGGTGATAGTAATTGATCAGAGTAAAATAGTGGTACTGGTGGTACTGAACAAATAAGAAGTTATAGGGGTGTAATAAAAGAAGCTTGGAGACATTTCCTTCAAAGTTTTTGGAAGTCCAGAGGTCAATGGCTCTCTTCTCATTTGAATGATTTGGGACTTTTTCTGTATGCAGACATTCAGAAGAACTCTGTGTAACATCAACTCTTTCTTGCTTTTCTTCAGCGGTTAATTCAATGGTTTGTGGTGGGTTGCAAATTCTGCCCCCCAACATTAATTTGCCAGGCCAGCTCATTTGGAAGCAAATGAAAGCTGTATTTACAAGCAATCTACAGTCTACAATGGGATGCAAGGACTATGTACAAATAGACAGCACTGACAGTATTTGCAAGTATTTACAATTGACAAACAGCAATAGGACCCTGCAACAGCTTCTCCCTTCCTTGCCTCCTCCCCTACACCCTGTACCAAGGGATGAGAGACAGAAGCAGAGATATTAGGCTTAGCCAAAATAATGCTGCCAAGGTCAAGTAGAAGCAAGTTAGTATCTCCCCAAGCAAAGAAGTGTTCTGGAGTTCCATTGGGATGACCTGATGAACTGTGGCACTGCCAGCACTGGGGAATATTAGAAAAGAATTAGAATAGAATAGAATAGAATAGAATAGAATAGAATAGAATAGAATAAGCCAAGTTGGAAAAGACATTTGAGATCATTGAGTCCAACCTATCACCCAACACCATCTAATCAACTAAACCATGGCACCAAGTGCTGAAGGGTTAAATCTTGGAGAGCCGTGCTCCAAGCACTGCTGGACTGATAAGAGGAGACAGTGTTGGCCTTGATGGCTTGTGAACTATGGGAACACGGTGCAGCAGTGTAGTTGGAGGAGGGCAGATATCTGATTATGAATGGTTATTATGACCTGAGAGTGTAAGACTTCACACACATACCAGATTGATATAACAGAGTCCCTGGTTCCAGTAGTAAACTGGTTTTGTGTTGTATTAGCTTTTATAAAGAAGGATTTTGCATAATCAAGTGGACACCTGGCCTGCATCAGGCCGAGTTCCATCTCTTAATCGTGGCAAATGGTGACCCCGCTGTGATAGGGGCGATGAAACGCTAAGCTGCATCCTGCCGCGTATTCCCTCGGAACTTTGAATGAGCTGTTGAAAGGAAGCAGGAAAAGCCGGGTGGTCAGATCCATCCCTCCCGCTGGATGAGAGGTGAGCTGTGGGAAACATGGGGAACCAGGAGAGTTCCTCAGAAAGAGATGCTTATGAATTAATGCAAGAACTCCATAGAAAGCATGGCAAAGTTATCTGTGGCCCTGATCTTAAGGAGATGCTGGAGTGGGTGCAGGAGAAAATCCCAACAGTTACAATATCTAGCATGTTTCCGAGTGAAATCTGGGATCAAGTGGGGGTGAAGTTATGGGATGCTGCTACTACAGGGAATGCTGAGGCGCAGTGTATGCTCCCATGGTGGCGGACTATATTTGAGATGCTTAAAGTGCAAGAAGGGAACTTGGAACAGAGTATCGAGGGAGCTCAGACTCCTCCTCCGTTACCCTCTAAGCTGCCACCAAAGCCGAAGCTGCAGACTGAGACTTTGGGTACATACACAGCAGAACAACCCCCTGAGGACAACCTCCTAGATGCAGGTCCTGTCGATCCTGAAAGGGAACCAGACTTTTATCCCCGGGATCCTCACAATGTGTGGGCTTCTATTAAGCGCCAAGCTTTACGGGACAGAGACACTGAGGTTGCCGCAAGATTTGTGGCTCCTGTACTGTACAAGGGAAGAGGGGGTAACCCTCAATGGGAGGCTTTGTCCTTCCCAGTGATTAAAGAACTCCATCGTACTGCCACTGAGCACAGGCTCTCTTCTCTTTATTTCGCTAATCTTTTAACATCTATACTCGACAACCATGTAATGACACCATATGACTTAAAATCTGTGGCACAGCTGTTGCTAGCTCTGTCTCAGTATACTTTATGGGAGTTCCAGTGGAGAAAAGGGCTCCAAGCGCTCTTACATATGCGGGACATAACAACCAGGCTTTAGCAGCACTCACGTTGGATCCCCTCACGGGCACTGGTCAACACACCGACCCGGCAGCACAAGCCCATGACTGCCCACGGGAAGCCCTGGCAGCATCGCGAGAGGAGGCACGGAAGGCTTCTCTTAAAGTCCCGGACTCTCAAGAGCCACAAAAAGCTTTCACGAATATCGTTCAGGAACCAAGGGAACCTTGTATGCAACTCATAGATAGGCTTAAACTGGCCTTAGAACGCCAAATCGATGATGGGGAGGCAAGGGAAATATTACTGTTGAAATTAGCTGTGGAAAATGCAAATGCAGATGGTAAGAAGCTGTCAAAATCTTTGCCTAATCAAAATCCCACCTTGCTAGAAATGATTGAAGCATGTGATAAGATAGGTACGATGGAACGTAAGTATGAAGCTATGGCTGCAGCTTTTGCAGCTCTGAATGGTCCAATGAATACAGGAGTTTGTTACGGCTGTGGGAAACCAGGTCATCTCAGAAAGAATTGTTTGGTAGCTAATAACAGAGCCAGACCTAAGGCATCTGGGATTTGCCCTAAGTGCCAGAAGGGGAGGCATTGTGCTAACTAATGTCGAACTAAGTATAATTTTCAAGGGCAGCCTGCTGCACAGGGAAACAGGATGTGGAGCGTGGGACGGCGCCGCGCGCAGACACAAATCACCCAGCCGGTACCGGCCAGCCAGGTGCCGGCAGCACGCGTGTCTCTGACCTCCGCCCAGCAACAGCAGGTAGCGCAGGACTGGACCTGGCAACCTCCAACACAGTGACTTTACTTGATACCACGGTACATTTGTTGCCAACATGTGTGTCAGGTCCTCTCCCAGTAAAAACTCAGGCATTAATATTAGGTAGATCATCAACAATGATCTCAGGACTTTTTGTGCTTCCTGGGGTTGTTGATTCTGACAGCACAGACAAAATTCAGATCATGGCATGGACTCCGTTTCCTCCCTGCACAGTACCGGAGGGAAGTCCTATTGCACAGCTATTATTGCTTCCCTTGGGATCAGGACGTCCCCCTGCAGAGGGACCTTTAAGAAATAAAGGAGGATTCAGGTCTACTGGGGATCCACAGATTCTGTGGGTACAGACTATCTCTCAAAAACATCCTATCTGTCAGTGTGTCCTGATGTATGGTCAGCAGAACATAGTGCTTAGTGGTATTATTGATACTGGAGCAGACGTCACAGTGATTTCTAAAGCTAAATGCCCCCCCGCTGGCCTGTGGCTACTGCATCTCAGGTGCTGGCAGGCATAGGGGGAGCTGGAGAAAGTCATCAGAGCCTGAATTTCATTCAGATTCAGGGACCAGAGGGACATACAGCTTCTGTGAAACCTTTTGTTTTACCTGTGCCTATGGTGCTATGGGGTCATGATGTGCTTTCACAATGGGGGATGACCATGAACACCCATTTTTAGAGGGGGCCATTGTGGTGGGCGACACCCTCCAGTTAACATGGAAAACAAATGCCCCTGTCTGGGTGGATCAATGGCCCTACCATTGGGAAAGCTTTGTGCACTTCAAGAGCTAGTCACAGAACAATTGGGAAAAGGGCATATTGTACCCTCCACAAGTCCTTGGAATTCTCCTATTTTTGTCATTAAACACAAACAGGCAAGTGGCGCTTACGCCATGATCTCAGAAAGATTAATGACCTCATGGAAGATATGGGGAGCCTTCAACCAGGGCTACCCTCACCCACAGTGATACCACGATATTGGCATGTAACTGTTACTGACCTTAAAGACTGCTTTTTTAGCATTCCTTTACACCCAAATGATGCTCCTAAATTTGCCTTTTCAGTTCCAAACATCAGCACGCAACAACCTTTGCAGAGATACCACTGGGTTGTGCTTCCACAAGGAATGAAAAATAGTCCTACAATTTGTCAGTGGTATGTAGCAAAATTCTTAGTCCTGTTCGAGAGGCATTTCCTGATGTTCTGATATATCATCACATGGATGACATCCTAGTGGCAGCACCAAGCCCCAAGCTCGTGGAGAAAGCTGTAGCCCTTACTGTATCCACTGTGACTCAAGGGGGGTTTTGTGTAGCACCTGAGAAAATTCAGGATGTACCACCTTGGAAATATTTAGGGTGGAGAATCTGGACCCAAACAATTGTTCCACAGCCTTTACAAATCAATGCACACGTGAAAACACTTCATGATGTTCAGAAACTGCTGGGAACCATTAATTGGGTTCGTGCTCTTTTGGGGATTTCTAATGCAGATTTAAGTCCTTTGTTTGAGCTCCTGAAGGGTGACACTAATCTGTGTTCCCCTCGAGTTTTGAATTCTGAAGCACTTCAGTCTTTGCAGAATGTGACCGTGGCTATTGCCTCGAGGCAGGCTCATCCATGTGCACCTGAGCCACCTTTTTTCTTAGTTCTGTTGAATCCTGCTCGAGAGCCACATGCCTTGACTTTTCAGTGGGATACAGGTAAAACAGACCCATTGCTTTTAATTGAGTGGGGTTTTCTGCCTGACCAGCCTGTTAAGACAATTTCTGTACAGTGTGAAATGTGTGCCTTTTTAATTATTAAGGCTAGACAGAACTATTAACTTTAGCAGGGAGAGATTTTGACTGTGTCTATGTTCCTGTTAAAGAGATTTACTTGCAGTGGCTTTTTCAGCAGTCAGATGTTTTTGTTATGTCTTAACAGCCTATGCTGGTCGACTCTCTATGCAGCTGCCTTCACATAAATTGTTTCATCTTGATTTTTCTTTATCTCCTTTGCCTCGTAGGAGCGAAGAACCACTGGTAGAAATACCTGGTTTCCTGTGTCCACCCACTGGGCTGGACCTCTGGACACAGGAAGCACCTCATGTAGCAGAGGGCACCCAGCCCAAACGGCAACAACCTGGCTTTTGCTGTGTCCACTTTGGACGTAGTCTGCCTTGCTCCAGTCAGAGGCAGGAAACAAGGCCAAAACACCATTGGAGATGATGAGAAGGGCAAAGAAGGAGTTCCTACAGGAGACAGGGAGGGTGTGGCAGTTTAGGCTGGGTGCCTCCTGTTGCTGCCACACAAGATACATCTCCAGTATCCCGAGGGTCCAGCCCAGCAGATGGACACAGGGAGCTGTGTGTTTCATACCCATAATGTCCTGCTCCCTATAAATCCATCTGCAAGGTCTCACACTTCCTCTTTCTTCCCTTGCTGCTCCCGAGGGAGATGCTCCCTCTCTGGTAATGGAAGGGGAGTTATCTCAAGGCCTCTTGGGCCTGGCTAGGCCTAATGCCAGGAGGAGAAAAGGGAGGGGCAGTCTCAGATCTGTCCAGCTGAGATTAGCCTAGCAGTGGAGGGGGAAGAAGAGCGAGCCCTGGGGATTTTGGGTGTACCCTCAGGGTGGGAGAAAGGGAAACGCTGGGAGGCTTCTGGGTATGCTGTAAGGGACTCTGTATGCTTTGGGTTTGTCACTGTGATGTAGCTTCTGTAAAACACTTTACTGCTTTTCCATTTAAATTTTCCACCACTTCTGCAATCCATTTGTGTGAGTCTCATTTTTCTGCCCCGGTGGAAGGCAAGAGAGGATCTGCCTGGCCTCCAACCGTGGAGAGAAGGCGAGGGCACATTGCCAGGCACTTCTCAGAAAGAGCCAGCAGGTGGTGCTGCTGCACAGGCAGCAAGCCAAGCTGTGCCTGGGAAGGACTTGATGCATGTTTTGCAGGATTCTGCCTGTAAGGGCAGGGAAACTTTAATGACTTTGGAAGTCAGATGATGGGGTGGTGGCACAAATACCCTCGAAATCTCAGGCAGGGAGGCTCAGCAGTTGGGTTCCCTATCCAAAGATGAGGGTATTGATAAGACTATAGGAAGACTTGATGGAGGGATCCATCCCCTTCGGGCAATGTCTCTTACTGTCTGTATCCTTGCAGAGATGATCTTGTGTGGCATCCACCAAGGCGGAGCAGTACAGAGCAGGGTATTGTGTTTGTGAGAAATGGCAGTGAGAGAAATACTGTATGGAGATGTCCATACTTTGGAGCCTTGTGAGGTACCTGTGGAGAGGTCTCTCTTAAAGAAGCTGACTCAGCTTGCTCCTCCATCCTAACGCTCCTACATTGGCAGGTAGAATCATGGGAGGAGGAGATGGGGGCCCCCCTCCCCCTGTCAGTGAATTTGCTAAGCGAATGAGGCAATTCACACACAGTCTCTCTCATGAGGCATTGGTCTCAGCCATGGAAGCTATGGCTGAAGACATAAAGAAGCTGGAGAAGACTGAAACTCTGGCTGAAGATATAAAAGAGTTGGCTGGAGAGGTGAAGGATCTTAAGACATCCGTGTCCAGATTGCAGAAGAGGAGTAAGACCTCCCCTCTCCCTTCTGGATGGAGCCATGATTCAGCCATCAGAAACAGACATCCAGCTCAAGCTAGGCAGGAGCAATCACAGGGGGCACTGTGAAGAATTTTGCATGACTGTGGTGAAGGCACATTTTGCCCAGATATTAGATCTTGTCCCAGCATGTGGACAAGTTTCCCCTCCTTCAGGAGGAAGGCAAAAGCCAAGGCATTAGCCCGGCCAGCACACACTCAGCGCATGCAGTGCTCGTGCAAACACCGAGAATGGCATAATGCCAGCTTCACGCTTTCCATAGGCTGAAGCCAGTTGTCTATGAGAGTGCCCAGTGGTCAAACCCAGCCTCGAGGAATCTGTAAGTATCACCCTAGTTGGTAAACAAGCTGCCCCCTCTTTCACTTTGTCCTTGCTCGAGAGAGCAGCTCTCGAGCCACAGCCTCTGCCATTGAGCTCGTTGTTAGCTTCTATCACACATGCATGCATACTGAAGCCTCTGCATCGGGAGAAGCAATCGCGAGGATCATCTCCAGAGGGAGGACCTTCGCTGAGCCCGAGCAGCCAGCGTCGCCACAGCCAGTCGTACCGACCGGGAGAGCCCACCGTGCCACCAGAGGACTGGACCAGCCCCCGAGGGTAAGATCTGCCCAGTTGCTGGGGAGAAGGGACTTGATCAAGACCGAGTCTGCATATGCCTAGCCCTGCCATAGCGGGAGAGGAGCCGCCACGTGTGCCGCTCTGAGCCCTGTAACCGCAGGGAAGACTAAAGCACAGTTCGTGCCTATACTGCACCGAACCCGGGACCACTCTGAGCGTCCCGCTGTTCCTTTAAGCCCAGTAACGGAGAAGCTGCCGCTTAACTCAGCCACATTCTCCCCAAGGCGGTTTACATCAGCCCCGAGACTCGTCGCAGCCGGGCTGACCCCATAGCCTTTGTCTGCTGTCACTGTCCGAGTGGAAATGTCGAGCCCTGCTACCAGCAACCATCGCCCTGCCGTGCGAGCCGACTCCGAGGGCCGACCCCGACCAGGACCGATCCCTGTTGTCTGGAGGGAATCGACCGAGTCCTGAAGGGAACCTGCTTCCGAGCTAAGCCCGGGTTCCATTATTCCCTCTCCACTGCTGCGGAGAGAGGAGGCAGTAACCCAGCGCCGCCGTCCAACTCGACTAGGAACCGGTCCAGCGGCAGTAGTCTGCTGGACCTCTGCCTTGCGACAAACAACAGCCACAGAGTATCTTCCACGTGCTCTCCATCCACTAGCACTCAGTTCAAAGTACCCGCGTCTAGCAATCGCTGACGCACGGAAAGATGGCAGTATTGCTGTATAGAGCCAGCAGCCGCCTGCGTCCCGCCGAGTCGCCATCTAGTGGCCAAGCGGCAGAACTGCACCTTTCGTTATATAAATATAGTCTGTAGATCGTTTAATTAAGTTCTGATCATAACACTAAGCCACTTATGGAATGCATTTCACGGACGTGCACTAGAACGTGTACATAAATCAGTGATTCATCGGTTATTAATAATTAATAACATTATTTTCATAATTCATATTTCACATTCATAAATTTAATAACCTCTTCACAACAATGACCAGGGTGAGAACATGGACAAGTGGCAGGGCCAGCCCAGTTCTGCCCACTTGGCAAGAGTATGGGAACAGCAAGGTAGCAGAAAGAGAGGAAATTCTCCCAGGAGAGTGGCTGCCTCAGTTTCCCAGGCAAACTGCCAATAACTCAGGTCTGTGTGAAAGGTGCAGACATTGTGCTCAGAACTAGAGGGGCCCTGCCTCCAGCCAGGCAGGGGAGAGGGACAACGGAGACAAGAGAGTCTGTTGGGATGCTTCTGTGAGATGGGCTGGCACTTCAGAAGCACAGAAGTACAGAGCCCTTGTAGATACCAGCGCCCAGGGCACCCTGATAGCCTGGAATTGCATAGGGGCAGAGCCCATAACCATATCAGGAGCTACTGGAGGGTCCCAGGAGTTGCCTATACTGCAGGCTGAGATAAGCTTCAGTGGGAATGATTGGGAGAAAGGTGGCAAAGGCACCACATGCCCAGAATTATACCCCAAAACCTTGTTCCAACATGTTTCTGAATTGTTAATATCTGTAAATATTTTATTATTTTTAGAATTTAATTAACCAGGTTGGAAAAGAACTTTGAGATCATCAAGTCCAACCTATCACCCAGCACCATCTGATCAACTAAACCATGGCACCAAGTGCCTCATCCAGGCTCCTTCTAAACAACTCCAGGGATGGTGACTCCACCACCTCCCTGGGCAGCACATCCAATGGCCAATCTCTCTTTCTATGAAGAACTTCTTCCTAACATCCAGCCTGAACCTCCCCTGGCACAGCTTGAGACTGTGTCCTCTTGTTCTGGTGCTGGGTGCCTGGGAGAAGAGACCAACCCCCACTTGGCTAAAACCTCCCTTCAGGGAGTTGGAGAGAGCAGGAAGGTTTCCCCTGAGCCTCCTCTTCTCCAGGCTAAGCAACCCCAGCTCCCTCAGCCTCTTCACAGGGCTGTGCTCCAGACCCCTCCCCAGCTTTGTTGCCCTTCTCTGGACACCTTCCAGCAAGTCAACCTCCTTCCTAAACTGAGGGGCCCAGAACTGGACACAGGACTCAAGGTGTGGCCTAACCAGTGCTAAGCACAGGGCAGAATGACCTCCCTGCTCCTGCTGGCCACACTGTTCCTGATGCAGCCCAGGATGCTATTGGCCTTCTTGGCCACCTGGGCACACTGCAGGCTCATGTTCAGCTGCTGTCAACCAGTACCCCCAAGCCTCTTTCTGCCTGGCTGCTCTCCAGCCACCCTGACCCCAGCCTGTAGCACTGCATGGGGTTTTTGTGGGCTAAGTGCAGCACCTGGCACTTGGACTTGTTGAATGCCATCCTGTTGGACTCTGCCCATCTGTCCAGCCTGGCAAGGTCCCTCTGCAGAGCTCTCCTACCCTCTACCAGATCAGCTCCTGCCCCAGGCTTGGTGTCACTTTGGACATCTTCACTGCATTTTATACTTAGAGCTTTTGCTTACCCTTTGGAAGTAGAACTTTCAGTTTGCTTCCAAGTTCTGAGGTTGGTTTTTGGGGGGTTTTGTTGGTAATTTACACCAGGGGTAAATTCCAATTAGCTGGGGGCAGTCTCCACCAACCACACCACAGAAATGTCATTATTCAGGACCATTTCTGATGCAGTCTTGTCCTGTCTGGTGTGACCCAGAGACCGCAGGCATGAGGAGCTGTGCTCCCTGTGTTCAACACAAGACAGGACCCTGCAGGGGTTTGCTTCTCTGAGCTCCTTCCCCCAGGCCTTCTCAGCAAAATTCAAACCTTTCAGTCCAATTCAGTGCAGTTCCTCAGCCAGAAGCAGACACTGAACATCTCAGCCTGATTTGCTTTCCTTTCAGCAAGCATTTCTCCAGAGTCAGAGCAGCTGAAACAGAGCAGACTGCTTCTGACCTTGCTTCCTGCCAGCAGAGCTGACAAAAGCTCTGCAGAGCTCTCAGCCTGCAGGCAGAGAGCAAAACCTCCTCCTGCCCTGAGCCTTTCTGTGTTCAGGAAACCCTGAGAGCAACTGGAAATTAGTCTGGAAACCCTGAGGGAATTCTTATGCCAAAAGAGATTGGAGGGCACACAGGGGTTTGATGCAGTCAGCAGAGGGGGCTGGGGCCAGGGCCAGGCCCTGCAGGGCACCAATGGGTCCGGTTGCTACCAGAGCAGCAGCCAGAGGGGGCCTGCAGCTGCCCCTAGCAGGGGGATTCAGCAGCACAAGGAACCCCCAAACACACCCACCCCTCCTGTGCCCCACCGATGGCCACAGAACCGCACAGACCCCTCCCACACCAGCACAGATGCCACCCACCGACCCTTCACACCTCCCCTCCAGGGGAAAGCCCAACCCTGGGTTGCTTCTGGGGGTGAAGACCCCGGGGAGGGGTCACTAGCGGGTGTCTGAGCCCCTCCCCTCAGCCCCCCCCAAGGAATTTTATGCCCCCTTGCTGGGGCTATAGGATCCCCCTCAGAGACCCTCCCCAGGGCGACCCCAGGGCTGGATCCTTCCCCACCCCAAAAGGTTTGGGGTCCCTATGGGGGGGGGGTCCAGGTTTTGAGGGGAGCCTTCAGACGCCCCTGCAGGAGGGTGCTCGGTGGATTGAGACCCCCCCAAGGGTGAGCCCAACCCTGGGTCCCCTCCTGGGGGGGTGCAGACCCCTGGGGGAGGTTACTGGGGGGGATCTGAGACCCCCCAGGCTCTGGACTTCCCTTCCTTGGATGCCACCCGGCCCCAATTCCCACCGCTGGGGGAGCCGGGCCCGGGGGCGGGGCTAGGGGCGCAGCCAATCGCCGTCGTTCTGCAACGCGCAGCCGATGGGGAGCATGCCCCACCCACCCCATTCTCAACCAATCGGCAGCAGCCGGAGGTGGAGCTGGGGGCGGAGCTGGTACCCGGTGGGCGGGACTTAGGGGCCCTGTCCAGCAGCCCCAGCTCCGCTCTTGAGGGCTGGGAACTCCCCGGTCCTGCAGACACTCCCGACCCGACAGACCCCCCCCGACCCCTCCCAGACCCTCCCGAACCCTATAAACCCCTTCCCAGACCCCTACAGACCCCCCCCTACAGATACCCCCCCCCACATACCCCTCTCCCCCAGCCCCAAAAAGGCTCCAGGCAGGGACTGGCTGCAGGGTTTGTATTGAAACCCGTCCCCTCCCCCCCCCCCCATTGAGGCCACCCCCCCCCCAAATCCAGCCACTCACCAGGAGCTGCTAGAAGCAGGGGAAGAGGGAGGGGGAAATGTGGGGTTGGGACTCCCCCCACCGAACCATGGAACCCCCCCAACAAATCAGGGACCCCCACCCCAAACCGTGGACCCCCCTGCAACAAACCAGGGACCACCCCCCTAAAAACCTTGAGACCCCCACCCAAAAAAAGGGAGGAGAGTGGTGGGGGAGGGGTGGGGGTCACACCAAGGTCCCAGGGGGTTGTGGGTCTGGGGGGGCGGTGGGGGGGTCCCCTGAGAGCCTGAAGAGGGGGAGGGGCAAGGGGGGAGGGAATTTGGGAAGGGGGTGTTTAAAAAAAAAAAAAAAGCAAAGGAACAGAAAAAGAGAGAAAAAGAGAGAAATTAGCCCCCCCCAAAGACCACCCTGTGGACCCCCCCCAACTGTGCCCCCACCCCCTCCACACCCTGGGGACAGATCCCCCCCAAATCTCAGGACCGCCCTTCCCCCACCCCCAGCTGAAGAATGAAAAGGAAAGCAAAGAGGAGGAAAAAAAGGGGGAGGGACCCCCAGACCCCCCCCAAATGGGGAGCAGGGGTGGGGGGGCTGCTGAGAGCTCCTAAGGGACTTTGGGGGGGATGGACTTAAAGTGGGGTCTGGGGGGTCCTAATTTGGGGGTGCTTTAACAAATGGGGGGGTCCCAAATGGCTCTGAAATGGGGAGGGGGTCTCCAAGTTAATGGAAAAGGGGAAGTGGGGAAGTCTTAAATTCGGAGGCAGTGAAGGGCCAGGGGTGAGGGTCCTGACTGGGGGTCCCCAGAGGCCGGGGGGCAGCTGAGTCTCAGGGGGTCCCCATCTGGGGCTCTGAAATACACTGGGGGGGATCCCCAAGCACCGAGAGAGGACCCTCAGTAAATGGGGAGGGGGCCCCTCAGTGGATACAGGGAAGGTCCCAAATTCAGGGGTCCTTGAAGGGCAAGGGGGGGCCCCAATTTGGGGGTCCTTAATAAATTCAGGGGGCCCCAATTTGGGGATCCTCCAATTATTGGGGGGTGCCAGTGGCTAAGGAAGTAGTCAAGTGGGGGGGGGGGGCAAATGACCAAGAGGTGCCCCCAAATACAGGGGGCGACCCCAATTAAAGGGGGGGCCCAAACTAAGGGGGGAGGAACCCAACCATTGGGAGGGCTCCCAAAATAAGGGGGAGGGGTCTCAAATAAAAGGGAGGGCCCCAATTAAAGGGGGGGGTCCCAACCCACCCAGGCCCCCCTCACCGCTCACCCCCTCCCCACACCAAGGGCACCCCCTGCACGCCCCTGACCCCCCCTGCCCAGAGCCCCGCCCCCCACCCCCCCCCATACCTGGGGGTCATGGCCCCGGCGTAGCTCAGGGAATGGGGGAGCCCCTGGGGGGGGTCCCGGCGCCGTTGCTGGGGGGGGGCACCCAGGCAGCAGTCCCCGGGGGCGGTAGGGGTGGGGGTGCCGCGGGCGGGGGGGGGTTCTTGGGCTGGGGGGGGGGTCCCGGGGGGTCCCGGTGTGGCGCAGGTACCACTCCCGCAGCCCCTCCAGGGCCAACCACTTCTGGCTGCGTCTCTGCTGTGCCGTGGGGGGGCCCCCGAACACCGACCCCCCCCCTCGGCTGGGCTCGGGACCCCCCCCCCAAATCGTTTCCCCCCCCGCCCTGGGGTTTTCGGCCCCTCCCCTCCCCAGAGGGGGGTCAGAAGCCGCCCCTCCCCCGCTCCCCCCCCAGTCGATCAGAGCCTCGGAGCTGTTGCTGCGGCGGCTGCGGGGGGGGCCTGGGAACGGGGGGGGGGCGCCGAGGGGGGAGGGGGTCGGGTTTTGGAGGGGGGGGGCAGCCCCCACCCCCAGCTGTGAGTCTTGGCTGCCAGACCAGGGCCGGGGGGGCAGCCCTGGGGCGTCAGAGCTGCGGGGAGGGGGCAAGAAAAAACCACAGAGATCAGAAAGCATAGAAAGGAGAGAGGGAGGGGGGAATGGGGCTGGAGACCCCCACGGTCCCCCCTCGAAATCTGACCCCCCAAAAAATTTGTCCTCACCCCCTCCCCAATTTACTCTTAATTCCCTCCCCCAATCTCTCCTCAGGTTCATTTCATTGCCCCCCCCCCATTAATTCTATACTTAATAACCACTCCCCACCCAGTCACCCCTTGACCCACTCCCACCTCCCAAATTATCTCTCCCAGGGCTTTGATTATCAACTCCCTGCCCCCCCCCCCCCCAATTTACCTCCCAGGAGTCCTAATTGCCCCCCCCCAAGTCTTTTCTTCATCCCCTACTCCCCAGATTATCTCCCAGGAGTCCTAATTGCCCCCCCCAAGACTGTCTAATTACTTATGGCCCTCCCACCACCACTTACTGCCCCCCCCAGCTGCCCCTTTAAATCCCATTCTTCCCCCTCCCACCCCCACCATAACCTCCCAGACCCCTCCCAAACTTCCCAATCCCCTTCCCAAATCACCCTTCCCCTCCCCCCCCAATTTCCTACTCCCCTCTCCCAATTTCCTTTCCCATCCTCCCCAACTTTCCCACCTCTCCTCCCTAAATCCCCCTCCCCAAATTGCCTCTCCCCCCTCGTGAATCACCTCCCCCCCCCCAAATTTCCCAACCCCCCTCCACCCCCTCCGAATGGCATCTCTCCCCCTGCCCCCTCCCCCGGCCGCAGCTCACCGGCAAGGGGGGGCCCGGGGGCTGCGGGGCAGGACGGGCGTGGCCGGGACGCTGCGGCCCTCGAAGCTGGAGGCACTGCGGGGGAGGGTCCGAGCCGGGCTGGGGGCGGGGGAAGGGAGGGGTCACAAAACATCAGGACCCCTCCCCAACACCAAGAACCACCCCCCAAGGGGAGAAGGTGCGAGGGGAGCTGGGGGGAAAGGGCTTAAAAAGGGAAGAGATAAGGCGGGGGGGGGGAGAGGGTTAAGGGGGAGGGATCTCCATCTTACCTGGCTGGGCTGGCCAGGGAGCTGCGGCGGCCGGGACCCCCCCCAGGGGTCTCGGGGGTCCAAGGTGGGGGGCGACGATCAGGGCTGCCGGGGCCGGCCCGGGGGGGCTTCGGGTGGGGTAAGACCCCTGCAAGGGGGAGGGTGAACACAAAGTGCGCCCCCCCCCCGGTTAAAGCTGGGGCGTAGGAGGGGGTCCCCAGTGTCTTATGGGGGGTGGGGGGAGAGCACCAACCATTCTCCAGCGTGGGGAGGTCAGAGAGGGAACCATTTTCATCTGGGGGGGGCAAAAGGAGCAGAGGGGTCAGGGATGCCATAGGAACCCCCCAAAAGTGGACCCTCCCCAAATCCCTCCTCTTGCTTCTCTTGGCACGCCCCATCCGGAGCTCTAGGACTCCTCTGGGTGCTCTGAGTCTTCCCTAGGACTTTGGGAACTCCTCCCCTGGTTCTCAGATCCCTCTGCCCATCCAGCCCCGGTTCTCAGCTCCCCCCACAGCCCCCGGTCTCACCGAGCTGGGCGCGGAGCTGCCGTAGCCTTTGGGCCGCCTCGGCCTGAAGCCGCTGCCGGCGCCGCCGTTGCTCGGGAGGCAGCCCCGGGGCAGTCGCTAAGCGCCGAGCGGCTTCCACCACCTGCAGCTGCACCGCAACCTCCCGCCGGGCCGCGCGAGCCGCCTGCGGGGAGCGGAGAGACGGGAGCGGGGGGGGCGGGACGGGCCCGGGAAGAGCCGCGGGGAAACGAGTAAGGCCATTAGGGTACGGGAGGCGGAAAGGGACAGAGAGATTGGAGTGGGGGGGAAAGGCGGTGAGGCCGCCGCTAGCGTACGGGAGCCGGGACAGGACAAACAAGCCACGGGGAGCGGCGGTGGGGTGGGGCAGGCGCGAGCGGACGCAGAGAGCGGGGAGCCGCCGCCGGGGTACGGGAGCCGGCAGGGGACACACTAAGCGCCAACATTACAACACAGGGACCGCCACTGGGGCAGGGAAAGCGCCGTAGGCCAAAGCGGCCGTGCGGAGGCCGTCAGAGGGGTACAGGGACAGGCACCGCGCTGCGGGGGCCGGGAAGGGGCACACAGGCCGCAGGCGCTGCCATTGGGGTACGGGGCCCGGGAGGGGACAAACAGGCGGTAGGCCCTGCCGCTAAGAGTACAGGAACCGGCAAAGAACGCCCTAGCCGCGGGCACGACCGTGGGGGTACGGCGGCCGGGAAGTGACATACAGACCATTGGGTACGGCGGCCGGGAAGGGCCATACCCAGCGGGGCGGGGGAGAAGGGCGTTTTAACTGCTCCCAGCCGCTCGCTTTCCCCCCTTCTCCCCGGCGCCTACCTCGGGGAGGGGTCCCCGGGGGGTTCCCGCAGCGCGGCGGCGCGGGGGGGCCTGGGGTCTCTCGCCAGGTTCCAGAGGGTACTCGGGGGGCAGCTTCCCTGTCAGCTCCTGCGGGCAGCGGGGGAGGGGGGGCTGGGTAAGGAGCGGGGAGAGGGGGTTGGGGAGTGGGTAGGGGGAAGGGGCTGGGAGAGGAGCTGGGGTGGGGTCTGACAGTTCTAGGAGGTCCCTAGAGGGAAGACAGTGGGGTCTAAGGGGGGGATTTAGGAGATTTTGTTGGGGGGCTGGTGGCACCCTGAGAGGCTTTGGGGAAGTCCTGGGTGGGGGGGAAGACAGGAAGGCTGGCAGAGGGGTCTATGGGGGGTCCTGTTTGAGTTGGGGAGGTCAGGGGAACCCTGGGGGGTCAGGAAGGTTGGCAGTAGGGTCTAGGGGGGTCCTGTTTGAGCTGGGGAGGTCAGGGGGAACCCTGGGGGGGTCAGGAAGGTCGGCAGTGGGGTCTATGGGGTCCTAGGAGGGTTTGGGGAGGTCTTGGGTGGTCCTGAGAGCCTTTGGGGAGGTGTGGGGAGGTCCTGAGGGCCTTTGGGAAGGTCCTGGGTAGGGCCAGGAAGGTTGGCAGTAGGGTCTGGGGGGGTCCTGGGAGCGTCCCTGAGGGTGTTTGAGGAGGGTCCGGGTGGTCAGAGGGGCCAGGGATGGGGTCAGGGGGGACTCACAGCCTCCTGCAGGCAGAGGCGGCGCAGCTCTCGCAGCCGCAGCCCCAGGGCCTGGCGCAGGCTCCGCTGCCGCTCCTGCAGCTCCTGCAGCCCCGCCGTGGGCAGCGCTGCGGGGGGCACAGCATCAGGGGCAGGGGGCATGGGCAGAGGGGCAGGAGGTACAGGTGGGGCAGGGGGCACAAGGGGCAGAGGGGTCGGGGGTACAGGTGGGACAGGGGCACAAGGGGCAGAGGGGGGCAGGGGCACAGGGTAGGAGGGCAGGGAAGGGTCAGGGTGGAAGTCGGGAGGCACAGAGGGGAGGGCAGGGGGCACAGGCTAGGAGGCAGGCCTGAAGTGGGGGGGGTCGGGGGGTGCAGGGCTGGTGTGCAAGGGCTTGGGGGTGGCAAGGGGGCAGAGATTCAGTGGGGGACAAGTGAGGAGCAAGGGGGGCAGAGAAGGGGACAAAGGGTGGGGGCAAAGAGCAGAGAGCCAGAAGTAGAAGGTATAGGGCATGGGGAAGGGGCAGAAGCTGGGGGGCAAGGCACAGGGGGTGCAGGTCATGGGGTCAAGGAGTGCAGGTGAAGGGCTTGGGAGTAACAAGGGGGCAGGATTTGGGGGACAAGGGAGAGGTTAGGGGGAGGGAGCAGAAATCAGAGGGCAAGGGGCAGAGGGTGGAGGGCAAGGGGCAGGGTACAGAGATTGGGGGCACAAGAAGGGGGTCAGGGGGCACCACGGGGCACAGGTAGGGGTCAGGGGAGGTTGCAAGGGAACATTGTGGGGTGAGGGGTTGGGAGGCAGCTGGGAGGGCAGGTCAGGGGGTGGGCTTGGGGGGCTCCATGGGGCACAGCTGGGGGCCAGGGGTGGGATTTGGGGGGGGGGGGTCTGGGTACCTGCAGGGCTGTAGGTGCCTGTGGGGGGGGGCACGATGTGGCCTCTCAGCTCCATGGTGGGGCAGGCCCCATGGGACCCCTGCTGCTGGGGTCAGGATTGGAGGGGGAGGGGGGAACAGAGCCTTGTAATTGGGGGGGGGGGCTGGGGTCGCGCGAGGGGGGGGGAACAGGACCTCCATTTTCAACTGCCCCCAGCCCCACCCCTCCGAAAAGGGACCCTAGGAATCATGGGGACTCCTCCCACGCCCAGCCACCCCTCCCCACACCCCCTTCAGGAGGACCCCCTCCCCATTTCCCGCCCCCCCCAGACCCCACCCCCCCAGGCCCCCATTTCCAACACCCCCCCCAGGCCTCCCCCGCTCCGTTCCGCAGCCTCCCCCCAGCTCCCCCCAGACCCCAGTTTCCAGGGCCCCTCCCCGGCTCCCTTCCCCCCCCCCAGCAGCCCCCCGGGGGCTCCTTCCCCTCCCCCCCCGCCCTTTACCTGCCCCTCGGGGTCCCTCCGCTGCCCTCCCCCCAGCCCCGGGGGTCTCCACGGCGTCCGGAGCGGCCTCGCCTGCTCCCCCCCCGCGGCCCCCCCCCCACACCCCGAAAGTCACCGCCCCGTGACGTCACTTCCGACCCAGGCAGCACTTCCGGTTTAGGCCCCACCGGCACTTCCGGTTAGGGCCTCGCAGACCCCGCCCGGGGCTCGGGGATCACCCCGGACCCCCCCGCACCCATCCGGCCCCCCCCGGGCCTCCCCCAGCGCCACAGGATCCCCCAGGCCCCCGCCCCCTCCCCAGCCGCACAGAGACCCTCCCGGCCCCATAGCGACCCCCGGCCCCCCCGCCCCACCGATCCTCTCCCCCCGAGCCCATAGGCAGCCCCCGAGGGTCGCAGTGGGGCAGGGGGTGGGGCTCAGGCATGTCCGGGGGGGCAGCTGAGGGGGTCCCGGTGGCCTCTGCTCCCCACCCGGGGACCCCCCCCGGGCGCCCCACGGTTTATCTGCTGCTGGAGGGACCCAGCCCCCCGGACACCCTCAGGGTGCTCAGGTGAGGGGGGCTGCGGTGGGGGCCTGGGGACATCTCGGGGGGCTGGGGCGGTCAGGGGGAGGTCTTGGGGGCTCTGGGTGGTCATGGGGGGAGTCCTTGGGGAGCTCTGGGGGCTTCTATGAGGGTCGGGGGGGGGGGGGCGCGGGGAGATCTTGGGGGCTCTGGAAGGGTCCTGGAGGTTTCTGTGCGGATCTTGAGGGTTCTTGGGGGCATCTGTGGGATCCAGGGGTGGTCTAGGGGAAGTCCTAGGGGTTCTGGGGGAGTCGTGGAAGGAATCCTTGGGGGGATCCTGCGGGCTTCTGTGAGGGTCTTGGGAGGGCCCTGGGGGGGTCTTGGGGGCTCAGAGAGGTCTTGAAGCCTTATGTGAGGATCTGGGGCATCCTGGAGGGCTCCTGGGGGTTCAGGGGAGGACCTGGAAGGGGCTTTGGGGAGGTCTTGGGTGGTCTTGAGGACATCTGTGAGGATCTGGGAGGTCCTGGAGGCGTCTTGGGGAGTGTGGGCGGGGGGAAGTCCTAGGGACTTTGGGGGGTCCTGGAGGGAGTCCTGGGGGGGTCTTGGTGGCTTTTGTGGGGCTCTGAAAGGTCCTGGTGGGAGTCATGGTGGGTTCTGGGGCATTGGGGGTCTCTGGGTGGATCTCGGGTGGTTGGGGTCTGGGAGGGGGTCTCTGGGAGAGTCCCTGCAGGGTCCTGCTTAGGGTTGGGTGGATTGGGAGGGGGCTTGGGGTTTTTTGGGGGTCTCTGGGTAGATGCTGGAGGGGGTCTCTGGGGGGCTTGGGTGGATCTGGGGGAGATGGGGGGCTCTGAGTAGATGCTGGGGGGAGGTTGGGGGTCTTCGGGGGGGGTTCTTTGGGCTGCTGTTAACCTCTCCCCCCAACCCCCCCCAGCCTCAGCTCCTTGCTGCCTGAGTCTGGCATTGTTGCTGACATCGAGTGGGAGCGCCCCCCAGGGGAGGCCACCCCTGAAGACCCCCCCCATGGCGACCCCCCCCTCCAAACCCCTTCAGGGGGAACCTTTTACAGCCTCAAGAGCCAACCTCTGCCTCCCAGGTAACCTCCCCCCAGTCCCTTCCCAACCTTAGGCTGCTTCCCCTCCCCCAACCACCTGAACCACTCCCTCCAAGCCCCTCCCCTCCTCATTCACTTTCCCCTCCCTCCCCCCAGCACGGAGCTGCTGCCCCCGCCCCGGGCTGCCCCCTCTTCCCGGGTGCTGCTCAGGCAGCAGCTGATGAGGGCCCAGGCCCAGGAGCAGGAGCAGAGGGAGAGAAAGGAGCCCCCCGCCCCCCCAGCACCAGGACCCTCCCCTCCCATTGCTGTGGGGGCTCCCCCCAACAGGGCCCCCCCACAGGTGCCCCCAGAGGTGCTCAAGGTGAGAGGGAGGAAGGGTTGGGGGGGTGGGGATCAAGGTTGGTACTGGGGGGGGTCTCTGGGGGGCTGGGGGCTGTGTGGGTCAGGGGTCCATGGGGCTGGGGTCTCTGAGTGTGGGCTCTGGGGGTCTCTGGGGTCCATGGCCCTATGGGTGTGGGGTCTCTGTGGCTCTGGGGTACATGGGTCTGGGGTCTCTTTAGGTTTGGGCTCTGTGGGTCTGGGGTCCAGGATTCTATGGGTCTCTGGATCTGGGGTCCATGGGGCTGGGGTCTGTGTGGGGCTGGGGTCCATGGCTCTATGGGGTGGAGGCCGTGTGGGACTGGGATTGCTGTGCCTGTGGGTCTGGGGGCTTTGTGTCTCTGGGGCTGGGGTCTCCATGGGTCTGACTTCTGGGAGTCTGGG
>JAAWVA010000049.1:105148-187035 GCA_015227895.2 Colaptes auratus
GGCAGGAGGAGGTTTTGCTCTCTGCCTTCAGGCTGAGATCTCTGCAGAGCTTTTGTCAGCTCTGCTGGCAGGAAGCAAGGTCAGAAGCAGTCTGCTCTGTTTCAGCTGCTCTGACTCTGGAGAAATGCTTGCTGAAAGGAAAGCAAATCAGGCTGAGATGTTCAGTGTCTGCTTCTGGCTGAGGAACTGCACTGAATTGGACTGAAAGGTTTGAATTTCACTGAGAAGGCCTGGGGGAAGGAGCTCAGAGAAGCAAACCCCTGCAGGGTCCTGTCTTGTGTTGAACACAGGGAGCACAGCTCCTCATGCCTGCGGTCTCTGGGTCACACCAGACAGGACAAGACTGCATCAGAAATGGTCCTGAATATGACATTTCTGTGGTGTGGTTGGTGGACTGCCCCCAGCTAATTGGAATTTACCCCTGGTGTAAATTACCAACAAAACCCCCCAAAAACCAACCTCAGAACTTGGAAGCAAACTGAAATTCTACTTCCAAAGGGTAAGCAAAACGCTCTAAGTATAAAATGCAGTGAAGATGTCCAAAATGACACCAAGCCTGGGGCAGGAGCTGATCTGGTAGAGGGTAGGAGAGCTCTGCAGAGGGACCTTGCCAGGCTGGACAGATGGGCAGAGTCCAACAGGATGGCATTCAACAAGTCCAAGTGCCAGGTGCTGCACTTAGCCCACAAAAGCCCCATGCAGTGCTACAGGCTGGGCTCAGGGTGGCTGGAGAGCAGCCAGGCAGAAAGAGGCTTGGGGGTACTGGTTGACAGCAGCTGAACATGAGCCTGCAGTGTGCCCAGGTGGCCAAGAAGGCCAATAGCATCCTGGGCTGCATCAGGAACAGTGTGGCCAGCAGGAGCAGGGAGGTCATTCTGCCCTGTGCTTAGCACTGGTTAGGCCACACCTTGAGTCCTGTGTCCAGTTCTGGGCCCCTCAGTTTAGGAAAGATGTTGAGTTGCTGGAAGGTGTCCAGAGAAGGGCAACAAAGCTGGGGAGGGGTCTGGAGCACAGCCCTGTGAGGAGAGGCTGAGGGAGCTGGGGTTGCTTAGCCTGAAGAAGAGGAGGCTCAGGGGAGACCTCATTGCTCTCTCCAACTCCCTGAAGGGAGGTTGTAGCCAGGTGGAGGTTGTTCTCTTCTCCCAGGCAAGCAGCACCAGAACAAGAGGACACAGTCTCAAGCTGTGCCAGGGGAGGTTCAGGCTGGATGTTAGGAAGAAGTTCTTCATAGAAAGAGAGATTGGCCATTGGGATGTGCTGCCCAGGGAGGTGGTGGAGTCACCATCCCTGGAGTTGTTTAGAAGGAGCCTGGATGAGGCACTTGGTGCCATGGTTTAGTTGATCAGATGGTGCTGGGTGATAGGTTGGACTTGATGATCTCAAAGTTCTTTTCCAACCTGGTTAATTAAATTCTAAAAATAATAAAATATTTACAGATATTAACAATTCAGAAACATGTTGGAACAGGTTTTGGGGTATAATTCTGGGCATGTGGTGCCTTTGCCACCTTTCTCCCAATCATTCCCACTGAAGCTTATCTCAGCCTGCAGTATAGGCAACTCCTGGGACCCTCCAGTAGCTCCTGATATGGTTATGGGCTCTGCCCCTATGCAATTCCAGGCTATCAGGGTGCCCTGGGCGCTGGTATCTACAAGGGCTCTGTACTTCTGTGCTTCTGAAGTGCCAGCCCATCTCACAGAAGCATCCCAACAGACTCTCTTGTCTCCGTTGTCCCCTCTCCCCTGCCTGGCTGGAGGCAGGGCCCCTCTAGTTCTGAGCACAATGTCTGCACCTTTCACACAGACCTGAGTTATTGGCAGTTTGCCTGGGAAACTGAGGCAGCCACTCTCCTGGGAGAATTTCCTCTCTTTCTGCTACCTTGCTGTTCCCATACTCTTGCCAAGTGGGCAGAACTGGGCTGGCCCTGCCACTTGTCCATGTTCTCACCCTGGTCATTGTTGTGAAGAGGTTATTAAATTTATGAATGTGAAACGAATGATGAAAATAATGTTATTATTATTAATAACCATGAATCACTGATTTATGTACACGTTCTAGTGCACGTCCGTGAAATGCATTCCATAAGTGCTTAGTGTTATGATCAGAACTTAATTAAACGATCTACAGACTATATTTATATACGAAAGGTGCAGTTCTGCACTTGGCCACTAGATGGCGACTCGGCGGGACGCAGGCGGCTGCTGGCTCTATACAGCAATACTGCCATCTTTCCGTGCGTCAGCGATTGCTAGACGCGGGTACTTTGAACTGAGTGCTAGTGGATGGAGAGCACGTGGAAGATACTCTGTGGCTGTTGTTTGTCGCAAGGCAGAGGTCCAGCAGACTACTGCCGCTGGACCGGTTCCTAGTCGAGTTGGACGGCGGCGCTGGGTTACTGCCTCCTCTCTCTCCGCAGCAGTGGAGAGGGAATAATGGAACCCGGGCTTAGCTCGGAAGCAGGTTCCCTTCAGGACTCGGTCGATTCCCTCCAGACAACAGGGATCGGTCCTGGTCGGGGTCGGCCCTCGGAGTCGGCTCGCATGGCAGGGCGATGGTTGCTGGCAGGCAGGCAGGCTCCGACATTTCCACTCGGACAATGACAGCAGACAAGGCTATGGGGTCAGCCCGGCTGCGACGAGTCTCGGGGCTGATGTAAACCGCCTTGGGGAGAGAATGTGGCTGAGTTAAGCGGCAGCTTCTCCGTTACTGGGCTTAAAGGAACAGCGGGACGCTCAGAGTGGTCCCGGGTTCGGTGCAGTATAGGCACGAACTGTGCTTTAGTCTTCCCTGCGGTTACAGGGCTCAGAGCGGCACACGTGGCGGCTCCTCTCCCGCTACAGCAGGGCTAGGCATATGCAGACTCGTCTTGATCAAGTCCCTTCTCCCCAGCAACTGGGCAGATCTTACCCTCGGGGGCTGGTCCAGTCCTCTGGTGGCACGGTGGGCTCTCCCGGTCGGTACGACTGGCTGTGGCGACGCTGGCTTCTCGGGCTCAGCGAAGGTCCTCCCTCTGGAGATGATCCTCGCAATTGCTTCTCCCGACGCAGAGGCTTCAGTATGCGTGCATGTGTGATAGAAGCTAACAACAACGAGCTCAATGGCAGAGGCTGTGGCTCGAGAGCTGCTCTCTCGAGCAAGGACAAAGTGAAAGAGGGGGCAGCTTGTTTACCAACTAGGGTGATACTTACAGATTTCTCGAGGCTGGGTTTGACCACTGGGCACTCTCATAGACAACTGGCTTCAGCCTATGGAAAGCGTGAAGCTGGCATTATGCCATTCTTGGTGTTTGCACGAGCACTGCATGCGCTGAGTGCGTGCTGGCCAGGCTAATGCCTTGGCTTTTGCCTTCCTCCTGAAGGAGGGGAAACTTGTCCACATGCTGGGACAAGATCTAATATCTGGGCAAAATGTGCCTTCACCACAGTCATGCAAAATTCTCCACAGTGCCCCCTTGTGATTGCTCCTGCCTAGCTTGAGCTGGATGTCTGTTTCTGATGGCTGAATCATGGCTCCATCCAGAAGGGAGAGGGGAGGTCTTACTCCCCTTCTGCAATCTGGACACGGATGTCTTAAGATCCTTCGCCTCTCCAGCCAACTCTTTTATATCTTCAGCCAGAGTTTCAGTCTTCTCCAGCTTCTTTATGTCTTCAGCCATAGCTTCCATGGCTGAGACCAATGCCTCATGAGAGAGACTGTGTGAATTGCCTCATTCGCTTAGCAAATTCACTGACAGGGGGAGGGGGGCCCCCATCTCCTCCTCCTCCATGATTCTACCTGCCAATGTAGGCGTTAGGATGGAGGAGCAAGCTGAGTCAGCTTCTTTAAGAGAGACCTCTCCACAGGTACCTCACAAGGCTCCAAAGTATGGACATCTCCATACAGTATTTCTCTCACTGCCATTTCTCACAAACACTTAATACCCTGCTCTGTACTGCTCTGCCTTGGTGGACGCCACACAAGATCATCTCTGCAAGGATACAGACAGTAAGAGACATTGCCCGAAGGGGATGGATCCCTCCATCAAGTCTTTCTATAGTCTTATCAATACCCTCATCTTTGGATAGGGAACCCAACTGCTGAGCCTCCCTGCCTGAGATTTCGAGGGTATTTGTGCCACCACCCCATCATCTGACTTCCAAAGTCATTAAAGTTTCCCTGTCCTTACAGGCAGAATCCTGCAGAACATGCATCAAGTCCTTCCCAGGCACAGCTTGGCTTGCTGCCTGTGCAGCAGCACCACCTGCTGGCTCTTTCTGAGAAGTGCCTGGCAATGTGCCCTCGCCTTCTCTCCACGGTTGGAGGCCAGGCAGATCCTCTCTTGCCTTCCACCGGGGCAGAAAAATGAGACTCACACAAATGGATTGCGAAGTGGTGGAAAATTTAAATGGAAAAGCAGTAAGTGTTTTTACAGAAGCTACATCACAGTGACAAACCCAAAGCATACAGAGTCCCTTACAGCATACCCAGAAGCCTCCCAGCATTTCCCTTTCTCACACCCTGAGGGTACACCCAAAATCCCCAGGGCTCTTTCTTCTCCCCTCTCCACTGCTAGGCTAATCTCAGCTGGACAGATCTGAGACTGCCCCTCCCTTTTCTCCTCCTGGCATTAGGCCTAGCCAGGCCCAAGAGGCCTTGAGATAACTCCCCTTCCATTACCAGAGAGGGAGCATCTCCCTCGGGAGCAGCAAGGGAAGAAAGAGGAAGTGTGAGACCTTGCAGATGGATTTATAGGGAGCAGGACATTATGGGTATGAAACACACAGCTCCCTGTGTCCATCTGCTGGGCTGGACCCTCGGGATACTGGAGATGTATCTTGTGTGGCAGCAACAGGAGGCACCCAGCCTAAACTGCCACACCCTCCCTGTCTCCTGTAGGAACTCCTTCTTTGCCCTTCTCATCACTCCAATGGTTTTTGGCCTTGTTTCCTGCCTCTGACTGGAGCAAGGCAGCCTACGTCCAAAGTGGACACAGCAAAAGCCAGGTTGTTGCCGTTTGGGCTGGGTGCCCTCTGCTACATGAGGTGCTTCCTGTGTCCAGAGGTCCAGCCCAGTGGGTGGACACAGGAAACCAGGTATTTCTACCAGTGGTTGTTCGCTCCTACGAGGCAAAGGAGATAAAGAAAAATCAAGATGAAACAATTTATGTGAAGGCAGCTGCATAGAGAGTCGACCTGCACAGGCTGTTAAAGACATCACAAAAACATCTGACTGCTGAAAAAGCCACTGCAAGTAAATCTCTTTAACAGGAACATAGACACAGTCAAAATCTCTCCCTGCTAAAGTTAATAGTCTCTGTCTAGCCTTAATAATTAAAAAGGCACACATTTCACGCTGTACAGAAATTGTCTTAACAGGCTGGTCAGGCAGAAAACCCCACTCAATTAAAAGCAATGGGTCTGTTTTACCTGTATCCCACTGAAAAGTCAAGGCATGTGGCTCTCGAGCAGGATTCAACAGAACTAAGAAAAAAGGTGGCTCAGGTGCACATGGATGAGCCTGCCTCGAGGCAATAGCCACGGTCACATTCTGCAAAGACTGAAGTGCTTCAGAATTCAAAACTCGAGGGGAACACAGATTAGTGTCACCCTTCAGGAGCTCAAACAAAGGACTTAAATCTGCATTAGAAATCCCCAAAAGAGCACGAACCCAATTAATGGTTCCCAGCAGTTTCTGAACATCATGAAGTGTTTTCACGTGTGCATTGATTTGTAAAGGCTGTGGAACAATTGTTTGGGTCCAGATTCTCCACCCTAAATATTTCCAAGGTGGTACATCCTGAATTTTCTCAGGTGCTACACAAAACCCCCCTTGAGTCACAGTGGATACAGTAAGGGCTACAGCTTTCTCCACGAGCTTGGGGCTTGGTGCTGCCACTAGGATGTCATCCATGTGATGATATATCAGAACATCAGGAAATGCCTCTCGAACAGGACTAAGAATTTTTGCTACATACCACTGACAAATTGTAGGACTATTTTTCATTCCTTGTGGAAGCACAACCCAGTGGTATCTCTGCAAAGGTTGTTGCGTGCTGATGTTTGGAACTGAAAAGGCAAATTTAGGAGCATCATTTGGGTGTAAAGGAATGCTAAAAAAGCAGTCTTTAAGGTCAGTAACAGTTACATGCCAATATCGTGGTATCACTGTGGGTGAGGGTAGCCCTGGTTGAAGGCTCCCCATATCTTCCATGAGGTCATTAATCTTTCTGAGATCATGGCGTAAGCGCCACTTGCCTGTTTGTGTTTTAATGACAAAAATAGGAGAATTCCAAGGACTTGTGGAGGGTACAATATGCCCTTTTCCCAATTGTTCTGTGACTAGCTCTTGAAGTGCACAAAGCTTTCCCAATGGTAGGGGCCATTGATCCACCCAGACAGGGGCATTTGTTTTCCATGTTAACTGGAGGGTGTCGCCCACCACAATGGCCCCCTCTAAAAATGGGTGTTCATGGTCATCCCCCATTGTGAAAGCACATCATGACCCCATAGCACCATAGGCACAGGTAAAACAAAAGGTTTCACAGAAGCTGTATGTCCCTCTGGTCCCTGAATCTGAATGAAATTCAGGTTCTGATGACTTTCTCCAGCTCCCCCTATGCCTGCCAGCACCTGAGATGCAGTAGCCACAGGCCAGCGGGGGGGCATTTAGCTTTAGAAATCACTGTGACGTCTGCTCCAGTATCAATAATACCACTAAGCACTATGTTCTGCTGACCATACATCAGGACACACTGACAGATAGGATGTTTTTGAGAGATAGTCTGTACCCACAGAATCTGTGGATCCCCAGTAGACCTCAATCCTCCTTTATTTCTTAAGGTCCCTCTGCAGGGGACGTCCTGATCCCAAGGGAAGCAATAATAGCTGTGCAATAGGACTCCCTCCGGTACTGTGCAGGGAGGAAACGGAGTCCATGCCATGATCTGAATTTTGTCTGTGCTGTCAGAATCAACAACCCCAGGAAGCACAAAAAGTCCTGAGATCATTGTTGATGATCTACCTAATATTATGCCTGAGTTTTTACTGGGAGAGGACCTGACACACATGTTGGCAACAAATGTACCGTGGTATCAAGTAAAGTCACTGTGTTGGAGGTTGCCAGGTCCAGTCCTGCGCTACCTGCTGTTGCTGGGCGGAGGTCAGAGACGCGCGTGCTGCCGGCACCTGGCTGGCCGGTACCGGCTGGGTGATTTGTGTCTGCGCGCGGCGCCGTCCCACGCTCCACATCCTGTTTCCCTGTGCAGCAGGCTGCCCTTGAAAATTATACTTAGTTCGACATTAGTTAGCACAATGCCTCCCCTTCTGGCACTTAGGGCAAATCCCAGATGCCTTAGGTCTGGCTCTGTTATTAGCTACCAAACAATTCTTTCTGAGATGACCTGGTTTCCCACAGCCATAACAAACTCCTGTATTCATTGGACCATTCAGAGCTGCAAAAGCTGCAGCCATAGCTTCATACTTACGTTCCATCATACCTATCTTATCACATGCTTCAATCATTTCTAGCAAGGTGGGATTTTGATTAGGCAAAGATTTTGACAGCTTCTTACCATCTGCATTTGCATTTTCCACAGCTAATTTCAACAGTAATATTTCCCTTGCCTCCCCATCATCGATTTGGCGTTCTAAGGCCAGTTTAAGCCTATCTATGAGTTGATACAAGGTTCCCTTGGTTCCTGAACGATATTCGTGAAAGCTTTTTGTGGCTCTTGAGAGCCGGGACTTTAAGAGAAGCCTTCCGTGCCTCCTCTCGCGATGCTGCCAGGGCTTCCCGTGGGCAGTCATGGGCTTGTGCTGCCGGGTCGGTGTGTTGACCAGTGCCCGTGAGGGGATCCAACATGAGTGCTGCTAAAGCCTGGTTGTTATGTCCCGCATATGTAAGAGCGCTTGGAGCCCTTTTCTCCACTGGAACTCCCATAAAGTATACTGAGACAGAGCTAGCAACAGCTGTGCCACAGATTTTAAGTCATATGGTGTCATTACATGGTTGTCGAGTATAGATGTTAAAAGATTAGCGAAATAAAGAGAAGAGAGCCTGTGCTGAGTGGCAGTACGATGGAGTTCTTTAATCACTGGGAAGGACAAAGCCTCCCATTGAGGGTTACCCCCTCTTCCCTTGTACAGTACAGGAGCCACAAATCTTGCGGCAACCTCAGTGTCTCTGTCCCGTAAAGCTTGGCGCTTAATAGAAGCCCACACATTGTGAGGATCCCGGGGATAAAAGTCTGGTTCCCTTTCAGGATCGACAGGACCTGCATCTAGGAGGTTGTCCTCAGGGGGTTGTTCTGCTGTGTATGTACCCAAAGTCTCAGTCTGCAGCTTCGGCTTTGGTGGCAGCTTAGAGGGTAACGGAGGAGGAGTCTGAGCTCCCTCGATACTCTGTTCCAAGTTCCCTTCTTGCACTTTAAGCATCTCAAATATAGTCCGCCACCATGGGAGCATACACTGCGCCTCAGCATTCCCTGTAGTAGCAGCATCCCATAACTTCACCCCCACTTGATCCCAGATTTCACTCGGAAACATGCTAGATATTGTAACTGTTGGGATTTTCTCCTGCACCCACTCCAGCATCTCCTTAAGATCAGGGCCACAGATAACTTTGCCATGCTTTCTATGGAGTTCTTGCATTAATTCATAAGCATCTCTTTCTGAGGAACTCTCCTGGTTCCCCATGTTTCCCACAGCTCACCTCTCATCCAGCGGGAGGGATGGATCTGACCACCCGGCTTTTCCTGCTTCCTTTCAGCAGCTCATTCAAAGTTCCGAGGGAATACGCGGCAGGATGCAGCTTAGCGTTTCATCGCCCCTATCACAGCGGGTCACCATTTGCCACGATTAAGAGATGGAACTCGGCCTGATGCAGGCCAGGTGTCCACTTGATTATGCAAAATCCTTCTTTATAAAAGCTAATACAACACAAAACCAGTTTACTACTGGAACCAGGGACTCTGTTATATCAATCTGGTATGTGTGTGAAGTCTTACACTCTCAGGTCATAATAACCATTCATAATCAGATATCTGCCCTCCTCCAACTACACTGCTGCACCGTGTTCCCATAGTTCACAAGCCATCAAGGCCAACACTGTCTCCTCTTATCAGTCAGCAGTGCTTGGAGCACGGCTCTCCAAGATTTAACCCTTCAGCACTTGGTGCCATGGTTTAGTTGATTAGATGGTGTTGGGTGATAGGTTGGACTCAATGATCTCAAATGTCTTTTCCAACTTGGCCTATTCTATTCTATTCTATTCTATTCTATTCTATTCTATTCTATTCTAATTCTTTTTCTAATATTCCCCAGTGCTGGCAGTGCCACAGTTCATCAGGTCATCCCAATGGAACTCCAGAACACTTCTTTGCTTGGGGAGATACTAACTTGCTTCTACTTGACCTTGGCAGCATTATTTTGGCTAAGCCTAATATCTCTGCTTCTGTCTCTCATCCCTTGGTACAGGGTGTAGGGGAGGAGGCAAGGAAGGGAGAAGCTGTTGCAGGGTCCTATTGCTGTTTGTCAATTGTAAATACTTGCAAATACTGTCAGTGCTGTCTATTTGTACATAGTCCTTGCATCCCATTGTAGACTGTAGATTTTGCTTGTAAATACAGCTTTCATTTGCTTCCAAATTGAGCTGGCCTGGCAAAATTAATGTTGGGGGGCAGAATTTGCAACCCACCACAAACCATTGAATTAACCGCTGAAGAAAAGCAAGAAAGAGTTGATGTTACACAGAGTTCTTCTGAAATGTCTGCATACAGAAAAAGTCCCAAATCATTCAAATGAGAAGAGAGCCATTGACCTCTGGACTTCCAAAAACTTTGAAGGAAAATGTCTCCAAGCTTCTTTTATTACACCCCTATAACTTCTTATTTGTTCAGTACCACCAGTACCACTATTTTACTCTGATCAATTACTATCACCTTTATTATTGCCAGGACCACTCCTGGCACTATTGCCATTATCTACTCTTATGACTTAAAAGCATTTATCCTGTATTATCCACTCCACCCCATATCATCCCTTTCAGGATTTATTACTTAGATCTCATTATAATTATTAATTACCATATTGTATGCTAATTAATGACCAATTACCCTATTCTAGCATAATTACTGCCTGCTTATAACATGTGATTATAATTACTTATCACTAAAAATATTTTATTATAATTAACTAACAAATGCCCCAACATTTGGGCTTGTCTGAAACAAAAGCAAACAATACAGGAGTTTGGGAACTTTGGTTGCTTATTGACTCAACTGGGCAATGGACAGGCTTTTGTTTACCCCAGGGAGAACCAAAGCATTGGGGAAGAGACAGACAAACCCTGGCAAAGCTCAGCCCAGCTCCAGTGGCAGTTCTGGCAGTTTCAACTCATCACTGTAATTAGTCTCATCACCACTAATTGGGTGTTTAGAAGGGCAGGAGGTTTTTGTTCCTGCTGGAGCCCCCAGCCTTGGAGAAATTCAGTCAAGAAAAGGAGATCTTGGTTCAGTCTGTTGCAAAGCCCCTCTCGGGAGTCACAACTGCCCCAACAGAACGAGTGTGGCACTATTTGTGCCTGTCCCCCAGTGCGGGCCCGTCACTGGCATGAGTACGGCAGTGCTTGGTAAGCTGAGACTTCTGGGTGAATCTCTTGCCGCAGTCACAGCAGGTGAAGGGCTTCTCACCAGTGTGGGTGCGGCGGTGCACGGACAGGTTGGAGCTTGTGTGGAAACTCTTGCCGCAGTCGGCACAGCCGTATGGCTTCTCACCACTGTGGATGAGTTGGTGCTTGATGAGTCTGGATCTCTGGGTGAAGCTCTTGCTGCACTCTGCACAGGGGAACAGCTTCTCTCCAGTGTGGATACGGCGGTGAATGTTCAGGTTGGAGCTGTGTTTGAAGTTCTTGCTGCAGACATCACAAGTGAAGGCTTTCTCGCTGGTGCAGATACGACGGTGCCTCGTGAGGGAGGACCTGGCAACAAAGCTCTTCTTGAAGTCCCCACACACAAAGCGTTTCTCTCCAGTATGAGTGCGGCGGTGGTTGTTCAGGGAGGAGCAGAATCTGAAGCTCTTGCCACAGAAAGCACAGGTGAAGGGCTTCTCTCCAGTGTGGATACGGCGATGAATATTCAGGTTGGAGCTGCGGTTGAAGGTCTTGCCGCAGTCGGAGCAGCTGTACGGCTTCTCACCGCTGTGGATGAGTTGGTGCTGGATGAATTGGGAGCTTGTGGTGAAGCTCTTGCCACAGTCAGCACAGGGGAACAACTTCTCTCCAGTGTGGATACGGCGGTGGATGGCAAGGGTTGAGCTGTGCTTGAAGCTCTTGCCACACTCGGTGCAGGAGAACAGCCTCTCACCAGTGTGGATGAGGCGGTGAATGTTCAGGTTGGAGCTCGTGGTGAAGCTCTTACCACACTTGCACAGGGGAACAGCTTCTCTCCAGTGTGGATACGGCGGTGGATGTTCAGGTCGGACCTGTGGTTGAAGGTCTTGCCACAGTTGGCGCAGCTGTACACCTCTCACCAGTGTGGATGAGGCGGTGACGGATGAAAGAAGAGCTGAAGCTGAAGCTCTTGCCACAGTCAGCACAGGTGAAGGGCTTCTCTCCAGTGTGAATACGGCGGTGCGTATTCAGGGCAGAGCTGCTTTTGTAGCTCTTGCCGCAGTCGGCACAGCTGTATGGCTTCTCACTGCTGTGCATGAGGCGGTGACGGATGAGAGTGGAGCTGAAGATGAACCTCTTGCCACAGTCAGCACAGGTGAAGGGCTTCTCTCCAGTGTGGATGCGGCGGTGGGTTTTCAAGGCAGAGCTGCATTTGTAGCTCTTGCCGCAGTCGGCACAGCTGTATGGCTTCTCACTGCTATGGATGAGTTGGTGCCGGATAAATGTGGAGCTCGTGGTGAAGCTCTTGCCGCACTCTGTGCAGGGGAACAGCTTCTCTCCAGTGTGGATACGGCGGTGAATGTTCAGGTTGGACCTGTAGTTGAAGGTCTTGCCACAGTCGGCGCAGCTGTATGGCTTCTCACCGCTGTGGATGAGTTGGTGACGGATGAAGGTAGAGCGCTGGGTGAAACTCGTACCACACTCTGCACAGGGGAACAGCTTCTCTCTGGTGTGGACATGGTGTCCTTGTTGACTCTAGAGCTGTGTTTGAAGCTCTTGCCACAGGCATCAGAAGTGAAGAGTTTCTCACCAGTGTGCACACGAAGATGCATCCTGAGAGACGACTTGGCAGCAAATCTCTTATTGCAGTCACCACACACAAAGGGCTTCTCACCAGTGTGGGTGCGGTGATGTCGGTCAAGGTGAGCTCTCTGGGTGAAGCTCTTGCCGCAGTCGGCACAGCCGTATGGCTTCTCACCGCTGTGGATGAGTTGGTGCTGGATGAATTGGGAGCTTGTGGCGAAGCTCTTGCCACACTCTGCACAGGGGAACAGCTTCTCTCCCGTGTGAATACGGCGGTGGACAGTGATGGTGGAGCTGGTTTTGAAGCTCTTGCCACAATCACCACAGATGAAGGGCCAGCTGCCAGGGTGGGGGCAGTGGTGCTGCACTGGCTCTGACCCAGATGGGAAGCTCTGCCCACACTCCAGGCACTGATCCAGCTGCTTGGGTGGCACTGATGGGGCTGCAGGTGCTTTGTCCTCATATACCTTTTTCTCCTCCTCTTTGTCATCCTGGTCATCTTCATTTCCATACTGATCATCATCATCGTTGACATAGTCATTGTCCTCATAGTCATCATCCTCCATCTTGTGCTCCTCCTCCTCTTCCTTGGGGCTGCGATATGGCTGCTCCATCTCGGTCTCTGAGTTGTTTGTCTCCTCCCAGCTCTTGTCTGGGTCCTTCTCTGAGGCTATGCTGGCTGGGGAAGAGGTCACTTCCCTAGGAAAGATGGAAGCACCTGACTGCAGGAGCTCAAACCCTGAGATCCTGCCCTGCTCAGCCCCCAACAGTCAACACCTCCCAGCACCCAATATTTGGCTATGGCAAGTAATAGACAGGGACACTAAAGCCCCAGCCCCAGCCATGGTGGGGGAGTCAGACAAGACAGGCAGCAGTGCTGACCCTCACAACTGACCCTCATCAGCCTGGTGGGGCCCCAGACTCCCACCACAGCTGACATCAGTCAGAGCTCCCAGTGAGTGAGATGTGGTAGGCAGAAAGCTCTGGAGGAGGTTGGGAGGTGCCACAGGAGTCAGCTGGGTGCTGGGGTCCCACTGTTGTCCCAGTCTGAGTTGTTTTACCTGCTGGGCTGTCCCAAGGAGCAGATGTGCAAACTCTGCTGTTGCCCAGCCCAGAGGTGCAGATGTGATGGAGAGAAGGACACTGACCCTGTAAGAGAGAGAAGCAAAGGGCTCAGAGAAGATTGAGCTCCAAGGGCTGGCTCAGCACTGCCCATGCCCAGAGCCCTTGATCCTGCCCCTTTTGGGGGGGGACAAGGCCTTGTGGCGCATTAAAGGCCAATCCCCACAAGGCCTAATTCCTGCCTGACCATTCTCAGCCCATCCATGTCCCCCGTGGCTTTGCCGTCCCATGGCCCTGCGTCCCACAGCTCCACTGCCACTGCAGCTGGAAGGGTGGAGTAGAGAATGTTGTGGCTGAGGAAGCATCTACAGAAGTGGACTGAAAGCAGGAGAATGGAAGGTCCCTGAGACTAAAGGCTGGAATGAGCTGGAGGACTGAAAGAACATCAACAAGCCCAGGGGGAAGGGTTACAGATGAGGGGTGGGTAGGGACCCTGCAGCCACCTCGTGCAGGAATTGTTGAAATGGGACAAGAGAGAGAGACCTCAGGTGACTCCTGACATGGGGTATGGGATGGGGTGTCTGGGGAAGATCCCCAAGTGCCTGCTTGCGCTGTGCTGCATGTCAGGAGACTGTCCTGATCCAGGCAGGATTTGGGGTGTTTCAGCTTCCAGGGTCAGCTGCTGCCAGTACCATTGTAGGGAGGAGTCAGGCAGAGCCACGCAGCTGCTGAACTAATCCCTCCCACCCCCCGGCTGACTTGAAACTCCATCTGTCCATCCACTTCTCCATCTACACTCACTTTGTCTCCTCTGAGAGGCCCCAAAGCCCCACCAAGGGACACAAAAATGATCAGGGGGTCGGAACAGCCCTGCTACAAGGACAGGCTGAGGGAGCTGGGGGTGTTCAGCCTGGAGAAGAGAAGGCTCTGGGGAGACCTAAGAGTGACCTTCCAGTACCTGAAGGGGCTACAAGAAGGATGGAGACAGACTGTTTGCAAAGGCCTGCAGGGACAGGACCGGGGGGCCAATGGCTTCAAAGAGAGCAGAGCAGATTGAGACTGGATGTGAGGAACAAGGTCTGCACCAGGAGGCTGCTGGAACACTGCAACAGGTTGCCCAGGGAGGTGGTTGTGGCCCCATCCCGGAAGATCTTCAAGGTGAGGCTGGACAGGGCTCTGGGCAACCTGATCTAGTGGACAATGTCCCTGCTGAGTGCAGGGGGGCTTGGAGTGGATGATCTTTGGAGGTCCCTTCCAAGCCAAACCAGTATGATTCAGCCCCCAGCAGGTACCACAAGGCTGCTCCAAGCTCTCCCAGGAGCCTTCTCCTCTCCACTCTCAACAGCCACAACTCTTCCAGCCCACCCCCAGAGGGGAGGTGCCCCAGCCCTCCCACCACCCCCCGTGGACTCCTCTGAATTCCCTCCAACAGCTCAAAATCTTGGGGGGCACCAGAACCGGACACAGCACTCCAGGTGGGAGCACAGAATGCTGGCAGGAGAGAAACCATTGGAGCCAAAGCTTCAAAGTGTGGTCAGATTCTGAAACTGAAGGGTGAAAAGAGGAAGGACCAAACTGATCCAAGAGACCGAGCCAACACCTGGGGCTGCACACAACACCCATCAGGACTTTCAAGCAACAGCAGACCTGGAGCTGGGCTGCAAAGCTCTAGAGAAGAAACCAGCCCGGAAGGTGCCCAGTGCCCCAGGGATTGAAAAGCCCAGGCTGTCACACTCTTACTGCAGAAGGAAAGGCTGAGTTGGCCACAAGAAGACAAACACTTCCCCCCACGAATCCATGCACAGGAGTTGAGTTTTAACCTACTGGAAGCCCTCTTCTGGGAGCAGGAGTTCCTCTGTCCACATCTCCATCAACAGAACAAGGCCCTGAAGGCTCTCCTACACTCCACAGCTCTGATCCACACCCAGACGGCTTTGCCACCCACGAGCCCTGAAGCTTCCTTCTCAGCACTTCTCTTTCCAAGTCTCTCTCAGGACACCGCAAACCAACCCAGAAAGGCTCCATGTGACAGCACTGCCAGGAATAATCCCAGGGAATTCCAAGGGAAAGCTATGAGCCCAGAGGGAAAAAACCTCTCAACAGGACTCTCTCCCATTTGTAGCAGGGGAGAATTAATTGGAGTTTGATTAGAAACAGCCAGCTGCCAAGGCTGCCTGGGCACAATTGGTGTTTGTGCCCCGCTGCCCGGGGGTGCCTGGCAACGCTTGGTGGGAGCCCAGAAGCTCCCAGCTGCATGCTAAGGGGAAGGGACAACCTCTGTCTGTAGCCCTTTGGCTATGACCCGAGGGGGGACAGGAACCTGTTGACATCCTGGGATGGCCGCAAAAGACCTTCAAGCTCTCGCTTGACCGCTAACAGAGCTGAGGGAGATGAAGATGAGGAAGGCTATTGCTGGGCAGGGGGCGTGCGAGCCCCTGAGCGGGCTGTGTGCATGGGCAGCAGGGGGAGGAGTTACAGAACACCACTGAGAAATAGGGGAGGGGCTTTGGCTCCACACCCCAGGCTCCTGTGATGCCCTGGCCCCACAGCTTCTGACCTTGCTTCCTGCCAGCAGAGCTGACAAAAGCTCTGCAGAGCTCTCAGCCTGCAGGCAGAGAGCAAAAGCTCCTCCTGCCCTGAGCCTTTCTGTGTTCAGGAAACCCTGAGAGGAATTGGCAATTAGTCCCCTACAGCCACTCAGAGAGCCCCTGAACTGCTCAGACCACCTCCAACACCAGAGACCCCCTCCCCAGCTACCCACAGCCCAACAGAGGTTGCCAGAATCACACAGACCCCTCCAGAACTGCACAGAACCCCTCTTGGAAGCCCAGGACTCCCCACTCCAAAGCTCATGCCCCCTCCCCACACAACAGCCACACAGAGGCTCCTCCAGCACCACCAACTCCTCCTGATACTGGCATTAGATCACATAGATAAGTACTAGGCTAGGTATTAGGAGAAGAGGTACTAGGTATATCTATTGGAATGGAATGGAATGGAATGGAATGGAATGGAATGGAACGGGATAGGATAGGATAGGATAGGATAGGATAGGATAGGATAGGATAGGATAGGATAGGATAGGATAGGATAGGATAGACCAGGCTGGAAGAGACCTTCAAGATCCAACCTATCAGTATGAGGAACCAAGTGTGTACTGCAGAATAGAGCAGCAAAGTAGTTTCTGAACCTGACCTTGCAGCTCTTTGGTAAACTCTTCCAACCATTTTATCACAGGCAGCAGTAGGCCAGAGGAAGCAGCTCATCATCAGGTTGATAAAGGAGCTCCTTAGCAAGCACCACATAAAGGAAAGTATCTGTTCAAGGCTAGGGGCTATGACACCTGGCCAGAAGGCAACCAAAGGACAAGCAGCCAAAGCAGTTCAGAGGTCCAAGGTGAAAGGCACAGCTGTGAGGAGACAACTGACTTTGTCCTAGGACCCCTACTCCCCACCACCAGATGGCTTCCCCCAGCCACAGAAGGAAGGAACGCTGGGGACGGACAATGCAAATGGCTACTGAGAACTAATTGCCCTACCCCCCCCCCCATTTAGTGGGATGGGAATGACCCTGTGTGGTTGGCTGGGCACTCCACAAACCCCTCAGTGGCACTGCGTGGTGTGCAGGCTCTGGGCAGCCATGCCCCGGCAGCAGGCGCCGCAGAGCAGCATCGCTGCCGCAGAGCTCTCCAGGAGCGGCACTTTGCTTCCGCCTGTCCCTACCACAGGAGCCCTGCGCCAGCCCAGCAGAGCCCGCGAGACCCCACGGACCCTGCGCCCCCCAACCCCAGAGACGGCTCCCCGGGAGCCCACAGACCCCTCCCTCACTCCGGGACACAACCCTCAGCCCCCCGGGACCCCCAGCCCCCCTCAGGATTCCCCCTCAGCCACACACACTCCCTCACCCCCCGGCAGCCAGAACCAAGGGGGGGACAGAGCAGGAGGAGAGCTCGGGGTAGCCCCTGGGGCTTGGCTCAGCAGCTGCTGGGGTACAGCAGTGCTCTGGAGGGCTATGGGATGGGGGCTGGGCAGTTCTGGGGGGAGGGGAAAGTCATGGGGATAGGGGGGGTCTGTGGGGTTGGGGAGGGGCAGTCTGGGGGGGGAGTCTGCTGGGAGCTGTGGGGTTGGGATCCCTTGGGGCTGAGGGTTGCAGTCAGGATCCTTTGGGGACCATGGGGGAAATCCTGTGGCAGGGGCTGGGGGGGTCTGGAGCATTTGGGGGTTGCATGGGGCCTGGCTGACCCTGGCACTCTGGGTGGGGCAGGAGCCACCCGGCCACCACAGGCCCCTGATGTGTCCCCAGCTGTGCCCCCACCCAGCAGCCCCTGCAGGAGGGGCTGGGGGTGCATCCTCCCCCTCCAGCCAGGACAACAAAGGCTCAAGGCCAAGGGAGAGAAGCAGAAGCTGGCAGCCAGCAAAGACAGTCTGGGGGGGCTGGGAGGGGTGCTCAGGGGGGGCTGTGGGCTTGGGGTGAGTCTGACACCTCCTTAAGCTCCCTGCCCAGCTCTGCAGAAGGCCCAGCACGAGGGGCAGGCACTGTGCTGCCAGAGCAAGGGCTGAGGCAGGAGCAGCCCTGGCTGCTGGCCCAGCACAGCCAGCTGCAGGCACTGCCAGGCTGGGGGGGATAAAGCCCTGAACCTCCCAGATAGCCTCCCCCAACTCCCTGTGCCCCCCCAGGCAGCCCACGCTGGACCCTGCCCCAAGCAGGAGGAGCCAAGGCCCAGCCCAAAATGCCCCCAGGGAAACCACAACAGCAGCCCCAGAGCTCAAAATGCCTCCCTGGGAGCCTCAGTTACCCTCCTGCACCCAAAACTATCCCAAAGGAACCAAGGATGTCCCCAAAGGAGTCCCCAGGTGGAGCTGAGGGAAGAACAGGAGGATACTCAAATGTTGCTGCCCCATCTCCCTTCTTCTCCCCTAGACAGGAAGGGCTCAAAACAGTGCTGCTATGGCCCTGCTGCTCAGAATCCCTCCAGACCCCCCCAGTCCTGGGGTGAGTCCTTTCCCACCACCTGGAGCTTGGAGGCCATTTTCAGTTCCTTTGGGATACTTTTGGGGTGCCAGGGCTGTAACTGAGGGTCCCAGGCAGGGTTTTGGTTCCCGGGGGGCCAGTTCAGGCTCCTGGGTTCTCACTTTGGTGTGCTGGGGGAACAGTCTGAGCTCCAGGAGCCATTTTGGGCTGTGCCTTTGCTCCTCCTGCTTGGGGCAGGGGCCAGCCTGGGCTGCCCAGGGCTGCCCCAGGGGGTCGGGGGAGGCTGTTCGGGGGTTCAGGGCTGGAACTCCCCCACGCTCCCCCGGTCCCCGCAGCTGGCCGTGCTGGGGCAGCAGGAAAAGCATCAAAGTCTCCTGGAGCCGCCCCGGGGCCTGCTTGCTGCCCTCCATGCAGCGCCCCCGGGCCTGCCCGCGCCCTGCCGCCTGCTGCCCGAGGCCTGGCCGGAGGCGCCCAGCGGCCACACAGCCTCAGCAGCGCCGCAGGAGGCTGCGGGAGCCAGGGGCAGCCGGGCCCCACCGACCCCCACCCGGGATCCCCCTCAGCCCCAGAGCATCCTCAGCCCAGCCACAGCTTTTCCCCCGAGCGTCCCAAAGGCTCCAGACCACAGCCCTCAGCCCCACGGAATCGCAACCCCGAGCCCAGGCTGCCTCCCTCCGCCCCGGGGCTCCCCACCCCCCCGGGCAGACAAAGGCGACGCTGAGCAGGAGGCCGAGGGAGAGCTCGGAGCTCAGGAAGCTGCCGACCGCCGCCCCGGCAGGCTCCGGGGCCTGGGCGAGCATAGGCCTCAGCTCCCGGCGCGCCCCGGCGCTCAACGATCTCGCAGCGTGCTCCGGGGCCGCCCAGCCCCGCTCCGCTGCCGCCGCCCTCAGCGCTCCCCGGCCCCCTCAGCCCCTGCCGCAGCTCACGATCCGGCGGCTGCCACCACCCCGCCAGCACCTCCGGCGCTTCTCCCGCGCGGCGGCACCGCTGCCGCTCCCCACGGGGCGGCACCAATGGCGGCCGCGGCCGGCAGCGGCAGCTCCTCGCTGTGCCTCGCCAGCGGGCAGGGGGAGGAGCTGCCGCGCTCCCGGCGGCTCTCATTGGCTGGTGCGCCAGCTGTGGGCGGAACTTCCTTTCCGGACCCGGCCCTGCTGCCGCTCCGCCTCCCACGCGGCCGCCGCAGGCGGAAGGGCCGGGCCGGGGTCTCCATCGCAGCGCTCTCTGCTCGCCCAGGGCCCGGGAGCCTGCCGGTCGGCAGCTTCCTGTGCTCCGACCTCGGCCTCGGCCTCCTGCTCCGCGTCCCCTTTGTCTCGGCCGCCACCTGGGGTGAGGGAGTCTCTGGGGCTGAGCTGCGGATCCTGGGATTGTGGTGGGGATTCCCTGGGGCTGAGGCGGGGGGTCCTTGAGTTGGGATCGAAATGCCCTGGGGCTGAGGAGGGGATCCTGAGGTGGGCCTGGGGATCGCCGGGGGCTCAGGGTTGTGTCGTGGGGTGGGATCCGGGAGTGGGGTGTGCGGCGTTTGGGGGTCGCTGGTGTTGGTGAAGGGTTTGTGGGGTAGGGTCGGTGGGGCTCGGGGGAGCCTCTGTGGGGTTCCAGGGGGAATCATGCGTGGGTTTGGGCTGGGGGCTCCTGGGAACAGGCGAGGGGCTGTGTGGGGCACGGGGGAGGTGTGTAGGCTGACTGGGTGGCGTCTGTGCTGTTGTGGGAGGGGTCTGTGCGGCTGTGGGGCCATCGGTAGGGCTGGGTGTGTTTGGGGGTTCCTTGTGCTGCTGAAGCCCCCTGCTAGGGGCAGCTGCAGGCCCCCTTTGGCTGCTGCTGTGTTGCAGGCGGAGCCGTTGCTGGGCTGCAGGGGGCTGGCCCTGTGTCCCTCTGCTCCCTGCTGCCCTGGCAGCAGAGCTGAGCTGCAGCGGCGCTGTGGGGGCTGCCGTGGCCAGGAGAGGTGGTGGGCAGCGTGGGGGCTGGGTCGCCGCAGAGGCTGCTGGGGAGGGGGTCTGGGGGCGCTGCTTCCCTCCCGTGGTGCAGTTCCTGTCCTGCTGCTTCCCTCCCTTGGTGCAGTTCCTGTCCTGCTGCTTCCCTCCCTTGGTGCAGTTCCTGTCCTGCTGCTTCCCTCCCGTGGTGCAGTTCCTGTCCTGCTGCTTCCCTCCCGTGGTGCAGTTCCTGTCCTGCTGCTTCCCTCCCGTGGTGCAGTTCCTGTCCTGCTGCTTCCCTCCCGTGGTGCAGTTCCTGTCCTGCTGCTTCCCTCCCGTGGTGCAGTTCCTGTTCTGCTGCTTCCCTCCTGTGGTGCAGTTCCTGTCCTGCTGCTTCCCTCCCGTGGTTCAGTTCCTATCAATACAATACAGTACAATAAACCAGGTTGGAAGAGACCTTCAAGATCATCATGTCCAACCTATCCACCAATCCAACCCACCTAAGCATCTAGACCATGGCACCAAGCACCCCATGAAGTCTCCTCCTGAACACCTCCAATGATGGTGACTCCACCACCTCCTCAGTCAGTCCTTTCCAATGGATAATCACTCTCTCTGTATAGAACTTCTTCCTAACATCCAGTCTAAACCTCCCCGGGTGCAGCTTAACACTGTGTCCTCTTGTTCTGGATCTGGCTGCCTGGGAGAAGAGACCAACCTCTGCCTGTCCACAACCTCCCTTCAGGTAGTTGTAGAGAGCAATAAGGTCACCCCGAGTCTCCTCTTCTCCAGGCTATGCAAGCCCAGCTCCCTCAGCCTCTCCTCACAGGGTTTGTCTTCCAAACCCCTCACCAACTTCGTTGCCCTTCTCTGGACACGCTCCAGCAAGTCAACATCCTTCCTAAACTGAGGGGCCCAGAACTGGACACAGTACTCAAGGTGTGGCCTAACCAGTGCAGTGTACAGGGGCAGAATGACCTCCCTGCTCCTGCTGGCCACACTGTTCCTGATGCAGGCCAGGATGCCATTGGCCCTCTTGGCTGCCTGGGCACACTGCAGGCTCATGTTCAGCCTACCATCGACCACTACCCCCAGGTCCCTCTCTACCTGGCCGCTCTCCAGCCACTCTGACCCCAGCCTGTAGCACTGCCTGGGGTTGCTGTGCCCATGTGGTTGCTTCCCTCCCGTGGTTCAGTTCCTGTCCTGCTGCTTCCCTCCCTTGGTTCAGTTCCTGTCGTGCTGCTTCCCACTGTAAATACTGTATATTGTGTATATATTCATTGCATTTCATTCTGCTTGTAAAATACAGCTTTTCATTTGCTTCTCTGACTGAGTCTGGTTGTCTTTTATGTGGTGGGAGCATTAAACCTTCACACTACCTCACCATTTTGGTGAGTGCAGAGAGCACAGTCGTCCGCCTTCGAGTAGCCACCATTATGCTTTCAGTAAACTGCAGCACCTTGTGTCCTGCCCACACGCCCTGCTTGTGCCAACTGCTGAGCTAATTCAAAAGGAGCCCCTGGGGTACACTCAGTAACTATTTGCTCTCTCTGTGCCTGTTAGCCTGCCTGTACCAATGGCCAGGTACTCCCAGCTGTCTGGCCAAGCCCCTGCCTTTCACACCACACTCACTGGGTTGCAACTACCAGTTGCAAGGCTGCTGCCTTGCAGCTCGCAGCCTCTGCTGGTGTCATCAGGTTTAAATCTCCTGTGGCTTCTCCGGGAGTGCCCCCAGCCATGTCACCCTGTCAGTCAGCCTTGCACGAGCCTCCAAGTTGGGTCTGGTTGCCTCTCCCCCTCTCTCTCTTATCTCTCATTTCTCTTCTAAAGATCTCAGCAGAGCATGGAGCTAGATGGTGCTGATGCAGGTGCCTTGCACCTCCCAGTCTGAGTATAAGGTTCTGCTGCCTTCCGGGAAACTTTTGGAGGCTTTTGGAGCTCAGCCCATGGGGCAGGTTGCACGAGAAAGGCTTCCTGCTCAGGGAGAAGCCTTGCTGCCAAGGTTAACAGGGCACGGCAAACTGCCTTCTCTGCAAGGCAGGGGTGTGACTAGCTCTGAGGCTCACAGGGTTCGGCCGGGATGGCTGCTGGTCCGGACAAAGCGATGTCCCCGCTCAGGGGCTGTAGCAGTCCAGGACAGGTGGTCTACATGGGCTACATCGGTTCCCTCATTTGGCGACGGGTCAGGTGTCGGCTGGCTCTGTCCGTGGGACACGGGGTATGGTTTGTGGGGCTGGCACACAGTGTGGCATCGTCCATAGCCAGGCAAGGGCTGTGTGCCGGGCAGGTGGCAGCAGTCGGCAGCAAAGTGCTCGGGACCGCTGGTTCTAGCCCTGAGCAAAGCAGACCTTCGGCAACGCAGTGCACGGGGCAAACACGACCACGACTATGGGACGTGGGCACAGGCACGAGCATGGGCACTTGCTTACCAAAAGAACCCCTACTGAACATTTGCCACAATGAATACTGGTCCATTGAGCGACTTTGTAAACAGAGTAATTAACCCATGGTGTGGTGCTTTACAAAATACAGTACAAGCACGTGTTGTGAGCGAGGCAAGCACGAGTCAATCGTGTGAACTTTGTTTAGCACAGGGGTGGCAAACATGCCCAGGCAGGTTGTTTACCTGGACTCGCGGATACCATGTCCCGTTGTTAATTTGGCACCAAAGTCCCCCCACTCCAGAAGGGAGGGGGGAAAGGGGGCTTGAGCAAACATGTCCTGACAATATTGGGGACGTAATTTTGGACAGAAGCATCATTCACCACACCAGTTCAGGACAGGACTTGACTTTCCCTGCTGCTATCCACTGAGGAGCCATAGGTGATAAAACACAAGCACATCCCTTTCCTACACTAACAAATCTCCTGGCCTTTCCTAGGCCAAAGCTCTCTCTGGGATGCACCAGAAAAATTATCCAACCCTTTTGGGCCTTTCCCCCACATAATCCTTATCTTAAAGCACTATTTCTAACACAAAGACCAAAACCATTCTGTGCTATACTTGTTCTAAATTGTTATGCTAACACCCAAAACCTATGTTCAAATCAAGCCACTGAATTAACCTCTGAAGAAAAGCAAGAAGGAGTTGATGTTACACAGAGCTCTTCTGAAATGTCTGCACACAGAAAAAGTCCCAAATCATTCAAATGAGAAGAGAGCCATTGACCTCTGAACTTCCAAAAACTTTGAAGGAAAATGTCTCCAAGCTTCTTTTATTACACCCCTATAACTTCTTATTTGTTCAGTACCACCAGTACCACTATTTTACTCTGATCAATTACTATCACCTTTATTATTGCCAGGACCACTCCTGGCGCTATTGCCATTATCTACTCTTATGACTTAAAAGCATTTATCCTGTATTATCCACTCTACCCCATATCACCCTTTTCAAGATTTATTATTACTTAGGTCTCATTATAGTTATTAATTACTATACTGTATGCTAATTAATGCCCCAACATTTGGGCTTGTCTGAAACAAAAGCAAACAATACAGGAGTTTGGGAACTTTGGTTGCTTATTGACTCAACTGGGCAATGGACAGGCTTTTGTTTACCCCAGGGAGAACCAAAGCATTGGGGAAGAGACAGACAAACCCTGGCAAAGCTCAGCCCAGCTCCAGTGGCAGTTCTGGCAGTGCCAACTCATCACTGTAATTATTCTCATCACCACTAATTGGTGTTTAGAAAGGCAGGAGGGTTTTGTTCCTGTTGGAGCCCCCAGCCTTGGAGAAATTCAGTCAAGAAAAGATCTTGGTTCAGTCTGTTGCAAAGCTCCTCTCAGGAGTCACAACTGCCCCAACAGAATGTGTGGGGCACTATTTGTGCCTGTCCCCCAGTGTGGGCCCATCACTGGCATGAGTACGGCAGTGCTTGGTGAGGTGACACTTCTGGGTGAATCTCTTGCCGCAGTCACAGCAGGTGAAGGGCTTCTCACCAGTGTGGGTGCGGCGGTGCACAGCCAGGTTGGAGCTTGTGTGGAAACTCTTGCCGCAGTCAGTACAGCCGTATGGCTTCTCACCACTGTGGATGAGTTGGTGCTTGATGAGTCTGGATCTCTGGGTGAAGCTCTTGCCACACTCTGCACAGGGGAACAGCTTCTCTCCAGTGTGGATACGGCGGTGGATGGTGAGGGTGCAGCTGTTTTTGAAGCTCTTGCCACAGTCATCACATGTGAAGGCTTTCTCGCTGGCGCAGACACGACGGTGCCTTGTGATGGAGGACCTGGCAGCAAATCTCTTCTTGAAGTCCCCCCACAAAAAGCATTTCTCTCCAGTATGAGTGCGGCGATGCTTGTTCAGGGAGGAGCAGAAACTGAAGCTCTTGCCACAGTCAGCACAGATGAAGGGCTTCTCTCCAGTATGGACACGGCGGTGAATGTTCAGGTTGGAGCTGTGGTTGAAGGTCTTGCCACAGTCGGCGCAGCTGTACGGCTTCTGACCTGCGTGGATGAGCCGGTGCTGGATGAGAGCAGAGCTGAAGCTGAAGTTCTTGCCACAGTCAGCACAGGGGAACAACTTCTCTCCAGTGTGGATACGGCGGTGGATGGCGAGGGTGGAGCTGCTTTTGTAGCTCTTGCCGCAGTCTGCACAGCTGTACGGCTTCTCACTGCTGTGGATGAGTTGGTGACGGATAAGAGTGGAGCTGAAGATGAACCTCTTTCCACAATCAGCACAGGTGAAGGGCTTCTCTCCAGTGTGGATGCGGCGGTGAATATTCAGGTTGGAGCTGCGGTTGAAACTCTTGCCACAGTCGGCACAGCTGTACGGCTTCTCACTGCTATGGATGAGTTGGTGCCGGATGAATGTGGAGCTCGTGGTGAAGCTCTTGCCGCACTCTGTGCAGGGGAACAGCTTCTCTCCAGTGTGGATACGGCGGTGAATGTTCAGGTTGGAGCTGCGGTTGAAGGTCTTGCCACAGTCGGCGCAGCTGTATGGCTTCTCACCGCTGTGGATGAGGCGGTGACGGATGAGAGCGGAGCTGAAGCTGAAGCTCTTGCCACAGTCAGCACAGGGGAACAACTTCTCTCCAGTGTGGATACGGCGGTGGATGGCAAGAGTGGAGCTGCGTTTATAGCTCTTGCCGCAGTCAGCACAGCTGTATGGCTTCTCGCTGCTGTGGATGAGTTGATGTTGTATGAATGTGGAGCGCTGGGTGAAGGTCTTGCTGCACTCTGCACAGGGGAACAGCTTCTCTCTGGTGTGGACATGGTGGTCCTTGGTGAAGCTAGAGCTGTGTTTGAAGCTCTTGCCACAGGCATCACCAGTGTGCACACAAAGATGCATCCTGAGAGACGACTTAGCAGCGAATCTCTTATTGCAGTCACCACACACAAAGGACTTCTCACCAGCGTGGGTGCGGCGGTGCACCGCCAGGTTAGAGCTTGTGTGGAAGTTCTTGCCACAGTCGGCACAGCTGTATGGCTTCTCATCGCTGTGGATGAGTTGGTGCTGGATGAATTGGGAGCTTGTGGTGAAGCTCTTGCCGCACTCTGCACAGGGGAACAGCTTCTCTCCGGTGTGGATACGGCGGTGGATGGTGAGGGTGGAGTTGTTTTTAAAGCTCTTGCCACAGTCAGTACAAGTGAAGGGCTTCTCACTGGTGTGCACACGAAGGTGCTTCCTGAGAGAGGATTTGTCAGCAAATCTCTTATTGCAATCACCACACACAAAGGGCTTCTCTCCAGTGTGGATACGGCGGTGGATGGTGAGGGTGGAGCTGCTTTTGTAGCTGTTGCCGCAGTCGGCACAGCTGTACGGCTTCTCACCAGTGTGGATAAGGCGATGACGGATGAGAGTGGAGCTGAAGCTGAAGCTCTTGCCACAGTCAGCACAGGGGAACAACTTCTCTCCAGTGTGGATACGGCGGTGGATGTCGAGGGTGGAGCTGCTTTTGTAGCTCTTGCCGCAGTCTGCACAGCGGTACGGCTTCTCACTGCTGTGGATGAGTTGGTGACGGATGAAGGTAGAGCGCTGGGTGAAGCTCTTGCTACAGTCAGCACAGCTGTACGGCTTCTCTCCACTGTGGATGAGGCGGTGACGGATGAGAGCAGAGCTGAAGCTGAAGCTCTTGCCACAGTCAATACAGGGGAACAACTTCTCTCCAGTGTGGATACGGCGGTGGATGTCGAGGGTGGATCTGCTTTTGTAGCTCTTGCCGCAGTCAGCACAGCTGTACGGCTTCTCACTGCTGTGGATGAGTTGGTGACGGATGAAGGTAGAGCGCTGGGTGAAACTCGTACCACACTCTGCACAGGGGAACAGCTTCTCTCTGGTGTGGACATGGTGGTCCTTGTTGACTCTAGAGCTGTGTTTGAAGCTCTTGCCACAGGCATCAGAAGTGAAGAGTTTCTCACCAGTGTGCACACGAAGATGCATCCTGAGAGACGACTTGGCAGCAAATCTCTTATTGCAGTCACCACACACAAAGGGCTTCTCACCAGTGTGGGTGCGGTGATGTCGGTCAAGGTGAGCTCTCTGGGTGAAGCTCTTGCCGCAGTCGGCACAGCCGTATGGCTTCTCACCACTGTGGATGAGTTGGTGCTGGATGAATTGGGAGCTTGTGGTGAAGCTCTTGCCGCACTCTGCACAGGGGAACAGCTTCTCTCCGGTGTGAATACGGCGGTGGACAGTGATGGTGGAGCTGGTTTTGAAGCTCTTGCCACAATCACCACAGATGAAGGGCCAGCTGCCAGGGTGGGGGCAGTGGTGCTGCACTGGCTCTGACCCAGATGGGAAGCTCTGCCCACACTCCGGGCACTGATCCAGCTGCTTGGGTGGCACTGATGGGGCTGCAGGTGCTTTGTCCTCATATACCTTTTTCTCCTCCTCTTTGTCATCCTGGTCATCTTCATTTTCATACTGATCATCATCATCGTTGACATAGTCATTGTCCTCATAGTCATCATCCTCCATCTTGTGCTCCTCCTCCTCTTCCTTGGGGCTGCGATATGGCTGCTCCATCTCGGTCTCTGAGTTGTTTGTCTCCTCCCAGCTCTTGTCTGGGTCCTTCTCTGAGGCTATGCTGGCTGGGGAAGAGGTCACTTCCCTAGGGAAGATGGAAGTACCTGACTGCAGGAGCTCAAACCCTGAGATCCCACCCTGCTCAGAACAGCCCCCAACAGTCAACACCTCCCAGCACCCAATATTTGGCTATGGCAAGTAATAGACAGGGACACTAAAGCCCCAGCCCCAGCCATGGTGGGGGAGTCAGACCTCTACTACCTGTGCTGAGACCCTGGCTTCCTGGGCTGGGAGTGATGAGACACCCCACGACTTACACAGCAGTCTCATCCTCCCTGTTCCCAAGCCTGCCAGCACTGGCAGAATGGTTCCCGGCCCAGGCTGTGCCTTTCAATCTCTCCTGTTTCAGACAAGACAGGCAGCAGTGCTCCCTCACAACTGACCCTCATCAGCCTGGTGGGGCCCCAGACTCCCACCACAGCTGACATCAGTCAGAGCTCCCAGTGAGTGAGATGCAGTAGGCAGAAAGCTCTGGAGGAGGTTGGGAGGTGCCACAGGAGTCAGCTGGGTGCTGGGGTCCCACTGTTGTCCCAGTCTGAGTTGTTTTACCTGCTGGGCTGTCCCAAGGAGCAGATGTGCAAACTCTGCTGTTGCCCAGCCCAGAGGTGCAGATGTGATGGAGAGAAGGACACTGACCCTGTAAGAGAGAAGCAAAGGGCTCAGAGAAGATTGACCTCCAAGGGCTGGCTCAGCACTGCCCGTGGCCAGAGCTGGGCCTTGCTGAGGGCACAGATGGACAGGACTTCAGGCCAGACTCAGCTCTTTGCCCAGCACACAGAAATCTGCAGGGCAGCACCACAAGAGAGCTGCCTCCAGCCAGCCACTCCCAGGCCTCTGCTGCAGCTGTGTCTTACAGCAGCTCTTGCTTTGGACTCAGCTCTCCTTCCTGGCCCTGACCACAGACCCCACTCCAGCCCACTCAGTTCTGCCCTGCAGGCACCTCCTGCCACCAGGACCCTGCCCTGGGCCATCTCTGTGCTGACCACTTGTCAACAGAAGGTCAGCGAAGCCCTGAGGACACAAAGAAAGGAATGCTCATGATTCCTGCACCTGCAGGGAAGGGGAAAGGACTTGGTCAGCTTCTTGCAAAATCTGCTCAGCCCTCATTGTGATGCAGGAGGAGTCTCCTTTTATCTCCTGAAATGCTGCCTGATTCTGGTATATCCTGCACACATTCACCACGGGGGCCCTTGATCCTGCCCCTTTTGGGGGGGGGACAAGGCCTTGTGGCGCATTAAAGGCCAATCCCCACAAGGCCTAATTCCTGCCTGACCATTCTCAGCCCATCCATGTCCCCCGTGGCTTTGCCATCCCATGGCCCTGCGTCCCACAGCTCCACTGCCACTGCAGCTGGAAGGGTGGAGTAGAGAATGTTGTGGCTGAGGAAGCATCTACAGAAGTGGACTGAAAGCAGGAGAATGGAAGGTCCCTGAGACTAAAGGCTGGAATGAGCTGGAGGACTGAAAGAACATCAACAAGCCCAGGGGGAAGGGTTACAGATGAGGGGTGGGTAGGGACCCTGCAGCCACCTTGTGCAGGAATTGTTGAAATGGGACAAGAGAGAGAGACCTCAGGTGACTCCTGACATGGGGTATGGGATGGGGTGTCTGGGGAAGATCCCCAAGTGCCTGCTTGCGCTGTGCTGCATGTCAGGAGACTGTCCTGATCCAGGCAGGATTTGGGGTGTTTCAGCTTCCAGGGTCAGCTGCTGCCAGTACCATTGTAGGGAGGAGTCAGGCAGAGCCACGCAGCTGCTGAACTAATTAGTTTCATAGTTTCATAGTTTCAGTTAGGGTTGGAAGGGACCACAAGGATCATCTAGTTCCAACCCCCCCACCATGGGCAGGGACACTCTACCCTAGATCAGGCTGGACAAAGCCTCATCCAGCCTGGTCTTAAACACCTCCAGGGACGGGGCCTCAACCACCTCCCTGGACAACCCATTCCAGGCCTTCACCACCCTCACGGTGAAGAACTTCCTCCTCATGTCCAGCCTGAATCTCCCCACCTCCAGCTTCATCCCATTCCCCCTAGTCCTATCACTCCCTGATAGCCTGAAAAGTCCCTCCCCAGCCTTCTTGTAGGCCCCCTTCAGATACTGGAAGGACACAATGAGGTCACCTCGGAGCCTTCTCTTCTCCAGACTGAACAGCCCCAACTCCTTCAGTCTGTCCTCATAGGAGAGGTGCTCCAGCCCTCTGATCATCCTCGTGGCCCTTCTCTGGACACCTTCCAGCACCTCCAGATCCCTCCTGTAATAGGGGCTCCAGACCTGGAGGCAGTACTCCAGGTGGGGTCTCACCAGAGCTGAGTAGAGGGGGAGAATCCCCTCCCTTGCCCTGCTGGTCACACTTCTCCTGCTGCAGCCCAGGCTCTGATTGGCTTTCCGGGCTGCAAGTGCACCTTGAGAGCTCATGTTGAGCTTCTCCTCCCCCAGCACCCCCAAGACTCTCTCCTCTGGGCTGCTCCCCAGCCAGTCACTGCCCAGCCTGGATTTGTGCCTGGGGTTGCCTCGACCCAGATGCAGGACCCTGCCCTCGGTCTTGTTGAAACTCATGAGGTTGGCCTGTGCCCACCTCTCCAGCCTGTCCAGGTCCCTCTGGATGGATCCCTTCCCTCCAGCGTGTCTGCTGCACCACACAGCTTGGTGTCATCAGCAAACTTGCTGAGGGTGCACTCAATGCCACTGTCCATGTCACCCACAAAGATGTTGAACAAGCCTGGTCCCAGGACTGATCCCTGAGGGACTCCGCTTGTCACTGGCCTCCACAGGGACATGGACCCATGGACAGCCACTCTTTGGGTGCGGCCATCAAGCCAGTTCTTTATCCATCTGGTGGTCCACCCATCAAACCAGTGTGTCACCAGCTTGGAGACCAGGATGTGGTGTGGGAAAGTGGGACAGTGGGACAGTGTCAATCCCTCCCACCCCCTGGCTGACTTGAAACTCCATCTGTCCATCCACTCCTCCATCTACACTCACTTTGTCTCCTCTGAGAGGCCCCAAAGCCCCACCAAGGGACACAAAAATGATCAGGGGGTCGGAACAGCCCTGCTACAAGGACAGGCTGAGGGAACTGGGGGTGTTCAGCCTGGAGAAGAGAAGGCCTTCCAGTACCTGAAGGGGCTACAAGAAGGATGGAGAGAGATTGTTTGCAAAGGCCTGCAGGGGCAGGACCGGGGCCAATGGCTTCAAAGAGAGCAGAGCAGATTGAGATTGGATGTGAGGAACAAGGTCTGCACCAGGAGGCTGCTGGAACACTGCAACAGGTTGCCCAGGGAGGTGGTTGTGGCCCCATCCTGGGAGATCTTCAAGGTGAGGCTGGACAGGGCTCTGGGCAACCTGATCTAGTGGACGATGTCCCTGCTGAGTGCAGGGGGGCTTGGAGTGGATGATCTTTGGAGGTCCCTTCTGTGAGAGTCTTAAGCTTGTCTCTCCTGGTGTGACTCAACAAAGATAAAATCACTTGCTGCTTGCCCAGACAATAGCTGATGTGCCTTGGGCAGAGCCACTGGAAGGACTCTTGGAAGGTGCAAAGATAACATTGCTCACTGAACTGCAGCTGGTCTACAACAATGGTCCAAGGGCCCAGCCATCATGCCTTCAGGACAAGACCATTTCCAGCCATCAGATACCCCAGGAAAGGACAATGGATTCCCTGATGTGTAAAGGGTGTGTGGGTAGGTAGATGGAGCAGGAGGAGGTGGAGGCCTCCTCCCCCCCTCCATCCAGACGGCTGCCCAAACTCACTTGAGTACACAAAAAGATTTCTGGGGAAGATACCTGGACACTTACCTAAGGATGATTTCCAGAACGATATCCTGGGGAACAATGCCTGGACACTTGCCTGAGGACTAAAAAACTGTATAAAAGACTGGAGCAACTACTGGCTTTTGAGAGAAGAAAACAGGAGAAGAAAAACGTAGAAGAAAGCAGACGGAACCACACGCTGGAAACATCACGGGCCAACACAACGGATCCTGGACTCTGAAAACCCTCTCTCCACCTCTGACCATTGGTAATATAACCCCTTTCCTACTTTCTCCTTCTTCTCCCTATTCCATTTCTTTCTCCCTCTCTATTCCCCCTCTCCCTCTTCCTCTGTTTATCCTTCCACCTTATTTTTTGTAATAAATAGTCTACCTGTTGATATTTTGGCCTCGTTTGTGCCTCTAATTTCACAACACGGGAATATCCATTAAAAACCTGAATCTCTTTCCCTCTCTGGATCGAGATCTTTACAATTGGCGTAGTCGGCAGGATTCCCGTGCAGTGAAAGTATCACAGCAAGACTATTGCATTTCTGAGAACCCCAAAATGTGTGTGTGTGAGACGTACTCTGAGTACGAAGTGAGTGCGGAGTCCAGATTCGCGTTTTCACTCTCCCGAGAGGGAAGTGGCCGGAGAAGGACAAAGCGAAAATTTTCAGAGAGACTGTGTGGGATCTCAAAAGCTTTATACGTGTGTGCTCTCTCGGGGACGATTATCTGGGGTACAAATGCTGATTTCATAGTGTGACCTCCTCGAGAATCCTCTGTACCCTGCTTTAAATGTGTGTGCTTTCCCGGGGAAGGTTAACTGGGGTAGAACTGTTGATTTTATAGTGTGACCTCCCCGAGAATTCTCAGTACCCTGTTTTGACAAGCCCAGTTTTGGGAAACCCAGTGTTGGTGATATTTGTGAAGTGTGTATTGTCTGGGGCTTCCCCGAGAAGCCCAGTATTGAAGTAGAAGTTGAGAAGTGTGTGTGTTCTCTAAGGGTAGCAGAGTAACTCTTCCCTAAGAAACGCAAGGTTCTTGTCCTGTTGTAACGGAAAATTTGAGGAACAAAAGCTGAGAAGCTTTTGCAAGTGTGGGTTCTCTCAGGGAAATAGTGTGACTTTCTCTTGAGAAGCCCAGGTTGGTTGTTTTTCGTGTGTGACCTCTCCTGAAAAATCTATTGTGCATTTTTCCTGGAGAAGATTATTGTGGAGTAAGCCTTTTAAAAGTGTACGTTTTTCCAGGGAATATTTTGTTGGTACAAACAGTGTTTTGATCCGAATTCCCCGTGAACTTAGTGCTCTATTAAGAAATGCTTTGTGAAACAAAAGGGATGGCCCGGAGTGAGAGGCTTTTTAACCTTTTAGAAGCTCACGGTGCCCGCCCCTCTGTACAGGTACTTGACTGGGCCCGTGAAAACTGGAATAACTTCCAGAGCGTGGCTGATCGTATTGTGGCCCTGCAGAAAGATGCAAGAGCCAAAGCCGGAAAAGGCAAAGCTTTTGTTTGTGCGGTTTTAGGTGCCTGTTTAGCCGCTTCAGTGAAGGAGAAAGAGGAATGGCATGAGCAGGAGAATAAAACTATTTCCTCTTTGCAGGACTTAGTTTCGTCACTACAAAGCCATGTTGCCACTTTGAAAGATGTAGTGGCAGATCTTAAAATTCAATTGGAAAAGGCGAGGAGGCAAAATTCGTATTTGGACTCCAAACAGGGTGTGAAAGACCTGGAGTCTGCCCCTATGTACCCTGGGCAGAATTGACAACAGCTAAGGAAGCTGCTGTGCATGTCAGACCTCTCATTAAAACTGAAATTTTATATGAGGATGGGGAAACTACCCCCACTATCACGACTAAAGATGCACCTTTCTCCTACACTGTGCTGGCCAAAATTCGTAAAGAATTTGCACGCGCTGCTGGGGAATCGGAGGTGGAATATGTATGGCGAGTCTCAAAAACTGGTGGTGATCAGATTATGCTAACAGAAGCTGAAGCCATGGGCTATTGGGGTGATAATGTTTTTCTAACCACGAAAAACAGAAGTGGACCCTGGAGTCTTACCCAGCGAGCTGCCTACTGGGCAGGAGGTTTTGATCCAAAGGAGAGAGGGGAACCTGTAGTTCTGCAGGGAGGGATGAATCAGATAATGGAGAATGTGCAAAAGGCTGCATGCCTGCAAATGATATATGAAAGAGAACTAAAACATCATTTTGAATCCCCCTTTCTCTCCTGGTGGATGCAAACAGAATGACTCCTTTGATCAGGGGTCTCCCTGACTCGCTTAAAATAAGAGCTATCCAGCTCCAAAAAGAAATAGCTGATACCCCACTCTCTTCCAGGATGCAAGCTGCTCTAAGGGAAAATTCAACACCTGGAGGGAGCCAGCCTGACTTGAAGCCATGGACATGGGAAGAAGTGGGAAGGGAGTTACTAGACTATGCCAGGCAGTACAGTATCCCTGAGGAAATTAAAAAACCTCAAACTAGAGGCTTGAGGCATGTGAAAATGATTCACCCACCAAGCCCCCAGGGCCAGTTGCGGCGTATTCCTAGTAGGCCCCTGGCTAGGGGCAGGGAACACTTGAATACCCGGCAATATTGGTGGGGGGTGGGTCAGAAGAAAGGCATTCCAAAATAAGTGGTTGATGGGGTACCCACGAGACAATTAGAAATCATTGTGAAATGCTGGCCCGAGCCTAAAAAGAGGTTGAGGCCACTGCTCCTCTCTTGGTGGGACCATTTGGTGAGGGGAGGGGTATGCCCCCCAAGGCAACTAAGGGCTTCACTTCTCAGTGGTGAGTGGGGGGTGAAGCATGATTCAGGAGATCACCAAAAAATTGTACATGGTTTGGGTAAAAGTTTTGTTTATGCTTAGATTGGCTTTGAGAGAACCTGAAACAATCAACGGTACTTACAGGCCCATTCAAAGTAATTAATCCAACTCTTTCAGAGACATCACCTGAGAGGGTGGCTCAGAGAACATCTCTGTGTGTGGGGAACCTGGAAATACCAGTTTTGTGTGTTTTGAGGTTGTGTTTCTTATTTAAGTTCTAATGCTGAAGATTACCTGATGTACTGTCAGAAGGACTTGTCTTGTTACAATATCGAAGACCTCTCAAGTTTTGCATCACAGAAGACATCTCTTCAAGGACTGTACTTTCCATAGCCCCGCAGATGCATTCAGATGTGGAAGGAAGCTCTCACTTCAATTCCAAACTGAAGAACTGACGGGGTGGGGGGGTATGGGTTTGTTCTCCTGGCTTCCAGGAGGAACAAGGATGCTTTCAACTTGTGTAATTATCTGTTTTAATTTTGTTCTATTTTGTTAGTATTGTACTTTTTCACCTTGTGTAAGTCCCTGTTGTATACAGTGATTCAACATGTGTCCAATATGCAATTTGTGTCTAATGATGGTGTACAACAGATTTGTGCCATTAGACAATCAAAACTTATGTCTATTGTAAAAATGGTTTAAAACTTCTTTCCTTTCTTTTCTTTTCTATCTTTCTTGCTTTTATCTTTGATTGACGGGGTGGTGTGAGAGTCTAAAGCTTGTCTCTCCTGGTGTGACTCAACAAAGATAAAATCACTTGCTGCTTGCCCAGACAATAGCTGATGTGCCTTGGGCAGAGCCACTGGAAGGACTCTTGGAAGGTGCAAAGATAACATTGCTCACTGAACTGCAGCTGGTCTACAACAATGGTCCAAGGGCCCAGCCATCATGCCTTCAGGACAAGACCATTTCCAGCCATCAGATACCCCAGGAAAGGACAATGGATTCCCTGATGTGTAAAGGGTGTGTGGGTAGGTAGATGGAGCAGGAGGAGGTGGAGGCCTCCTCCCCCCCTCCATCCAGACGGCTGCCCAAACTCACTTGAGTACACAAAAAGATTTCCTGGGGAAGATACCTGGACACTTACCTAAGGATGATTTCCCAGAACGATATCCTGGGGAACAATGCCTGGACACTTGCCTGAGGACTAAAAAACTGTATAAAAGACTGGAGCAACTACTGGCTTTTGAGAGAAGAAAACAGGAGAAGAAAAACGTAGAAGAAAGCAGACGGAACCACACGCTGGAAACATCACGGGCCAACACAACGGATCCTGGACTCTGAAAACCCTCTCTCCACCTCTGACCATTGGTAATATAACCCCTTTCCTACTTTCTCCTTCTTCTCCCTATTCCATTTCTTTCTCCCTCTCTATTCCCCCTCTCCCTCTTCCTCTGTTTATCCTTCCACCTTATTTTTGTAATAATAGTCTACCTGTTGATATTTTGGCCTCGTTTGTGCCTCTAATTTCACAACACGGGAATATCCATTAAAAACCTGAATCTCTTTCCCTCTCTGGATCGAGATCTTTACAATTGGCGTAGTCGGCAGGATTCCCGTGCAGTGAAAGTATCACAGCAAGACTATTGCATTTCTGAGAACCCCAAAATGTGTGTGTGTGAGACGTACTCTGAGTACGAAGTGAGTGCGGAGTCCAGATTCGCGTTTTCACTCTCCCGAGAGGGAAGTGGCCGGAGAAGGACAAAGCGAAAATTTTCAGAGAGACTGTGTGGGATCTCAAAAGCTTTATACGTGTGTGCTCTCTCGGGGACGATTATCTGGGGTACAAATGCTGATTTCATAGTGTGACCTCCTCGAGAATCCTCTGTACCCTGCTTTAAATGTGTGTGCTTTCCCGGGGAAGGTTAACTGGGGTAGAACTGTTGATTTTATAGTGTGACCTCCCCGAGAATTCTCAGTACCCTGTTTTGACAAGCCCAGTTTTGGGAAACCCAGTGTTGGTGATATTTGTGAAGTGTGTATTGTCTGGGGCTTCCCCGAGAAGCCCAGTATTGAAGTAGAAGTTGAGAAGTGTGTGTGTTCTCTAAGGGTAGCAGAGTAACTCTTCCCTAAGAAACGCAAGGTTCTTGTCCTGTTGTAACGGAAAATTTGAGGAACAAAAGCTGAGAAGCTTTTGCAAGTGTGGGTTCTCTCAGGGAAATAGTGTGACTTTCTCTTGAGAAGCCCAGGTTGGTTGTTTTTCGTGTGTGACCTCTCCTGAAAAATCTATTGTGCATTTTTCCTGGAGAAGATTATTGTGGAGTAAGCCTTTTAAAAGTGTACGTTTTTCCAGGGAATATTTTGTTGGTACAAACAGTGTTTTGATCCGAATTCCCCGTGAACTTAGTGCTCTATTAAGAAATGCTTTGTGAAACAAAAGGGATGGCCCGGAGTGAGAGGCTTTTTAACCTTTTAGAAGCTCACGGTGCCCGCCCCTCTGTACAGGTACTTGACTGGGCCCGTGAAAACTGGAATAACTTCCAGAGCGTGGCTGATCGTATTGTGGCCCTGCAGAAAGATGCAAGAGCCAAAGCCGGAAAAGGCAAAGCTTTTGTTTGTGCGGTTTTAGGTGCCTGTTTAGCCGCTTCAGTGAAGGAGAAAGAGGAATGGCATGAGCAGGAGAATAAAACTATTTCCTCTTTGCAGGACTTAGTTTCGTCACTACAAAGCCATGTTGCCACTTTGAAAGATGTAGTGGCAGATCTTAAAATTCAATTGGAAAAGGCGAGGAGGCAAAATTCGTATTTGGACTCCAAACAGGGTGTGAAAGACCTGGAGTCTGCCCCTATGTACCCTTGGGCAGAATTGACAACAGCTAAGGAAGCTGCTGTGCATGTCAGACCTCTCATTAAAACTGAAATTTTATATGAGGATGGGGAAACTACCCCCACTATCACGACTAAAGATGCACCTTTCTCCTACACTGTGCTGGCCAAAATTCGTAAAGAATTTGCACGCGCTGCTGGGGAATCGGAGGTGGAATATGTATGGCGAGTCTCAAAAACTGGTGGTGATCAGATTATGCTAACAGAAGCTGAAGCCATGGGCTATTGGGGTGATAATGTTTTTCTAACCACGAAAAACAGAAGTGGACCCTGGAGTCTTACCCAGCGAGCTGCCTACTGGGCAGGAGGTTTTGATCCAAAGGAGAGAGGGGAACCTGTAGTTCTGCAGGGAGGGATGAATCAGATAATGGAGAATGTGCAAAAGGCTGCATGCCTGCAAATGATATATGAAAGAGAACTAAAACATCATTTTGAATCCCCCCTTTCTCTCCTGGTGGATGCAAACAGAATGACTCCTTTGATCAGGGGTCTCCCTGACTCGCTTAAAATAAGAGCTATCCAGCTCCAAAAAGAAATAGCTGATACCCCACTCTCTTCCAGGATGCAAGCTGCTCTAAGGGAAAATTCAACACCTGGAGGGAGCCAGCCTGACTTGAAGCCATGGACATGGGAAGAAGTGGGAAGGGAGTTACTAGACTATGCCAGGCAGTACAGTATCCCTGAGGAAATTAAAAAACCTCAAACTAGAGGCTTGAGGCATGTGAAAATGATTCACCCACCAAGCCCCCAGGGCCAGTTGCGGCGTATTCCTAGTAGGCCCCTGGCTAGGGGCAGGGAACACTTGAATACCCGGCAATATTGGTGGGGGGTGGGTCAGAAGAAAGGCATTCCAAAATAAGTGGTTGATGGGGTACCCACGAGACAATTAGAAATCATTGTGAAATGCTGGCCCGAGCCTAAAAAGAGGTTTGAGGCCACTGCTCCTCTCTTGGTGGGACCATTTGGTGAGGGGAGGGGTATGCCCCCCCAAGGCAACTAAGGGCTTCACTTCTCAGTGGTGAGTGGGGGGTGAAGCATGATTCAGGAGATCACCAAAAAAATTGTACATGGTTTGGGTAAAAGTTTTTGTTTATGCTTAGATTGGCTTTGAGAGAACCTGAAACAATCAACGGTACTTACAGGCCCATTCAAAGTAATTAATCCAACTCTTTCAGAGACATCACCTGAGAGGGTGGCTCAGAGAACATCTCTGTGTGTGGGGAACCTGGAAATACCAGTTTTGTGTGTTTTGAGGTTGTGTTTCTTATTTAAGTTCTAATGCTGAAGATTACCTGATGTACTGTCAGAAGGACTTGTCTTGTTACAATATCGAAGACCTCTCAAGTTTTGCATCACAGAAGACATCTCTTCAAGGACTGTACTTTCCATAGCCCCGCAGATGCATTCAGATGTGGAAGGAAGCTCTCACTTCAATTCCAAACTGAAGAACTGACGGGGTGGGGGGGTATGGGTTTGTTCTCCTGGCTTCCAGGAGGAACAAGGATGCTTTCAACTTGTGTAATTATCTGTTTTAATTTTGTTCTATTTTGTTAGTATTGTACTTTTCACCTTGTGTAAGTCCCTGTTGTATACAGTGATTCAACATGTGTCCAATATGCAATTTGTGTCTAATGATGGTGTACAACAGATTTGTGCCATTAGACAATCAAAACTTATGTCTATTGTAAAAATGGTTTAAAACTTCTTTCCTTTCTTTTCTTTTCTATCTTTCTTGCTTTTATCTTTGATTGACGGGGTGGTGTGAGAGTCTAAAGCTTGTCTCTCCTGGTGTGACTCAACAAAGATAAAATCACTTGCTGCTTGCCCAGACAATAGCTGATGTGCCTTGGGCAGAGCCACTGGAAGGACTCTTGGAAGGTGCAAAGATAACATTGCTCACTGAACTGCAGCTGGTCTACAACAATGGTCCAAGGGCCCAGCCATCATGCCTTCAGGACAAGACCATTTCCAGCCATCAGATACCCCAGGAAAGGACAATGGATTCCCTGATGTGTAAAGGGTGTGTGGGTAGGTAGATGGAGCAGGAGGAGGTGGAGGCCTCCTCCCCCCCTCCATCCAGACGGCTGCCCAAACTCACTTGAGTACACAAAAAGATTTCCTGGGGAAGATACCTGGACACTTACCTAAGGATGATTTCCCAGAACGATATCCTGGGGAACAATGCCTGGACACTTGCCTGAGGACTAAAAAACTGTATAAAAGACTGGAGCAACTACTGGCTTTTGAGAGAAGAAAACAGGAGAAGAAAAACGTAGAAGAAAGCAGACGGAACCACACGCTGGAAACATCACGGGCCAACACAACGGATCCTGGACTCTGAAAACCCTCTCTCCACCTCTGACCATTGGTAATATAACCCCTTTCCTACTTTTCTCCTTCTTCTCCCTATTCCATTTCTTTCTCCCTCTCTATTCCCCCTCTCCCTCTTCCTCTGTTTATCCTTCCACCTTATTTTTTGTAATAAATAGTCTACCTGTTGATATTTTGGCCTCGTTTGTGCCTCTAATTTCACAACACGGGAATATCCATTAAAAACCTGAATCTCTTTCCCTCTCTGGATCGAGATCTTTACACCTTCCAAGCCAAACCAGTATGATTCTAGGAGGAGGAGGAGCTGCCCCAGCCCCCTGGCAAGCTGAGCCTTCAAACTGTGCAGTGTAGGGGAATCCACCACTGCCCTCGGGAGTTACAAAATGAAGACAGAACAAAATGCTCTCTTCTAACAAATCACAGTTGATAGCAGAGAGAAAAATTCACCTGCACCAGAACACCTCTGGGACATACAAACTGTGGTTTAGACTCAACCATCACAGCTCTAAAATTAACTTACAGAAACCCCACGTTGGTTAGTGTGGGTTTGAAACCTGTGAAAATAGGCTGTCCTCCTTAGACTGACTTGAGGGCACCCTCAGCCAGTTTGCCAATGACACCAAGCTGTGTGGGGCAGCAGACACACTGGAGAGAAGGGATCCATCCAGAGGGACCTGGACAGGCTGCAGAGCTGGGCCCAAGCCAACCTCATGACGTTCAACAAGACCAAGTGCAAGGTCCTGCAGCTGGGTCAGGGCAATCCCAGGCACTGATACAGGTTAGGCAGGGACTGGCTGGATAGCAGCCCTGAACAAAAAGGACTTGGGGGTGCTGATGGATGAGAAGCTCAACAGGAGCCAGCCGTGAGAACCCTCCAGAACTGCACAGAGCCCCTCTCGGAAGCCCAGGACTCCCCACTCCAAAGCTCATGCCCCCTCCCCACACAACAGCCACACAGAGGCTCCCCCAGCACCACCAACTCCTCCTGATACTGGCATTAGATCACATAGATAAGTATATGTACTAGGCAAGGTATTAGGAGGAGAGGTACTAGGTATATCTATTGGAATGGGATAGGATAGGATAGGATAGGATAGGATAGGATAGGATAGGATAGACCAGGTTGGAAGAGACCTTCAAGCGGGGTGTTTGTGCCCCGCTGCCCGGGGGTGCCTGGCAACGCTTGGTGGGAGCCCAGAAGCTCCCAGCTGCATGCTAAGGGGAAGGGACAACCTCTGTCTGTAGCCCCTTTGGCTATGACCCGAGGGGGGACAGGAACCTGTTGACATCCTGGGATGGCCGCAAAAGACCTTCAAGCTCTCGCTTGACCGCTAACAGAGCTGAGGGAGATGAAGATGAGGAAGGCTATTGCTGGGCAGGGGGCGTGCGAGTCCCTGTGCGGGCTGTGTGCATGGGCAGCAGGGGGAGGAGTTACAGAACACCACTGAGAAATAGGGGAGGGGCTTTGGCTCCACACCCCAGGCTCCTGTGATGCCCTGGCCCCACAGCTTCTGACCTTGCTTCCTGCCAGCAGAGCTGACAAAAGCTCTGCAGAGCTCTCAGCCTGCAGGCAGAGAGCAAAAGCTCCTCCTGCCCTGAGCCTTTCTGTGTTCAGGAAACCCTGAGAGGAATTGGCAATTAGTCCCCTACAGCCACTCAGAGAGCCCCTGAACTGCTCAGACCACCTCCAACACCAGAGACCCCCTCCCCAGCTACCCACAGCCCAACAGAGGTTGCCAGAATCACACAGACCCCTCCAGAACTGCACAGAACCCCTCTTGGAAGCCCAGGACTCCCCACTCCAAAGCTCATGCCCCCTCCCCACACAACAGCCACACAGAGGCTCCTCCAGCACCACCAACTCCTCCTGATACTGGCATTAGATCACATAGATAAGTACTAGGCTAGGTATTAGGAGAAGAGGTACTAGGTATATCTATTGGAATGGAATGGAATGGAATGGAATGGAATGGAATGGAATGGAATGGAATGGAATGGAACGGGATAGGATAGGATAGGATAGGATAGGATAGGATAGGATAGGATAGACCAGGCTGGAAGAGACCTTCAAGATCCAACCTATCAGTATGAGGAGCCAAGTGTGTACTGCAGAATAGAGCAGCAAAGTAGTTTCTGAACCTGACCTTGCAGCTCTTTGGTAAACTCTTCCAACCATTTTATCACAGGCAGCAGTAGGCCAGAGGAAGCAGCTCATCATCAGGTTGATAAAGGAGCTCCTTAGCAAGCACCACATAAAGGAAAGTATCTGTTCAAGGCTAGGGGCTATGACACCTGGCCAGAAGGCAACCAAAGGACAAGCAGCCAAAGCAGTTCAGAGGTCCAAGGTGAAAGGCACAGCTGTGAGGAAGACAACTGACTTTGTCCTAGGACCCCTACTCCCCACCACCAGATGGCTTCCCCCAGCCACAGAAGGAAGGAACGCTGGGGATGGACAATGCAAATGGCTTCTGAGAACTAATTGCCCTACCCCCCCCCATTTAGTGGGATGGGAATGACCCTGTGTGGTTGGCTGGGCACTCCACAAACCCCTCAGTGGCACTGCGTGGTGTGCAGGCTCTGGGCAGCCATGCCCCGGCAGCAGGCGCCGCAGAGCAGCATCGCTGCCGCAGAGCTCTCCAGGAGCGGCACTTTGCTTCCGCCTGTCCCTACCACAGGAGCCCTGCGCCAGCCCAGCAGAGCCCGCGAGCCCCCACGGACCCTGCGCCCCCCAACCCCAGAGACGGCTCCCCGGGAGCCCACAGACCCCTCCCTCACTCCGGGACACAACCCTCAGCCCCCCGGGACCCCCAGCCCCCCTCAGGATTCCCCCTCAGCCACACACACTCCCTCACCCCCCGGCAGCCAGAACCAAGGGGGGACAGAGCAGGAGGAGAGCTCGGGGTAGCCCCTGGGGCTTGGCTCAGCAGCTGCTGGGGTACAGCAGTGCTCTGGAGGGCTATGGGACGGGGGCTGGGCAGTTCTGGGGGTCGTGGGGCTGGGGGTGGTCTGTGGGGTTGGGGAGGGGCAGTCTGGGGGGGAGTCTGCTGGGGGCTGTAGGGTTGGGATCCCTTGGGGCTGAGGGTTGCAGTCAGGATCCTTTGGGGACCATGGGGGAAATCCTGTGGCAGGGGCTGGGGGGGTCTGGAGCATTTGGGGGTTGCATGGGGCCTGGCTGACCCTGGCACTCTGGGTGGGGCAGGAGCCACCCAGCCACCACAGGCCCCTGATGTGTCCCCAGCTGTGCCCCCACCCAGCAGCCCCTGCAGGAGGGGCTGGGGGTGCATCCTCCCCCTCCAGCCAGGACAACAAAGGCTCAAGGCCAAGGGAGAGAAGCAGAAGCTGGCAGGCAGCAAAGACAGTCTGGGGGGGCTGGGAGGGGTGCTCCGGGGGGGCTATGGGCTTGGGGTGAGTCTGACACCTCCTTAAGCTCCCTGCCCAGCTCTGCAGAAGGCCCAGCACGAGGGGCAGGCACTGTGCTGCCAGAGCAAGGGCTGAGGCAGGAGCAGCCCTGGCTGCTGGCCCAGCACAGCCAGCTGCAGGCACTGCCAGTCTGGGGGGGGATAAAGCCCTGAACCCCCCAGATAGCCTCCCCCAACTCCCTGTGCCCCCCCAGGCAGCCCATGCTGGGCCCTGCCCCAAGCAGGAGCCAAGGCCCAGCCCAAAATGCCCCCAGGGAAACCACAACAGCAGCCCCAGAGCTCAAAATGCCTCCCTGGGAGCCTCAGTTACCCTCCTGCACCCCAAAACTATCCCAAAGGAACCAAGGATGTCCCCAAAGGAGTCCCCAGGTGGAGCTGAGGGAAGAACAGGAGGATACTCAAATGTTGCTGCCCCATCTCTCTTCTTCACCCCTAGACAGGAAGGGCTCATAACAGTGCTGCTATGGCCCTGCTGCTCAGAATCCCTCCTGACCCCCCAGTCCTGGGGTGAGTCCTTTCCCACCACCTGGAGCTTGGAGGCCATTTTCAGTTCCTTTGGGATACTTTTGGGGTGCCAGGGCTGTAACTGAGGGTCCCAGGCAGGCAGTTGGGGGTCCTAGGCTGGGTTTTGGTTCCCGGGGGGCCAGTTCAGGCTCCTGGGTTCTCACTTTGGTGTGCTGGGGGAACAGTCTGAGCTCCAGGAGCCATTTTGGGCTGTGCCTTTGCTCCTCCTGCTTGGGGCAGGGGCCAGCCTGGGCTGCCCAGGGGGTCGGGGGAGGCTGTTCGGGGGTTCAGGGCTGGAACTCCCCCACGCTCCCCCCGGTCCCCGCAGCTGGCCGTGCTGGGGCAGCAGGAAAAGCATCAAAGTCTCCTGGAGCCGCCCCGGGGCCTGCTTGCTGCCCTCCATGCAGCGCCCCCGGGGCCTGCCCGCGCCCTGCCGCCTGCTGCCCGAGGCCTGGCCGGAGGCGCCCAGCGGCCACACAGCCTCAGCAGCGCCGCAGGAGGCTGCGGGAGCCAGGGGCAGCCGGGCCCCACCGACCCCCACCCGGGATCCCCCTCAGCCCCAGAGGATCCTCAGCCCAGCCACAGCTTTCCCCCGAGCGTCCCAAAGGCTCCAGACCACAGCCCTCAGCCCCACGGAATCGCAACCCCGAGCCCAGGCTGCCTCCCTCCGCCCCGGGGCTCCCCACCCCCCCCCGGGCAGACAAAGGCGACGCTGAGCAGGAGGCCGAGGGAGAGCTCGGAGCTCAGGAAGCTGCCGACCGCCGGCCCCGGCAGGCTCCCGGGGCCTGGGCGAGCAGAGGCCTCAGCTCCCGGCGCGGCCCCGGCGCTCAACGATCTCGCAGCGTGCTCCGGGGCCCGCCCAGCCCCCGCTCCGCTGCCGCCGCCCTCAGCGCTCCCCGGCCCCCTCAGCCCCTGCCGCAGCTCACGATCCGGCGGCTGCCACTCGCCCGCCCGCACCTCCGGCGCTTCTCCCGCGCGGCGGCACCGCTGCCGCTCCCCAAGGGGCGGCACCAATGGCGGCCGCGGCCGGCAGCGGCAGCTCCTCGCTGTGCCTCGCCAGCGGGCAGGGGGAGGAGCTGCCGCGCTCCCGGCGGCTCTCATTGGCTGGTGCGCCCAGCTGTGGGCGGAACTTCCTTTCCGGACCCGGCCCTGCTGCCGCTCCGCCTCCCACGCGGCCGCCGCAGGGCGGAAGGGCCGGGCCGGGGTCTCCATCGCAGCGCTCTCTGCTCGCCCAGGCCCCGGGAGCCTGCCGGTCGGCAGCTTCCTGTGCTCCGACCTCGGCCTCGGCCTCCTGCTCCGCGTCCCCTTTGTCTCGGCCGCCACCTGGGGTGAGGGAGTCTCTGGGGCTGAGCTGCGGATCCTGGGATTGTGGTGGGGATTCCCTGGGGCTGAGGCGGGGGGTCCTTGAGTTGGGATCGAAATGCCCTGGGGCTGAGGAGGGGATCCTGAGGTGGGCCTGGGGATCGCCGGGGGCTCAGGGTTGTGTCGTGGGGTGGGGATCCGGGAGTGGGGTGTGCGGGCGTTTGGGGGTCGCTGGTGTTGGTGAAGGGTTTGTGGGGTAGGGTCGGTGGGGCTCGGGGGAGCCTCTGTGGGGTTCCAGGGGGAATCATGCGTGGGTTTGGGCTGGGGGCTCCTGGGAACAGGCGAGGGGCTGTGTGGGCACGGGGGAGGTGTGTAGGCTGACTGGGTGGCGTCTGTGCTGTTGTGGGAGGGGTCTGTGCGGCTGTGGGGCCATCGGTAGGGCTGGGTGTGTTTGGGGGTTCCTTGTGCTGCTGAAGCCCCCTGCTAGGGGCAGCTGCAGGCCCCCTTTGCTGCTGCTGCTGTTGCAGGGGGTGGTTGCTGGGCTGTGCTGCTGGCCCTGTGGCCCTCTGCTCTGTGCTGCCCTGGCAGCAGAGCTGAGCTGCAGGCGCGTGGGGGCTGGGCCGTGGCTGTGGTGGGCTGGGGGCAGGGCTGGGGGCCTCGCCGCAGAGGCTGCTGGGGGGGCTGCTGGGCTGCAGGGCCCTGGGGCGCTGCCTGGCAGGAGCTGCTGTTGTGGCCAGGGCAGCGCCTGGGTGCTGCTGGCGCTGGGGGCTTCCTGCCGGAGCTGCCGCGGCTGCTGCAGGGCGGCCTTTGCTGCTGGGGTGGGAAGGTGGGCCTGCTGCCCCCTCTGCTGGCCTTGGCCTTAGCCTGTGAGCAGGGCTGGAGGTGCCCCCGGGGCACAGCCCCACGTGAGGCAGGCTGGAGGGGCAGCAGTGCTGGGGGGAGGGGCAGGCTGCAGGCTGTTGTGCCCTGGCACCGCCTTTGCCCCAGCTGGGCGCTGCCCCCAGCCAGAATTGGTCCCTCTTGGTGTCCTGGCAGAGGAGAGGGCCCCAGTGGCAGCCTGCAGCAGAGGAGAGAGGGTTCAGGGGGTGCTGGGTGGGCTCTGGCAGCACCAGGCCTGGCTCCTCCTGCCCCACAGCCCCTGCCAGAGCTGTGCCCATGCACAGAAGGGCTCTGCTCAGGTGCCCTCCCCTGTGCAGGTGAAGCCCTTCCCCAGGGCTTGGCTGTGCCAGGCCTTGTGCCAGGGCTGCCTCGGCCTGCCTACAGGCACAGGGCTGGGCACAGCTCTCTGCAGGGTCTCTGTGTGGCCCAGCTGGGGTCTGGCTTTGTCCCTGCCCTCAGGCAGCCCAAGCCGTGTGCCCAGCTTGCCCTCAGCACCCCAGTGCCCTTTGGGTTCCTTTGGGATAGTTTTGGGGTGCAGGAGGGTAACTGAGGCTCCCAGGGAGGCATTTTGAGCTCTGGGGCTGCTGTTGTGGTTTCCCTGGGGGCATTTTGGGCTGGGCCTTGGCTCCTCCTGCTTGGGGCAGGGCCCAGCATGGGCTGCCTGGGGGGGCACAGGGAGTTGGGGGAGGCTATCTGGGGGGTTCAGGGCTTTATCCCCCCCCAGCCTGGCAGTGCCTGCAGCTGGCTGTGCTGGGCCAGCAGCCAGGGCTGCTCCTGCCTCAGCCCTTGCTCTGGCAGCACAGTGCCTGCCCCTTGTGCTGGGCCTTCTGCAGAGCTGGGCAGGGAGCTTAAGGAGGTGTCAGACTCACCCCAAGCCCACAGCCCCCCCGGAGCACCCCTCCCAGCCCCCCAGACTGTCTTTGCTGGCTGCCAGCTTCTGCTTCTCTCCCTTGGCCTTGAGCCTTTGTTGTCCTGGCTGGAGGGGGAGGATGCACCCCCAGCCCCTCCTGCAGGGGCTGCTGGGTGGGGGCACAGCTGGGGACACATCAGGGGCCTGTGGTGGCTGGGTGGCTCCTGCCCCACCCAGAGTGCCAGGGTCAGCCAGGCCCCATGCAAGCCCCAAATGCTCCAGACCCCCCCAGCCCCTGCCACAGGATTTCCCCCATGAGCCCCAAAGGATCCTGACTGCAACCCTCAGCCCCAAGGGGTCTGAATGCAGCTTGAGGTGGTTGGGGGAAGTTGTAAGCGTTGTGAATGCTTTGGATGAGTTTGTTGAAGGCTGGGAGAGTTTTAAAGAGGTGCTGATGGTTTTTAAGGCGGGTTGAAAGCTCGTGAAGTGCTTGTGAAGACTGCCAACTAGATCAATCAGCCTCGAGACTCACTGAGGTCTCTCCAGAATTAGTCGTTGAGAGTTTGTCAGAGATTTTCAGGATAGCTCCAGAGGTTTGGAACAGCTCTGAAGGGGTTGATGGACTTTGAATGATACAAAGGAATAGACAAGCTCAGCAGCCCAGACTGCTCGGTTGCCTTCTGTAACAGTTTGTGAGCAGACCTGGACACGGGGGAAGATTTCCTCCTCACCTCTGTGCCTGCACACAAGTGGTACACAGTTAGTGCACACTGAGCTGCTCCATCCTCCTCCTCATGCTGCTTCCTGCTCGTTTACAGCCAGCTCCTCTTGTCCACACCTGGCAGTGTCTTCTGGCCGTGGGCTTGGCAGGCTCTTCCTCTTGCTTGCATTTTTCCTTTCCACCTCTGCTCTTCTGGTTGCTGGTTTCCTGTTCTTCTGCTCTCACCTGCAGGAAGCAGCTGGGCTGTCCCTGGCCTGTTTCCTGTCATGTCTGCATGGCCTTAGATAAGCATTGCCTGCCCCTCAGCATTGCACTCTTGCTTGACAGCTTCTTTCCTGCGTGCCAAGCAGCCCTCTGGCTTCTAAATGCACAAACCAAGGTTCCTCTCTTCCCCTCTATCAGTTCACAGATGGATGAGCATCAGGATTCAAGTTCTGTCCCTCAGATCTCTTGGTTTCCATAAATTCCTTCAGTTCCTGATACTGTGGCTTCCCTCCCGTGGTGCAGTTCCTGTCCTGCTGCTTCCCTCCCTTGGTTCAGTTCCTGTCCTGCTGCTTCCCTCCCTTGGTGCAGTTCCTGTCCTGCTGCTTCCCTCCCTTGGTGCAGTTCCTGTCCTGCTGCTTTCCTCCCTTGGTTCAGTTCCTGTCGTGCTGCTTCCCTCCCGTGGTTCAGTTCCTGTCCTGCTGCTTCCCTCCCTTGGTTCAGTTCCTGTCCTGCTGCTTCCCTCCCTTGGTTCAGTTCCTGTCCTGCTGCTTCCCTCCCGTGGTTCAGTTCCTGTCCTGCTGCTTCCCTCCCGTGGTTCAGTTCCTGTCCTGCTGCTTCCCTCCCGTGGTTCAGTTCCTGTCCTGCTGCTTCCCTCCCACGGTTCAGTTCCTGTCCTGCTGCTTCCCTCCCGTGGTTCAGTTCCTGTCCTGCTGCTTCCCTCCCGTGGTGCAGTTCCTGTCCTGCTGCTTCCCTCCCTTGGTGCAGTTCCTGTCCTGCTGCTTCCCTCCCTTGGTGCAGTTCCTGTCCTGCTGCTTTCCTCCCTTGGTTCAGTTCCTGTCGTGCTGCTTCCCTCCTGTGGTTCAGTTCCTGTCCTGCTGCTTCCCTCCCTTGGTTCAGTTCCTGTCCTGCTGCTTCCCTCCCTTGGTTCAGTTCCTGTCCTGCTGCTTCCCTCCCATGGTTCAGTTCCTGTCCTGCTGCTTCCCTCCCGTGGTGCAGTTCCTGTCCTGCTGCTTTCCTCCCGTGGTTCAGTTCCTGTCGTGCTGCTTCCCTCCTGTGGTTCAGTTCCTGTCCTGCTGCTTCCCTCCCTTGGTTCACTTCTTGTCCTGCTGCTTCCCTCCCTTGGTTCAGTTCCTGTCCTGCTGCTTCCCTCCCGTGGTGCAGCTGATGTTGGTTTCTTTTCAGGCAATTTTAAGCATTTTTCAGTGTTTTTGAAGCGTTGAAGAAGGCTAAAACCTCCCCAAACTCTCTCTAAATTGTGTTGGAAGAGTTCTGATGAGATTTGAATGAGTTCTGAATCGCTCTGGACAGCTTGGGAAGAGTTTTGGATGATTCTTCAGGTGGTTGTGAGCCTTGTGCAGCATTTTTGAAGGGTGTTGAACTCTTAGGCCTCGAAGCTCACTGGGGTCTCTTCAAAATTAGTTTTTAGAAGTTTTGAGACTATTTTAATGACTTTAGAAAACATTCTGAATCTTTTAGCTGTTTTTTGAAGAGATTTGAGGGCCAAAGAACTCTCTCCCATTTTTGATGTGTCTTTATGATTTCTGAACAGATGTTGATGATTTTTAAGGCAGTTTTATTCTCCTGTAGCATTTTTGAAGGGTGGGGGAGGCTCAAAGAAGCTCAGATTTGTTAAAATCTCCACACAATGAGGAGTCTCAAAGAGAATTTAATGACTATTGGAGAGTATTTGAAGAGGTTTTGGTGTTTTTTTTCAGGTCCTTGTGAGCCTTGTGCAGCATTTCTGAAAGGTGTGGAATACTTAAAGTAGTCTGTGGGCAGGGCCAGGGAAGAGACCTTGGCCTACAGCGAGAGTGCTGTACGAGACAGCTGCAGCAGAGGCCTGGGAGTGGCTGGCTGGAGGCAGCTCTCTTGTAATGCTGCCCTGCAGATTTCTGTGTGCTGGGGAAGGACCTGAGTCTGGCCTGAAGCCCTCCCATCTCCAGGAGCCCTGTCCATCTGCTGTGCCCTCAGCAAGGCCCAGATCTGGTGTAGGGCCATGGGCAGTGCTGAGCCATCCCTCAGAGATCAGTCCTCTGCTTTGAGCCCTTTGCTTCTTTCTTGCAGGGTCCATGTCCTTTTCTCTCCATCACATCTGCACCTCTGGGCTGGGCAACAGCAGAGTTTGCACATCTGCTCCTTGGGACAGCCCAGCAGGTGAAAAACTCAGACTGGGACAATAGTGGGACCCCAGCCCCCGACTGACTCCTGTGGCACCTCCCAACCTCCTCCAGAGCCTCCTGCCCACCACATTTCAGCCTTCTAGGGGCCCTGAGTGCCATCATCTGTGGTGGGAGTCTAGGGCCTCCCAGGCAGGTGAGGTTTGTTTGTGAGGGTCAGCACTGCTGCCTCTGTTGTCTGAAGCAGGAGAGATTGAAAGGCACAGCCTGGGCCAGGAACCACGCTGCCAATGCTGCCAGGCCTGGGAACAGGGAGGATGAGACTACTCTGTTAGTCCCAGGGTGTCTCAGCACCCCCAGTACAGGAAACCAGGGTCTCAGCACAGGTAGTAGAGGTCTGACTCCCCCACCACGGCAATAACTGTGGCTTTAAGTGTCCCTCCTCATTGCATGTTATAGCCAAAACCTGAGTGTTGGGAGGTGTTTGCTGTTGGGGGCTGTTCTGAGCAGGGCAGGATCTCTGTGCCTGAGCTCTTGGGCTTAAGTGTTTCCATCTTCCATAGGGCACTGAGGTGGACACATCGATGAGTTGTATCTGGGATCACTGCAGTTTGAATCATTACCTAGAATACCATCTGTCAGTACTTTGTAACGCTTTCTTCTATTCAGAAGTCGTTAGATTACATTTGATGTCCAGAAGGACAGCAGATAAATCAGTTCACCTGACAGATAAATTGAAACTCAAGTAACTATTTTTAAATGGTGTCTACTATCATAAGTTGTCTCTCTCTATATTTATTCACGGATAGTACTTTAATTATATATCTTAAATCTGTTTGTCTTGTCAATAGAAGAAAAAAAAGGCAGATGGCATCACTTGGTAGGGATTTGAGTTTACTGTAGGCTTAGCTTTTCACTGACATGTAATAAAGAATTCAACTTGAAAATGTATACAGGTTATAAAAATGTAGCAAGCATAGAGATTTACTTCTGATAGTTAGAGAACAAGAACTATTGTATAAAGTTCATGATACTTTAATGTGGAACTAAAATTGAGAAGTAATAATAGTATGTTATTGCTGTCTATACCTACCTGAAGGGATATTGTAGCCAGGAGGGAGTTGGGCTCTTCTCCCAGGCAACCAGCACCAGAACAAGAGGACATAGTCTCAAGCTGTGCCAGGGGAAGTTTAGGCTCGAGGTGAGGAGAAACTTCTTCACAGAGTTGTTAGCCATTGGAATGTGCTGCCCAGGGAGTCCCCATCCCTGGAGGTGTTCAAGAGGGGATTGGACGTGACACTTGGTGCCATAGTTTAGTAGTCATAAGGTCTTGGGTGACAGGTTGGACTTGATCTTTGAGGTCTTTTCCAACCTTATTGATTCTATAATTCTACGATTCTATGATCCCTTTGCCCACCAGCATGGCCTCACAGAAGGACCCAGAGAAGAGCTGAGAAGAGAAGCAGGACCCAGAAAACAAGATGGAAGAGCCATATGGCAGCCCTGAGGAAGAGGAGGAGGAGAAAGAGGACAATATGGAGGGTGATGAGGGGAATGATGACTATGATGATGAGTGTGTAGAGGGTGACTATGAAGATGACCAGGATGAGGAAGAGGAGGGGGAGGATGAAGCCATGGGAGCCCCCTCTGTGCTACCCAAGCAGCTGAATCAGTGCCCTGAGTGTGGGGAGAGCTTCCCACCTGGCTCAGAGCCAGGGACGCACCACTGCCCTCACCCTGGCACCTGGTCCTTCATCTGTTGTGACTGTGGCCAGAGCTTCAGCTGGAGCTCTAACCACACCAGGCACGAATTGATCCACACTGGTGAGAAGCCTTTCACCTGCAGTGACTGCGACCAGAGCGTTAACAGCAGCCCCACCCTGACCAACCACCTGCACCCCCGCACTTGTGAGAAGTCCTTTGTGTGTGTTGACTGTAATAAGAGATTTCCTGACAAATCCTCTCTCAGGAAGCACCTTCGTGTGCACACAAGTGAGAAGTCCTTCACTTGTGATGACTGTGGCAAGAGCTTCAAAACCAGCTCCACCCTCACCATCCATCGCCGTATCCACACCGGAGAGAAACTGTTCCCCTGTGCAGAGTGCGGCAAGAGCTTCACCAACAGCTCCACATTTATCCGGCACCAACTCATCCACAGCGGTGAGAAGCCGTATGGCTGTGCAGACTGCGGCAAGAGTTTTAACCGCAGCACTCACCTTGCCCGGCACCACCGCACCCACACTGGTGAGAAGCCCTTTGTGTGTGGTGACTGCAATAAGAGATTCGCTGACAAGTCATCTCTCAGGATGCATCTTCGTGTGCACACTGGTGAGAAGCTCATCACTTCGGATGCCTGTGGCAAGAGCTTCAAATACAGCCCTAGCTTCACCAAGGACCACCATGTCCACACCAGAGAGAAGCTGTTCCCCTGTGCAGAGTGTGGTAAGAGTTTTACCCAGCGCTCCACATTCATCCGTCACCAACTCATCCACAGCAGTGAGAAGCCGTACAGCTGTGCAGACTGTGGCAAGAGCTACAAAAGCAGCTCCACCCTCGACATCCACCGCCGTATCCACACTGGAGAGAAGTTGTTCCCCTGTGCTGACTGTGGCAAGAGCTTCAGCTTCAGCTCCACTCTCATCCGTCACCGCCTCATCCACACTGGAGAGAAGCCGTACAGCTGCACCGACTGTGGCAAGACCTTCAACCGCAGCTCCAACCTGAACATTCACCGCCGTATCCACACTGGAGAGAAGCCCTTCACCTGTGCTGACTGTGGCAAGAGCTTCAGCTTCAGCTCCACCCTGAACAACCACCGCCGCACTCATACTGGAGAGAAACGCTTTGTGTGTGGGGACTTCAAGAAGAGATTTGCTGCCAGGTCCTCCATCACAAGGCACCGTCGTGTCTGCGCCAGTGAGAAAGCCTTCACTTGTGATGTCTGCAGCAAGAACTTCAAAAACAGCTGCACCCTCACCATCCACCGCCGTATCCACACTGGAGAGAAGCTGTTCCCCTGTGCAGAGTGCGGCAAGAGCTTCACTACAAGCTCCCAGTTCATCCAGCACCAACTCATCCACAGTGGTGAGAAGCCATATGGTTGTGCCGACTGCGGCAAGAGTTTCCACACCAGCTCCAACCTGACCAGGCACCACCGCACCCACACTGGTGAGAAGCCCTTCACCTGCCATGACTGCGGCAAGAGATTCACCCAGAAGTGTCACCTCAGCAAGCACTGCCGTACTCATGCCAGTGACGGGCCCACACTGGGGGACAGGCACAAATAGTGCCACACTCGTTCTGTTGGGGCAGTTGTGACTCCCGAGAGGGGCTTTGCAACAGACTGAACCAAGATCTTTTCTTGACTGAATTTCTCCAAGGCTGGGGGCTCCAGCAGGAACAAAAACCTCCTGTCCTTCTAAACACCAATTAGTGGTGATGAGAATAATTACAGTGATGAGTTGTACTGTGATGACTGCCAGAACTGCCACTGGAGCTGGGCTGAGCTTTGCCAGGGTTTGTCTGTCTCTTCCCCAATGCTTTGGGTCTCCCTGGGGTAAACAAAAGCCTGTCCATTGCCCAGTTGAGTCAATAAGCAACCAAAGTTCCCAAACTCCTGTATTGTTTGCTTTTGTTTCAGACAAGCCCAAATGTTGGGGCATTTGTTAGTTAATTATAATAAAATATTTTTAGTAATAAGTAATAATAAATGTTATAAGCAGGCAGTAATTATTATAGAATAGGGTAAATGGTCATTAATTAGCATACAATATGGTAATTAATAATTATAATGAGATCTAAGTAATAATAAATCCTGAAAGGGATGATATGGGGTGGAGTGGATAATACAGGATAAATGCTTTTAAGTCATAAGAGTAGATAATGGCAATAGCGCCAGGAGTGGTCCTGGCAATAATAAAGGTGATAGTAATTGATCAGAGTAAAATAGTGGTACTGGTGGTACTGAACAAATAAGAAGTTATAGGGGTGTAATAAAAGAAGCTTGGAGACATTTTCCTTCAAAGTTTTTGGAAGTTCAGAGGTCAATGGTTCTCTTCTCATTTGAATGATTTGGGACTTTTTCTGTGTGCAGACATTTCAGAAGAGCTCTGTGTAACATCAACTCCTTCTTGCTTTTCTTCAGAGGTTAATTCAGTGGCTTGATTTGAAAATCGGTTTTGGGTGTTAGCATAACAATTTAGAACAAGTATAGTGCAGAATGGTTTTGGTCTTTGTGTTAGAAATAGTGCTTTAAGGTAAGGATTATGTGGGGGAAAGGCCAAAAAGGGTTGGATAATTTTTCTGGTGCATCCCAGAGAGAGCTTGGCCTAGGAAAGGCCAGGAGATTTGTTAGTGTAGGAAAGGGATGTGCTTGTGTTTTATCACCTATGGCTCCTCAGTGGATAGCAGCAGGGAAAGTCAAGTCCTGTCCTGAACTGGTGTGGTGAATGATGCTTCTGTCCAAAATTACGTCCCCAATATTGTCAGGACATGTTTGCTCAAGCCCCCTTTCCCCCCTCCCTTCTGGAGTGGGGGGACTTTGGTGCCAAATTAACAACGGGACATGGTATCCGCGAGTCCAGGTAAACAACCTGCCTGGGCATGTTTGCCACCCCTGTGCTAAACAAAGTTCACACGATTGACTCGTGCTTGCCTCGCTCACAACACGTACTTGTACTGTATTTTGTAAAGCACCACACCATGGGTTAATTACTCTGTTTACAAAGTCGCTCAATGGACCAGTATTCATTGTGGCAAATGTTCAGTAGGGGTTCTTTTGGTAAGCAAGTGCCCATGCTCGTGCCTGTGCCCACGTCCCATAGTCGTGGTCGTGTTTGCCCCGTGCACTGCGTTGCCGAAGGTCTGCTTTGCTCAGGGCTAGAACCAGCAGTCCCGAGCACTTTGCTGCCGACTGCTGCCACCTGCCCGGCACACAGCCCTTGCCTGGCTATGGACGATGCCACACTGTGTGCCAGCCCCACAAACCATACCCCGTGTCCCACGGACAGAGCCAGCCGACACCTGACCCGTCGCCAAATGAGGGAACCGATGTAGCCCATGTAGCCCACCTGTCCTGGACTGCTACAGCCCCTGAGCGGGGACATCGCTTTGTCCGGACCAGCAGCCATCCCGGCCGAACCCTGTGAGCCTCAGAGCTAGTCACACCCCTGCCTTGCAGAGAAGGCAGTTTGCCGTGCCCTGTTAACCTTGGCAGCAAGGCTTCTCCCTGAGCAGGAAGCCTTTCTCGTGCAACCTGCCCCATGGGCTGAGCTCCAAAAGCCTCCAAAAGTTTCCCGGAAGGCAGCAGAACCTTATACTCAGACTGGGAGGTGCAAGGCACCTGCATCAGCACCATCTAGCTCCATGCTCTGCTGAGATCTTTAGAAGAGAAATGAGAGATAAGAGAGAGAGGGGGAGAGGCAACCAGACCCAACTTGGAGGCTCGTGCAAGGCTGACTGACAGGGTGACATGGCTGGGGGCACTCCCGGAGAAGCCACAGGAGATTTAAACCTGATGACACCAGCAGAGGCTGCGAGCTGCAAGGCAGCAGCCTTGCAACTGGTAGTTGCAACCCAGTGAGTGTGGTGTGAAAGGCAGGGGCTTGGCCAGACAGCTGGGAGTACCTGGCCATTGGTACAGGCAGGCTAACAGGCACAGAGAGAGCAAATAGTTACTGAGTGTACCCCAGGGGCTCCTTTTGAATTAGCTCAGCAGTTGGCACAAGCAGGGCGTGTGGGCAGGACACAAGGTGCTGCAGTTTACTGAAAGCATAATGGTGGCTACTCGAAGGCGGACGACTGTGCTCTCTGCACTCACCAAAATGGTGAGGTAGTGTGAAGGTTTAATGCTCCCACCACATAAAAGACAACCAGACTCAGTCAGAGAAGCAAATGAAAAGCTGTATTTTACAAGCAGAATGAAATGCAATGAATATATACACAATATACAGTATTTACAGTGGGAAGCAGCACGACAGGAACTGAACCAAGGGAGGGAAGCAGCAGGACAGGAACTGAACCACGGGAGGGAAGCAGCAGGACAGGAACTGAACCAAGGGAGGGAAGCAGCAGGACAGGAACTGAACCACGGGAGGGAAGCAGCAGAACAGGAACTGAACCACGGGAGGGAAGCAACCACATGGGCACAGCAACCCCAGGCAGTGCTACAGGCTGGGGTCAGAGTGGCTGGAGAGCGGCCAGGTAGAGAGGGACCTGGGGGTGCTGGTTGATGGTAGGCTGAACATGAGCCTGCAGTGTGCCCAGGCAGCCAAGAGGGCCAATGGCATCCTGTCCTGCATCAGGAACAGTGTGGCCAGCAGGAGCAGGGAGGTCATTCTGCCCCTGTACACTGCACTGCTTAGGCCACACCTTGAGTACTGTGCCCAGTTCTGGGCCCCTCAGTTTAGGAAGGAGGTTGACATGCTGGAGCGTGTCCAGAGAAGAGCAACGAAGTTGGTGAGGGGTTTGGAATACAAACCCTGTGAGGAGAGGCTGAGGGAGCTGGGCTTGCATAGCCTGGAGAAGAGGAGACTCAGGGGTGACCTTATTGCTCTCTACAACTACCTGAAGGGAGGTTGTGGACAGGTGGAGGTTGGTCTCTTCTCCCAGGCAGCCAGATCCAGAACAAGAGGACACAGTGTCAAGCTGCACCCGGGGAGGTTTAGACTGGATGCTAGGAAGAAGTTCTATACAGAGAGAGTGATTGCCCATTGGAAAGGACTGACTGAGGAGGTGGTGGAGTCACAATCATTGGAGGTGTTCAGGAGGAGACTTGATGGGGTGCTTGGTGCCATGGTCTAGTTGCTTAGGTGGGTTGGATTGGTGGATAGGTTGGGCGTGATGATCTTGAAGGTCTCTTCCAACCTGGTTTATTGTACTGTATTGTATTGATAGGAACTGAACCAAGGGAGGGAAGCAGCAGGACAGGAACTGCACCACAGGAGGGAAGCAGCAGAACAGGAACTGCACCACGGGAGGGAAGCAGCAGGACAGGAACTGCACCACGGGAGGGAAGCAGCAGGACAGGAACTTGTGGTGGGGTGAGAAAGTTCCCTCCCCACACACAGGGAAAGAAACCACAGCTAGCTCAGTCGGAAAAGCAGATGAAAGCTATATTTACAGGCATAAATGGAATGCAATGAATATATACACAAATATACAATATTTACAATATATACAGGAAAATACAGCAATGAACACAATGCAGAAAAACCTTTTCCCTCCAGCTGGCCAGGGGGGTTCCCTGAATCCCCCTCTCTCCCTCCCCACCTCCCCTTTTTCCCAAAAAGGGTTAGAGAGAGAGAGAAAGGCAATTAAGGAAGAAAAATTCTGTTAGCTCAAAAAGCACATGCAAGAATTAGCTTTCTTATCTGGTTAGTTGTTAACTCAAGGCCGTTCCTGCTTCAGAAAGAGAGAAGCCATCCAGCCCACAGGACAGAGAAGCACAGACTGCACCCAGCCTGAACCCAAATCAGACACAGACTGAACCAACAGAACCCAAACTCAAAACTGCACCCTACAATCTACCAATGAAATTAGACTATCTTGTTTTTGTTTAAATATCAAAAACATTCAGCCAGAGTGTTCAGCAACTGTCTCTTTCTTAAAGACACAGCCTCAACTGGTCACAGAACTGCACCACGGGAGGGAAGCAGCAGGACAGGAACTGCACCACGGGAGGGAAGCAGCAGGACAGGAACTGCACCACGGGAGGGAAGCAGCAGGACAGGAACTGAACCAAGGGAGGGAAGCAGCAGGACAGGAACTGAACCAAGGGAGGGAAGCAGCAGGACAGGAACTGAACCAAGGGAGGGAAGCAGCAGGACAGGAACTGAACCAAGGGAGGGAAGCAGCAGGACAGGAACTGAACCAAGGGAGGGAAGCAGCAGGACAGGAACTGAACCAAGGGAGGGAAGCAGCAGGACAGGAACTGCACCACGGGAGGGAAGCAGCAGGACAGGAACTGCACCACGGAAGGGAAGCCACAGTATCAGGAACTAAAGGAATTTATGGAAACCAAGAGATCTGAGGGACAGAACTTGAATCCTGATGCTCATCCATCTGTGAACTGATAGAGGGGAAGAGAGGAACCTTGGTTTGTGCATTTAGAAGCCAGAGGGCTGCTTGGCACGCAGGAAAGAAGCTGTCAAGCAAGAGTGCAATGCTGAGGGGCAGGCAATGCTTATCTAAGGCCATGCAGACATACAGGAAACAGGCCAGGGACAGCCCAGCTGCTTCCTGCAGGTGAGAGCAGAAGAACAGGAAACCAGCAACCAGAAGAGCAGAGGTGGAAAGGAAAAATGCAAGCAAGAGGAAGAGCCTGCCAAGCCCACGGCCAGAAGACACTGCCAGGTGTGGACAAGAGGAGCTGGCTGTAAACGAGCAGGAAGCAGCATGAGGAGGAGGATGGAGCAGCTCAGTGTGCACTAACTGTGTACCACTTGTGTGCAGGCACAGAGGTGAGGAGGAAATCTTCCCCGTGTCCAGGTCTGCTCACAAACTGTTACAGAAGGCAACCGAGCAGTCTGGGCTGCTGAGCTTGTCTATTCCTTTGTATCATTCAAAGTCCATCAACCCTTCAGAGCTGTTCCAAACCTCTGGAGCTATCCTGAAAATCTCTGACAAACTCTCAACGACTAATTCTGGAGAGACCTCAGTGAGTCTCGAGGCTGATTGATCTAGTTGGCAGTCTTCACAAGCACTTCACGAGCTTTCAACCCGCCTTAAAAACCATCAGCACCTCTTTAAAACTCTCCCAGCCTTCAACAAACTCATCCAAAGCATTCACAACGCTTACAACTTCCCCCAACCACCTCAAGCTGCATTCAGACCCCTTGGGGCTGAGGGTTGCAGTCAGGATCCTTTGGGGCCCATGGGGGAAATCCTGTGGCAGGGGCTGGGGGGGTCTGGAGCATTTGGGGCTTGCATGGGGCCTGGCTGACCCTGGCACTCTGGGTGGGGCAGGAGCCACCCGGCCACCACAGGCCCCTGATGTGTCCCCAGCTGTGCCCCCACCCAGCAGCCCCTGCAGGAGGGGCTGGGGGTGCATCCTCCCCCTCCAGCCAGGACAACAAAGGCTCAAGGCCAAGGGAGAGAAGCAGAAGCTGGCAGCCAGCAAAGACAGTCTGGGGGGGCTGGGAGGGGTGCTCCGGGGGGGCTATGGGCTTGGGGTGAGTCTGACACCTCCTTAAGCTCCCTGCCCAGCTCTGCAGAAGGCCCAGCACAAGGGGCAGGCACTGTGCTGCCAGAGCAAGGGCTGAGGCAGGAGCAGCCCTGGCTGCTGGCCCAGCACAGCCAGCTGCAGGCACTGCCAGTCTGGGGGGGGATAAAGCCCTGAACCCCCCAGATAGCCTCCCCCAACTCCCTGTGCCCCCCCAGGCAGCCCATGCTGGACCCTGCCCCAAGCAGGAGGAGCCAAGGCCCAGCCCAAAATGCCCCCAGGGAAACCACAACAGCAGCCCCAGAGCTCAAAATGCCTCCCTGGGAGCCTCAGTTACCCTCCTGCACCCCAAGACTATCCCAAAGGAACCCAAAGGGCACTGGGGTGCTGAGGGCAAGCTGGGCACACGGCTTGGGCTGCCTGAGGGCAGGGACAAAGCCAGACCCCAGCTGGGCCACACAGAGACCCCACAGAGAGCTGTGCCCAGCCCTGTGCCTGAGGGCAGGCCGAGGCAGCCCTGGCACAAGGCCTGGCACAGCCTAGCCCTGGGGAAGGGCTTCACCTGCACAGGGGAGGGCACCTGAGCAGAGCCCTTCTGTGCATGGGCACAGCTCTGGCAGGGGCTGTGGGGCAGGAGGAGCCAGGCCTGGTGCTGCCAGAGCCCACCCAGCACCCCCTGAACCCTCTCTCCTCTGCTGCAGGCTGCCACTGGGGCCCTCTCCTCTGCCAGGACGCCAAGAGGGACCAATCCTGGCTGGGGCAGCGCCCAGCTGGGGCAAAGGTGGTGCCAGGGCACAACAGCCTGCAGCCTGCCCCTCCCCCCAGCAGCCTCTGCGCGACCCAGCCCCCACGCTGCCCACCACCTCTCCTGGCCACGGCAGCCCCCACAGCGCCGCTGCAGCTCAGCTCTGCTGCCAGGGCAGCAGGGAGCAGAGGGACACAGGGCCAGCCCCCTGCAGCCCAGCAACGGCTCCGCCTGCAACACAGCAGCAGCCAAAGGGGGCCTGCAGCTGCCCCTAGCAGGGGGCTTCAGCAGCACAAGGAACCCCCAAACACACCCAGCCCTACCGATGGCCCCACAGCCGCACAGACCCCTCCCACAACAGCACAGACGCCACCCACTCAGCCTACACACCTCCCCCGTGCCCCACACAGCCCCTCGCATCTTCCCAGGAGCCCCCAGCCCAAACCCACGCATGATTCCCCCTGGAACCCTACAGAGGCTCCCCCGAGCCCCACCGACCCTACCCCACAAACCCTTCACCAACACCAGCGACCCCCAAACGCCCGCACACCCCACTCCCGGATCCCCACCCCACGACACAACCCTGAGCCCCCGGCGATCCCCAGGCCCACCTCAGGATCCCCTCCTCAGCCCCAGGGCATTTCGATCCCAACTCAAGGACCCCCCGCCTCAGCCCCAGGGAATCCCCACCACAATCCCAGGATCCGCAGCTCAGCCCCAGAGACTCCCTCACCCCAGGTGGCGGCCGAGACAAAGGGGACGCGGAGCAGGAGGCCGAGGCCGAGGTCGGAGCACAGGAAGCTGCCGACCGGCAGGCTCCCGGGCCTGGGCGAGCAGAGAGCGCTGCGATGGAGACCCCGGCCCGGCCCTTCCGCCTGCGGCGGCCGCGTGGGAGGCGGAGCGGCAGCAGGGCCGGGTCCGGAAAGGAAGTTCCGCCCACAGCTGGGCGCACCAGCCAATGAGAGCCGCCGGGAGCGCGGCAGCTCCTCCCCCTGCCCGCTGGCGAGGCACAGCGAGGAGCTGCCGCTGCCGGCCGCGGCCGCCATTGGTGCCGCCCCTTGGGGAGCGGCAGCGGTGCCGCCGCGCGGGAGAAGCGCCGGAGGTGCTGGCGGGCGAGTGGCAGCCGCCGGATCGTGAGCTGCGGCAGGGGCTGAGGGGGCCGGGGAGCGCTGAGGGCGGCGGCAGCGGAGCGGGGGCTGGGCGGGCCCCGGAGCACGCTGCGAGATCGTTGAGCGCCGGGGCCGCGCCGGGAGCTGAGGCCTCTGCTCGCCCAGGCCCCGGGAGCCTGCCGGGGCCGGCGGTCGGCAGCTTCCTGAGCTCCGAGCTCTCCCTCGGCCTCCTGCTCAGCGTCGCCTTTGTCTGCCCGGGCGGGTGGGGAGCCCCCGGGGCGGAGGGAGGCAGCCCGGGCTCGGGGTTGCGATTCCGTGGGGCTGAGGGCTGTGGTCTGGAGCCTTTGGGACGCTCGGGGGAAAGCTGTGGCTGGGCTGAGGATCCTCTGGGGCTGAGGGGGATCCCGGGTGGGGGTCGGTGGGGCCCGGCTGCCCCTGGCTCCCGCAGCCTCCTGCGGCGCTGCTGAGGCTGTGTGGCCGCTGGGCGCCTCCGGCCAGGTCTCGGGCAGCAGGCGGCAGGGCGCGGGCAGGCCCCGGGGGCGCTGCATGGAGGGCAGCAAGCAGGCCCCGGGGCGGCTCCAGGAGACTTTGATGCTTTTCCTGCTGCCCCAGCACGGCCAGCTGCGGGGACCGGGGGGAGCGTGGGGGAGTTCCAGCCCTGAACCCCCGAACAGCCTCCCCCGACCCCCTGGGCAGCCCAGGCTGGCCCCTGCCCCAAGCAGGAGGAGCAAAGGCACAGCCCAAAATGGCTCCTGAAGCTCAGACTGTTCCCCCAGCACACCAAAGTGAGAACCCAGGAGCCTGAACTGGCCCCCCGGGAACCAAAACCCTGCCTGGGACCCCAAAGTGCCTGCCTGGGACCCTCAGTTACAGCCCTGGCACCCCAAAAGTATCCCAAAGGAACTGAAAATGGCCTCCAAGCTCCAGGTGGTGGGAAAGGACTCACCCCAGGACTGGGGGGGTCTGGAGGGATTCTGAGCAGCAGGGCCATAGCAGCACTGTTATGAGCCCTTCCTGTCTAGGGGTGAAGAAGAGAGATGGGGCAGCAACATTTGAGTATCCTCCTGTTCTTCCCTCAGCTCCACCTGGGGACTCCTTTGGGGACATCCTTGGTTCCTTTGGGATAGTTTTGGGGTGCAGGAGGGTAACTGAGGCTCCCAGGGAGGCATTTTGAGCTCTGGGGCTGCTGTTGTGGTTTCCCTGGGGGCATTTTGGGCTGGGCCTTGGCTCCTGCTTGGGGCAGGGCCCAGCATGGGCTGCCTGGGGGGGCACAGGGAGTTGGGGGAAGCTATCTGGGGGATTCAGGGCTTTATCCCCCCCCAGCCTGGCAGTGCCTGCAGCTGGCTGTGCTGGGCCAGCAGCCAGGGCTGCTCCTGCCTCAGCCCTTGCTCTGGCAGCACAGTGCCTGCCCCTCGTGCTGGGCCTTCTGCAGAGCTGGGCAGGGAGCTTAAGGAGGTGTCAGACTCACCCCAAGCCCACAGCCCCCCCTGAGTACCCCTCCCAGCCCCCCCAGACTGTCTTTGCTGGCTGCCAGCTTCTGCTTCTCTCCCTTGGCCTTGAGCCTTTGTTGTCCTGGCTGGAGGGGGAGGATGCACCCCCAGCCCCTCCTGCAGGGGCTGCTGGGTGGGGGCACAGCTGGGGACACATCAGGGGCCTGTGGTGGCCGGGTGGCTCCTGCCCCACCCAGAGTGCCAGGGTCAGCCAGGCCCCATGCAAGCCCCAAATGCTCCAGACCCCCCCAGCCCCTGCCACAGGATTTCCCCCATGAGCCCCAAAGGATCCTGACTGCAACCCTCAGCCCCAAGGGATCCCAACCCCACAGCTCCCAGCAGACTCCCCCCCAGACTGCCCCTCCCCAACCCCACAGACCACCCCCAGCCCCATGACCTTCCCCTCCCCCCAGAACTGCCCAGCCCCCATCCCATAGCCCTCCAGAGCACTGCTGTACCCCAGCAGCTGCTGAGCCAAGCCCCAGGGGCTACCCCGAGCTCTCCTCCTGCTCTGTCCCCCCTTGGTTCTGGCTGCCGGGGGGTGAGGGAGTGTGTGTGGCTGAGGGGGAATCCTGAGGGGGGCCTGGGGGTCCCGGGGGCTGAGGGTTGTGTCCCGGAGTGAGGGAGGGGTCTGTGGGCTCCCGGGGAGCCGTCTCTGGGGTTGGGGGGCGCAGGGTCCGTGGGGTCTCGCGGGCTCTGCTGGGCTGGCGCAGGGCTCCTGTGGTAGGGACAGGCGGAAGCAAAGTGCCGCTCCTGGAGAGCTCTGCGGCAGCGATGCTGCTCTGCGGCGCCTGCTGCCGGGGCATGGCTGCCCAGAGCCTGCACACCACGCAGTGCCACTGAGGGGTTTGTGGAGTGCCCAGCCAACCACACAGGGTCATTCCCATCCCACTAAATGGGGGGGGGGGTAGGGCAATTAGTTCTCAGAAGCCATTTGCATTGTCCATCCCCAGCGTTCCTTCCTTCTGTGGCTGGGGGAAGCCATCTGGTGGTGGGGAGTAGGGGTCCTAGGACAAAGTCAGTTGTCTTCCTCACAGCTGTGCCTTTCACCTTGGACCTCTGAACTGCTTTGGCTGCTTGTCCTTCGGTTGCCTTCTGGCCAGGTGTCATAGCCCCTAGCCTTGAACAGATACTTTCCTTTATGTGGTGCTTGCTAAGGAGCTCCTTTATCAACCTGATGATGAGCTGCTTCCTCTGGCCTACTGCTGCCTGTGATAAAATGGTTGGAAGAGTTTACCAAAGAGCTGCAAGGTCAGGTTCAGAAATTACTTTGCTGCTCTGTTCTGCAGTACGCACTTGGCTCCTCATCTGGAAGGTCTTTTCCAACCTGGTCTACTAACCTAGTACCTCTCCTCCTCCTAATACCTAGCCTAGTACATATACTTATCTATGTGATCTAATGCCAGTATCAGGAGGAGTTGGTGGTGCTGGGGGAGCCTCTGTGTGGCTGTTGTGTGGGGAGGGGGCATGAGCTTTGGAGTGGGGAGTCCTGGGCTTCCAAGAGGGGTTCTGTGCAGGTCTGGAGGGGTCTGTGTGATTCTGGCAACCTCTCTTGTGCTGTGGGTAGCTGGGGGGGTCTCTGATGTTAGCAGTGGTCTGGGTGGCTGTCACGGTGGCTGTGGGGCACGGAGGAGGTGTGAAGGGTCGGTGGGTGGCCTCTGTGCTGTTGTGGGAGGGGTCTGTGCGGTTCTGTGGCCATCGGTGGGGCACAGGAGGGGTGGGTGTGTTTGGGGGTTCCTTGTGCTGCTGAATCCCCCTGCTAGGGGCAGCTGCAGGCCCCCTCTGGCTGCTGCTCTCTTAGCAACTGGAGCCATTGGTGCCCTGCAGGGCCTGGCCCTGGCCCCAGCCCCCTCTGCTGACTGCATCAAACCCCTGTGTGCCCTCCAATCTCTTTTGGCATAAGTATTCCCTCAGGGTTTCCAGACTAATTTCCAGTTGCTCTCAGGGTTTCCCGAACACAGAAAGGCTCAGGGCAGGAGGAGCTTTTGCTCTCTGCCTGCAGGCTGAGAGCTCTGCAGAGCTTTTGTCAGCTCTGCTGGCAGGAAGCAAGGTCAGAAGCTGTGGGGCCAGGGCATCACAGGAGCCTGGGGTGTGGAGCCAAAGCCCCTCCCCTATTTCTCAGTGGTGTTCTGTAACTCCTCCCCCTGCTGCCCATGCACACAGCCCGCTCAGGGGCTCGCACGCCCCCTGCCCAGCAATAGCCTTCCTCATCTTCATCTCCCTCAGCTCTGTTAGCGGTCAAGCGAGAGCTTGAAGGTCTTTTGCGGCCATCCCAGGATGTCAACAGGTTCCTGTCCCCCCTCGGGTCATAGCCAAAGGGGCTACAGACAGAGGTTGTCCCTTCCCCTTAGCATGCAGCTGGGAGCTTCTGGGCTCCCACCAAGCGTTGCCAGGCACCCCCGGGCAGCGGGGCACAAACACCAATTGTCCCCAGGCAGCCCTTGGCAGCTGGCTGTTTCTAATCAAACTCCAATTAATTCTCCCCTGCTACAAATGGGAGAGAGTCCTGTTGAGAGGTTTTTTCCCCTCTGGGCTCATAGCTTTCCCTTGGAATTCCCTGGGATTATTCCTGGCAGTGCTGTCACATGGAGCCTTTCTGGGTTGGTTTGCGGTGTCCTGAGAGAGACTTGGAAAGAGAAGTGCTGAGAAGGAAGCTTCAGGGCTCGTGGGTGGCAAAGCCGTCTGGGTGTGGATCAGAGCTGTGGAGTGTAGGAGAGCCTTCAGGGCCTTGTTCTGTTGATGGAGATGTGGACAGAGGAACTCCTGCTCCCAGAAGAGGGCTTCCAGTAGGTTAAAACTCAACTCCTGTGCATGGATTCGTGGGGAGAAGTGTTTGTCTTCTTGTGGCCAACTCAGCCTTTCCTTCTGCAGTAAGAGAGTGACAGCCTGGGCTTTTCAATCCCTGGGGCACTGGGCACCTTCCAGGCTGGTTTTCTTCTCTAGAGCTTTGCAGCCCAGCTCCAGGTCTGCTGTTGCTTGAAAGTCCTGATGGGTGTTGTGTGCAGCCCCAGGTGTTGGCTCGGTCTCTTGGATCAGTTTGGTCCTTCCTCTTTTCACCCTTCAGTTTCAGAATCTGACCACACTTTGAAGCTTTGGCTCCAATGGTTTCTCTCCTGCCAGTATTCTGTGCTCCCACCTGGAGTGCTGTGTCCGGTTCTGGTGCCCCCAAGATTTTGAGCTGTTGGAGGGAATTCAGAGGAGTCCACGGGGGTGGTGGGAGGGCTGGGGCACCTCCCCTCTGGGGGTGGGCTGGAAGAGTTGTGGCTGTTGAGAGTGGAGAGGAGAAGGCTCCTGGGAGAGCTTGGAGCAGCCTTGTGGTCCCTGCTGGGGGCTGTGGGAGAGCTGGGGAGGGACTTTTGTCAGGGGCTTGTAGTGATGGGAGAAGGGGGAATGGATTGAAGCTTGAGGAGGGCAGATTTGGAGTGGAGCTTGGGAGGAAATTGGAGTGGGGGTGGTGAGACCCTGGAGCAGGTTACCCAGGGAGGTGCTGGCTGCCCCCTCCCTGGAGGTGTTGAGGGGCAGCTTGGATGAGGGCTTGAGCAGCTTGGTCTGGTGGAAGGCATCCCTGCCCATGGCAGGGGGGTTGGAGCTGGCTGATCTTTGGGGTCCCTTCCAGCCCAAACCATTCTCTGAATCCTTGGATTTTGACACTTAGCAGAGCTTCAAGGAATGAAACTTGAAATAAGCAAAGCTGTGAAACTGATTTGGGGCTCCAGAACTGGACACAGAGCTCCAGGTGTGGCCTCACCGGAGTGGGGCAGAGGGGGAGAATCACCTCCCTGGTGCTGCTGGCCACACTTGTCTGGCTGCAGCCCAGGATGTGATTGGCTCTCTGGGCTGCAAATGCTCACTGCTGGCTCCTGTTGAGCTTCTCATCCAGCAGCACCCCCAGGTCCTTTTCTTCAGGGCTGCTATCCAGCCAGTCCCTGCCCAGCCTGTATCAGTGCCTGGGATTGCCCTGACCCAGCTGCAGGACCTTGCACTTGGTCTTGTTGAATGTCATGAGGTTGGCTTGGGCCCAGCTCTGCAGCCTGTCCAGGTCCCTCTGGATGGATCCCTTCTCTCCAGTGTGTCTGCTGCCCCACACAGCTTGGTGTCGTTGGCAAACTGGCTGAGGGTGCCCTCAAGTCAGTCTAAGAAGGACAGCCTATTTTTCACAGGTTTCAAACCCACACTAACCAACGTGGGGTTTCTGTAAGTTAATTTTAGAGCTGTGATGGTTGAGTCTAAACCACAGTTTGTATGTCCCCAGAGGTGTTCTGGTGCAGGTGAATTTTCTCTCTGCTATCAACTGTGATTTGTTAGAAGAGAGCATTTTGTTCTGTTTTCATTTTGTAACTCCCAAGGGCAGTGGTGGATTCCCCTGCACTGCACAGTTTGAAGGCTCAGCTTGCCAGGGGGCTGGGGCAGCTCATCTCAACTCCACTGCCACCTAGAAAGGTTGGAGCAGATGACCCTTGGGGTCCCTTCCAGCCTGGCGTTCTGTGCTGACAGAGCTGTGTTGATGATTTTTGGGGCAGTTGAATACCACCTTAAGCATTTTTTAGGAGTGCCAAAGAGGTAGCTAAGCCTAGAAACTCTCTCAGCACTCTTCAGAATGAACTCCTCAGAGCCTTTAAGAGCTTTCAATTAATTTGGCAGAGGTTTTGATGACTTTTAAAGGGATTTTGGTGACTTTTTCTCAAGCAGTTTTAAACCTTTTTAAGAATCCTTCTTCTGAAGCTCTCCCATCTCCTGGAGTCCTGTCCATCTGCTGTGCCCCCAGCAAGGCCCAGCTTTGGTGTGGGGCCATGGGCAGTGCTGAGTCTTCTGTTGGAGGTCAGTGCGCTCCTGAGCCCTTTGCTTCTCTCTTGCAGGGTTGGTGTCCTCTCTCCATCACGTCTGCACCTCTGGGCTGAGGAAAGGCAATTTGCAGATCTGCCCCTTTGGACAGCCTAGCAGATAAAATACTCAGACTTGGGCAACAGTGGGACCCCAGTCCCCCACTGACTCCTGTGGCACCTCCCAAACTCCTCCAGAGCCTTCTGCCTACCACATTGCACTCTGGGAAGTCTGAGTAACATCAGCTGTGCTTGGAGTCTGCCCCCACCCCTCAGGCAGGTGAGGGTCATTTGTGAAGGCCTGCACTGCTGCCTCTGCTGTCTGAAGCAGGAGAGATTGAAAGGCACAGCCTGGGCCAGGAACCACTCTACTAATGCTGCCAGGCTTGGGAAAAGAGGGATGAGACTGCTCTGTAAGTGCTGGGGTGTCAGCAGCCCCAGCACAGGAACATAGGATCTCAGCACAGGTAGTAGAGGTCTGACTGCACCACCATGGCAGTAAGGTCCCTCCAGAGGGTGCCTCCTCTTTCCTTGTTGTAGCCAAAAATTGGGTGTTGGGAGGTGTTGGCTGTTGGGGGTGTCCTAAGCAGGGCAGGATCTCAGGGTTTGAGCTCCTGCAGTCAGGTGCTTCCATTTTCCATTGGCCACAGCAGTGACCTCTTCCCCCACCAGCATAGCCTCAAAGACCCAGACAAGAGCTGGGAAGAGAAGCAGCACCTGGAGAACAAAGTGGAGCAGCCATATAGTTGCCCTAAGGAAGAGGAGGATAAACAGGACAATATGGAGGGTGATGACGATGAGAATGATGACTATGACGATGGTGAGTATGAGGTGGAGGAGGATGAAAAAGAAGGCGACCAGGATGAGGAGGAGAATGAGAAGGAGGATGAAGTAATGGTGGTCCCCTCTGTGCTCCCCAAGCGACTGAAACAGTGCCCAGACTGTGGGCAGAGCTTTCCCCCTGCCTCAGAGCCAGTGCAGCACCACTGCCCCCTCCCTGGCAGCCAGCCCTTCATCTGTGGTGACTGCGGCAAGAGATTCAAACACAGCTCCACCCTCACCATCCACTGTCGTATCCACACCGGAGAGAAGCTGTTCCCTTGTGCAGAGTGTGGGAAGAGCTTCACCGACAGCTCCAAATTCATCCAGCACCAACTCATCCACAGCGGTGAGAAGCCATATGGCTGTGCCGACTGCGGCAAGAGCTTCAACTCCAGCTCCAGTCTGAGCAAGCACCGCCGCACTCATACTGGAGAGAAACCCTATGCATGTGGTGCCTGCCATAAGAGATTCGCTGCCAAGTCCTCTCTCAGGGTGCACCTTCATGTCCATACCAGCGAGAAGCCCTTCACTTGTGACTGTGGCAAGAGCTTCAAACACAGCTCCACCCTCACCATCCACCGCCGTATCCACACTGGAGAGAAGCTGTTCCCCTGTGCAGAATGCAGTAAGATTTTCACTTGGAGCTCCAAACTCATCCAGCACCAACTCATCCACACTGGTGAGAAGCCATACACCTGTGCCGACTGTGGCAAGAGTTTTAACTCCACCTCCACCCTGAGCAAGCACCGCCGCATTCACACTGGAGAGAAACCTTTTGTGTGTGGTGACTGCAATAAAAGCTTTGCTGCCAAGTCGTCTCTCAGGATGCATCTTCGTGTGCACACCAGTGAGAAGTCCTTCACTTGTGGTGACTGTGGCAAGAGATTCAAACACAGCTCCACCCTCACCATCCACCGCCGTATCCACACTGGAGAGAAGCTGTTCCCCTGTGCAGAGTGCGGCAAGAGCTTCACCACGAGCTCCAGATTTATCCAGCACCAACTCATCCACAGCGGTGAAAAGCCATACAGCTGCACCGACTGTGGCAAGAGCTTCACCTGCAGTGACACCATGGTTAGGCACCGCCGCATCCACACTGGTGAGAAGCCCTTTGTGTGTGGTGACTGCAATAAGAGGTTCACTGACAGATCCTCTCTCAGGGTGCACCTTCATGCCCACAACTGTGAGAAGCCCTTCACCTGTGCTGACTGTGGCAAGGCCTTCAAACACAGCTCCACCCTGACTGTCCACCGCCGTATCCACACTGGAGAGAAGCTGTTCCCCTGTGCAGAGTGCGGCAAGAGCTTCACCGACAGTTCTAGACTCATCCAGCACCGCCTCATCCACAGTGGTGAAAAGCCGTACAGCTGTGCCGACTGCGGCAAGAGCTTCAACTGTAACTCGACCCTGACCAAGCACCGCCACACTCATACAGGAGAGAAACCCTTTGTGTGTGAAGACTGCAATAAGAGATTTGCTGACAAGTCCTCTCTCAGGATGCACCTTCATGTCCATACCAGTGAGAAGCCCTTCACTTGTGATGACTGTGGTAAGAGCTTCAAAAACAGCCCCACCCTGGCTGTCCATCGCCGTATCCACACCGGAGAGATGTTCCCCTGTGCAGAGTGCGGCAAGAGCTTCACCCAGAGATCCAGACTCATCAAGCACCAACTCATCCACAGTGGTGAGAAGCCATACAGCTGTGCTGACTGTGGCAAGAGCTTCAGTGACAGCTCCAACCTGGCCGTGCACCGCCGCACCCACACTGGTGAGAAGCCCTTCACCTGCTGTGACTGCGGCAAGAGATTCACCCAGAAGTCTCAGCTTACCAAGCACTGCCGTACTCATGCCAGTGACGGGCCCACACTGGGGGACAGGCACAAATAGTGCCACACTCATTCTGTTGGGGCAGTTGTGACTCCCGAGAGGGGCTTTGCAACAGACTGAACCAAGATCTCCTTTTCTTGACTGAATTTCTCCAAGGCTGGGGGCTCCAGCAGGAACAAAAACCTCCTGCCCTTCTAAACACCAATTAGTGGTGATGAGAATAATTACAGTGATGAGTTGGCACTGCCAGAACTGCCACTGGAGCTGGGCTGAGCTTTGCCAGGGTTTGTCTGTCTCTTCCCCAATGCTTTGGTTCTCCCTGGGGTAAACAAAAGCCTGTCCATTGCCCAGTTGAGTCAATAAGCAACCAAAGTTCCCAAACTCCTGTATTGTTTGCTTTTGTTTCAGACAAGCCCAAATGTTGGGGCATTTGTTAGTTAATTATAATAAAATATTTTAAGTAATAAGTAATTATAATCAAATGTTATAAGCAGGCAGTAATTATGCTAGAATAGGGTAATTGGTCATTAATTAGCATACAATATGGTAATTAATAATTATAATGAGATCTAAGTAATAATAAATCCTGAAAGGAATGATATGGGGTGGAGTGGATAATACAGGATAAATGCTTTTAAGTCATAAGAGTAGATAATGGCAATAGTGCCAGGAGTGGTCCTGGCAATAATAAAGGTGAGAGTAATTGATCAGAGTAAAATAGTGGTACTGAACAAATAAGAAGTTACAGGGGTGGAGGAATTGTAATAAAAGAAGCTTGGAGACATTTTCCTTCAAAGTTGTTTGGAAGTTCAGAGGTCAATGGTTCTCTTCTCATTTGAATGATTTGGGACTTTTTCTGTGTGCAGACATTTCAGAAGAGCTCTGTGTAACATCAACTCTTTCTTGCTTTTCTTCAGAGGTTGATTCAGTGGCTTGATTTGAACATAGGTTTTGGGTGTTAGTATAAGTCAAGAACTTAGAACAAGTGCATTGCAGAATGGTTTTGGTCTTTTCTTTTATTAGTAATAGTGCTTTGAGATAAGGATTATGTTGGGGAAAAAGAAAAGGGGATGGAATGCAGAATTTTCTGGTGCATCCCAGAGAGATCCTAGGAAAGGCCAGGAGGTTTGTTAGTGTAGGAAAGGGATGTGCTTGTGTTTTATCACCTACAGGTCCTCAGTGGACAGCAGCAAGGAAAGTCAAGCCCTATCATGACCTGGAAAGCTCAGTTCTACAACTCTGTACTGAAAACACCTCAGCTGCCAAAGCAGGAATCAATGCAGAGGTGAAACACCACTAGGAACACCACAGCCAAATGAAGGCTAATTCCTGACCTAAGCCCTTTCATGATGACTGCCCTGCTGAATTGAGACTTACAGAACTGATCTTAGCCTGATTGCCTGTGAATGAACCCAGAGGACATCTGAATTAGGACTGACTACCATGATTGCCCAGTTATTGTGTGATTAGGGAGGATGTTCCCAGGGGCAGTTGTGTTACTTCACCAGAATATCATAGTTAAGTAATAATCTCAAATGATTACATCTAAACAATTGGTTTAGTGGCTTAGATTTCAGAGGGTGGATTTTTATAGCTGTAAGGAAAGTAATAACTTTGTTGCTTGCATCTATGTTATGAATCCTTTGGTTGATGATTATAAATATGCCAAAAGCAGGATGCATAACTCATCAGTGCCTTAATTGTCTAAGGTGGTGTACAAAAGAAAGAAAGGGGAGATGTTGCAGCCACTGTTCTGCAAGCAGGAGCTGGGACACATGCAGAGTGCATAGGAGTGGGAAATATTTTCCAGCTGACCAATTACAGGCTGCAAAGAGCAAAACAATAACATTTTTTGTGTGCCAAGGACAACATCCTGATATGTTGGCCCCTTTGATTGGAGCGTGCTGTAGTTGATACACGTGGCTGGATGCTACTGGCTAGCTGGGTCAGTATGAGAGATAAAGGAAGGATGTAACTCAGGTACTTGGGGCAGTAGATATTGGGTTAGGGAATTTGGTTAGGGATTTAGGCTGGGGCATCAGTTTAGGGATGCTGCTAAGGATATACTCAGGACTTCTGTTAGCTGCTGTTAAGGGCTTCTGGGCCTTCTGTAAGTGGGACTCTGAGTCTCTAATGCTGGGGGTTCTGCAAGGCCATAATAAAGGACTACTGAGAGCACTTCAGAGAGAGGCTGCTCTCTGCATTTCTAGAATCTCCATGGTTCTTGCTCTGCGAGCACGCCCAAGGAGGCTCTGGCTTGTAGGTCTGCTGCCTCATGGCTGCAGCAGACACTTAGAACTGCCAAAAGATTCCAGCAAGTTCTTTCCCCAACTGGGTAGGGTTACCAACGGGGTTCAGTCCCTTTAAGACATGGTGGCAACATCTTCCTACTGGCAGGACTGGAGATATGACACTAAGTTGTAGTGAAGTGAAGCGAAGGAATCTTTGCAGGTTTCTGGGTAAACTGAGGCACACTTTCACTTCCCAGGTAGCAGGCTTCTCTCTGGACTGCAAACAAAGGCAGGGCACATGCACAAAGTCAAAGCATGTGGGTGGAGCTTAATAGCAAAAGAGCTTAAGCAAAAGAGCAAAGAGAAACTTGTTTACAAGTTAGGTAATATTTATAACATGCTCGAGGTTGGGATTTGGCCAATAGTCAAACTTGGTAGACATCTTCAGCCAAAGGCAAAGCTTATGATTAGAATTATGCCCATGTTGGAAGAAGCACAAGCAGAGCACAAGCGTCCCACGAGGTGAGTGCATGATCTTGATTACCCCAAAACAGGCAGGTTGGGTTGTTTATGCCAGGTTGGTGATGCCTGGCCCTTTGTTTACTCAGCTCTGGCTGAGTACCTATTCCAGAAAGAGGGGGAAGGGGGGATGTGAGCAAAACATGTATGGACAAGTTTTGGCAGTATTTGGAGCATAATTCTGGGCTTGTGCTCCCTTCACCACAATGGGACACTAACTCTAAACAAGAGCTCTGCTGTGGGGCAGTTGCACAAAGCTTGAAGGCAAAAGAGTTCAGTGTTTGCTTTGGGAGCTGCCCAAGAGCAGGCAGATGGTCATTGTGACAGCTCCTGATCTGGGAGCTGTTTGTCAGAGACCTGAGTGGCTCAGGGCTGAATTATTCATCCTGTCAACACTGTGCTGTGACCTGATTGGTGTTCTGGAGTCACCCTGGGATGAACTGTGGCACTGCCAGAGCTGGGGAATATTGACCTGGGGGAGATCAAGGCTCCCTGTGAGCTAGAAGCAAGTCAGGTGGATAACCTCTGATAGTGTTGTAGGTTAGGGGTTAACTGTTCTACCACAGAGATGGAACTCCCCTGAGGGACTAGAAAGTGCCAAGAGGGAGACAGGATATTGTAATGTTATCCCATTCCCTTTTGCTGCATAGTTAAAGACTATTTTGGAGCTGTAATGAAGAGGTTATTAATTTTGGGGTTATGAAAATATGAAAAATATTTTTATTGATACTGAAAATTATTCATAACCCTTTATCAATATTTCTGTGCAGATTCTAGTGCACAATTGTGGCTATAGCCCCAAAACTGGTACAGTATAACAATTTGAGCCCAATTAGAAAAGTCGCAAAACAGTCATTCAATTAAGAACCAAAGGTGCAATTCTGATGCTTTGTCCACCAGATGGCGACTCGACACGGCACTTGGCCACTGCTAGTAGCTAGAAGAGAGAGAATGTCAGGGCAGTACAACTTACAGGAAACTTTCAGGGACTTAATTTTAAGATCACAAGTAATGACTCCAGACATGCTGTGGAGGCTGCTTATAAGGGCATAGGTTACAATTCCACACGGCCTATAGGTGCAGGGGTTTTAAACTGAACCATATCTGGTGCTGAACAGGTGAAACTGAAAGATGCTCTGTATTGCTTGTAGCTAGACTGGTTGCCGAGGCTACTGCTACGCAGCCTGGCTGCCAACACTGACTGGCTCCGGGGACCCAGCCAGGGCTGCTGCTGCTGTGGCCGGTCCTGGGGGCGGCCCCTTCTGGGGTGGGGGGCGGAGGGAGCAGACTTCTTCCCCTGCAGCAGCAAGAGGGGGGGCGAGACATAGATTTCTGCTGACAGGCAGGTTCCCTTGGCAGGGCTCGAGCGGCTCCCTCGGGGTACGGTTCCTCCTGGAACTGCTAGTGAGCGTAGCGGGGAGCAACTTCTCCCCTGGCTTGCTCTGAGCTATGCAAGCCCTCCTGAATTCCTCTCAGTGACTGCTTTGGCATTTCCAAGGCTACAGGCAGTCCTTTGTAAAGCTGTACAGGCCGCTCCCGGGTGGTCCCGGCTCTGAGTTATGGGTGCAGACAGCGCTCCGAATTTCCCTGGCACACAGAGGGTTGTGGAGCAGCACGGGCAGGCTCTTCTCCTGCAACTGCAGGGTCATGCAGGATGCAGCTGAGTGCAATCCCTGCTGTGCAAGCTGGTACAGAAAGGGCTGTGGCTCGCCAGTCTGCAGCTCCTGGCTGTAGCAGACATTTTGGCTTGCTAAGGTTCAAGCTAGTCCTCCCCCGCGGGACTCCAGTCCCTCCTAAGATGCGGTAGCTCTTTTCCTTATCAGCGGGACTAGAAGACTGCGACACCAGGCTGTGGTGAAATGAAGTGAAGGACTCTTTGTGGGCTTCCAGGTAAATTGAGGCACGGTGGCTTTTCCCAGGTTGCTGGCTTCTCTCTGGACGGCAGAGGCCGGTAGTGTGCTTGCACGTAGAGCAGAAGGTTTAGTAGCAGGAGCAACAGCGCTTAGGAAAATTGTGACTTGTTTACCATTTGGGGTATACTTACACATTACTCGAGCCTTGAATTGGACCTGTGGTCAACCTTGATGAGACCTTTCATCTTATGACCAAGTGTGAGGCTGGAATTATGCCCAAATTTGGAAGGAGCACAGGCTAAACATGAGCATCCCACTCGGTGGGCTCATGATGTTGGCAGGTTGGGTTGTTCACTGCGGGCTGGCTGGCACCCTGGTCTTTTGTTTTCTTGGCTCTGGGCTGAGCACCCACTCCAGAAAGGAGGGGGAAGGGGAAATGGGAGCCAAACATGTTGGAACAAATTTTGGCAATATCTGGGGCATATTTCTGGGCCTATGGTGCCTTCACAGCAGCTGATTCTGATTGTCTCTCTCCTTTTCACTTAATATCTTTTGTGCTTTCTTTGCTTTTGTAAATGTAATTTCTATTTAGCTCCCAATTCTGTGCGAGTGTTTTGGGGTTTTTTTACTCCTTTTACCTTCTCTGACTTAGCTTTTCCCTGGGGAGGAAGCAGTGGATTTTCCTTTGTATGTGTTGGGGGGGGGGTTAATTCACAAATGGGGGTCATTTCAAAGCCTTTCTGTATAGACCTGTGGTGGTTTAGGCTGGGTGGTGGCCCAGATGCCACTGCACAGACCACACCTGGGAGGTCCCAAGGGGTGGGCCCAGCCCAGGGGGGTGGTCACAGGAAACGAGGTATTCCATTCCCATAATGCCCTGCTCCCCTATAAAACATCCACACGGGGTCTTCACTTCCTCTTTCATCCCCCGCCAGTGCCTAGGTAAAATGGTGTGAGCTGCCTCCCTTGGGTCTGCCCAGGCCCAAGGCTGGGTTGGGGGGGAAAAAATGAGCCCGGGGGGGTGGGGGGTGGGTGTACCCCCAGGTGGGGATGGGACATTCTTGGGTATGTTCTGGGATCTCTCTCTTTTGTAACAGTGCTTGTGGTCTTTCTGTCAAACTTTAATTGTTGTTCTTTTGGTTTTGCCATTTAAACTTTCCATCATCTTTTGCAATCCCTTTGCCTGAGTCGTTATTTTTGCCCGTGGTGGGAGGACTGCCCTCCCAGACCACGGCAACATGGCTACCGTTCCGCACTCCCTCGACAAACAGCACAGCTTTTTCCCTGCAGGAACACCTCACACTAACACATTTTTTCATGGGTTTTCATCCCCTCCAAGAGCGTTCAGGCATTTCAAGCACTCAGGGCTGCAAGCAGCCTTTTGGGGAGGCTGCCCCCATCCCTCCCTCACCTGCTCCTCTGCTGCATCCTCGCCCACCCCCACGTGGCATCATGGAAGGAAAGACAGAGACAGCTGAGGGGCTGCCCTCCTTTCTGCCACCCTGAGCCAGGGACATCCTTCTTGGTAGGATTGGCACCTTCAGCACACAGCTGAGTTTTTGCTGTGCCTCTCTGCCCTGTGAGAGCTGCTGTACAGGTCTCCATCTCCGAGCGTGTTGCATGTTCCCGGGATTTACTACCCTGAGATCACCTTGCGGTCAGTGCATTTGTGGCTGGCAATCACCAATCTCTTCCGCCTGTTGCTCTCATAAATTAAATCCTTTGATGGTTTCAGCTTCTGAGCCTGTGTCAGTACAACTCCTTATCAGGGCACCAGAAACCGAGAGAGGCAAACCTTCCTTCTGTCCAAGAGTTCCAGGAAGAGTGCTGGCACCCCCAGGCAGGCACCCGTCGGGGTGGCAGCCGTGCAGTGACATCAGCCTGGCACTGGAGCTGGGTGTTCTGAGCAGCTGAGGAACCCTGGGGAACACCTGCAGAGAAATGGTGGCTCCTCTGCCAGGGAACGCTGGCTTTAGAGACAAAGCCGCCTTTGACCTGGGCACCAGCTGCAGCTCTCAGCAGTGCCCAGCCGCAGAGCAAGGGCCTGCAGCTTTGTCCCGATCAGGTGGAGAGAGAGCTGCCAGGAACACAGCTTCTCTGCTCTGGTTGTGGCATCCCAGGTTCCAAGCACAGCCTCACCATCAGCTGTGCGAGAGGAACACAGCCCCGGGGTCAGGGGACAAAACAAAAGCATTCCACAAAGCAAACAAGGGAAGGCTCTTTGCCACCCCCGTTATTCCCATCAGAGGCTTTCTGCTTACCTAACTGCTCTGTTGGAGTCTACACTGGCAGAAACTTCAGCTCCTAGGGAAAAGCTGGGACTGAACAACGTCCTTTGCAGCCTCTCCCTTCTGACTGAGATCAAATCCTGCCTGGAGCCTGCACAAGCCGAGCAGAAGGAGATCCCCTGCCAGGCTGCAGGGTGAGGCTGCACCGTCGCCAGCATCCATGCTGAGGGAAGGCCCTGGGAGCACTAGGAAGGGAATTTGGAGTTTCTGGGAGCACTGGGACAGGGGTCACTGGGTATTACTGGGAGTACTGGGAGACACAGGGAGGACACCAGGGTGTTACTGGGAGCGATTTTGGAGGTACTGAGAGCACTGGGACAGAGAGGACACTGGTAATGCTGGGAAGAGGATTTGGGGGTTACTGGAAGTAGTGGGAGGAACTGGGAGTATCCTGGAGCCTTACTGGCATCACTGGTAGGAGTTGGGAGCACTGGGGCCATACTGGAAACATCAGGAGGAACTGGGAGGTCACAGGGAGCCCTGGGAAGGGATTTTGGAATTACTGGGAGCACAATTTGGGGGCATCTAAAGGGTTCTGGGGGTATGTAGAAGCATCTGGGGGCCTCTGGAGGGTCTCCTGTGGTCTCCCAGGGGCATCTTAGGAGGGTCCCAAAGGAGTTGGGGGATGTCTCAGTGTGGTTTTGGGGTCTCAGTGTGGTTCCCCCCTCTTTATCCAGTGTCTTCAGTGGAATTGTGGGGTCTTAGATGTTCGGGTCTTGCAGGATCTGGGGGCGGGGGCAGGTCTCACTCTGGTGTTCATTGTGCCCCCCACATGAGGAAATGGCCTCAAGTTGTATCAGGGGATGTTGAGGTTGGATATTAAAGAAGCTTCTTCACTGAAAGGTTCTCAAACACCAGAAGAGGTTCCCCAGGGAAGTGGTTGAATCCCCACCCCTGCAGATGCTTAAAAGGCAAAGAGCTGCAGTGCTGCAGGACAGGGTTAGGCACCAGACTTGGTAGAGTTTGTGAGCTGCTGGACTCCAGAATCTGAAAGGTCTTTTCCAACCCAAACAATTCTAGTACTCTGTAAAACACTCCCCTGAAGACAAGCTGATGAGCAGCTCCTCATGAAAAGCTTCCGGAGAGGGTCACCACCCTCACTAAGTCAGCACATGAAAACCAGGTCTGTGTTGCAGGGCTGCATGGAGGATTGCACTGACTCACTGAGAAAAGACACCAAAATAAATGTGCTTAGATGGAGGCTTCTGCAATAAAGGCTACAGGAACTGACAAAGGCCACTGCTTGCTTGCTTGCTTTTTAATTAAACTGAAAAGTTTCTCACTTTGGTCTAATTCCCAAGAGGTTTTCACTGCATTCCTAGGGCAATTAGAGGCTTGCTCTGGCTGTATTTAACACCCCTAAACTCCCATCAAAGCCCTTACAGAACAAGATGGGGGGGGGGAAGGAAAAACCTAAACAAACCAAACACAAAATGCTTTACATTATTAAGTAGGAAATCGAAATCCTACAGATTCTCCCCTCAGAATTTTCGAGCATTTCAAGAATTCAGCGCAGTCAGGCTGCAGCACCGAGCGCCGACAGCTGCAGTACCAACCGTCACACACGCGGTGGCAGCACTGAGCACCTCCCCGGGCGCGGGGAGCAGCTGGCCCTGGCCCTCCTCAGATTTCTTTTCTGTTTCAATTAAAACCCACCCCCCCCACAGAGGTAAAAGCCACCATTTTCAGTTAGCATAGACGCAGGCTGCGTTTTTATAGTTCAAGCCCCTATGAGATTTGGGGGGGTTAATTCTCAAAGCCTTTATAAAAGGCTTACAGGATGGCCAAGGGCTCAGGCCCAGCCAGCATGGATTTAGGAAGGGCAGGTCCTGCCTGACCAACCTGATCTCCTTCTCTGAGCAGGTGACTGCCTGGTGGATGTGGGGCAGGCTGTGGATGCAGTCTGCCTGGACTTCAGCAAGGCCTTTGACTCTATTCCCCACAGCAAACTGCTGGCCAAGCTGTCAGCCCATGGCTTGGACAGCAGCACTCTGAGCTGGGTTAGGAACTGGCTGGAGGCTGAGCCCAGAGAGTGGTGGTGAATGGGCCACAGCCAGCTGGCAGCCAGGCACCAGTGGTGTGCCCCAGGGATCAGTGCTGGGCCCCATGCTCTTCAACATCTTTATTGATGATCTGGATGAGGGCATCGAGTCCATCAGCAGTAAATTCGCAGACGACACCAAGCTGGGGGCAGGAGTTGATCTGCTGGAGGGCAGAGAGGCTTTGCAGAGGGACCTGGACAGGCTGGACAGATGGGCAGAGGCCAAGGGCAGGAGATTGAACACATCCAAGTGCTGGGTTCTGCACATTGGCCACAACAACCCCATGCAGTGCTACAGGCTGGGGTCAGAGTGGCTGGAGAGCGGCCAGGCAGAGAGGGACCTGGGGGTACTGGTTGACAGTAGGCTGAACATGAGCCTGCAGTGTGCCCAGGCAGCCAAGAGGGCCAATGGCATCCTGGCCTGCATCAGGAACAGTGTGGCCAGCAGGAGCAGGGAGGTCATTCTGCCCCTGTACGCTGCAAAGGTTAGGCCACACCTTGAGTCCTGTGTCCAGTTCTGGGCCCCTCAGTTTAGGAAGGAGGTTGACTTGCTGGAAGGTGTCCAGAGAAGGGCAACAAAGCTGGGGAGGGGTCTGGAGCACAGCCCTGTGAGGAGAGGCTGAGGGAGCTGGGGTTGCTTAGCCTGGAGAAGAGGAGGCTCAGGGGAAACCTTCCTGCTCTCTCCAACTCCCTGAAGGGAGGTTGTAGCCAGGTGGGGGTTGGTCTCTTTTCCCAGGCAACCAGCACCAGAACAAGAGGACACAGTCTCAAGCTGTGCCAGGGGAGGTTCAGGCTTGAGGTTAGGAAGAAATTCTACACAGAGAATTCTACACAGAGAGTGATTGCCCATTGGAATGTGCTGCCCGAGGAGGTGGTGGAGTCACCATCATTGGAGGTGTTTAGAAGGAGACTTGATGGGGTGCTTGGTTGCATGGTTTCAGTTGATTAGATAATGGGTTGGACCGATGATCTTGAAGGTCTCTTCCACCCTGGTTTGGTCTATTCCATTCTAAAATAGAGGAGATGCAGGGGGGTCATTTCAAAATCTTTTTAACATACCAATTAATACCATCCTTCACTATCCAGATGAAAATGAGAGCTTTTTCTCCCGGATCGCCTCACACTCATACTTACATTCTGAAATATTTTCAGATCCCCACAGCCGCCCTCCGCCGCTTGCCCGCCGCCCGCCGCCGCTTGCCCGCTGCCCTCCGCCGCTTATCCGCCGGAGCCCGCCGCCCTCCGCCGCTTGCCCGCCCCTTCCCCGCAGACCCCGTCGCCCGCCGCCGCTTATCCACCAGAGCCCGCCGCACCCCGCCGCTTGCCCGCCCCTTCCCCGCCGCACCCCGCCGCTTGCCCGCCAAAGCCCGCCTCCACTTATCCGCCGGACCCCGCCGCTTATCCGCCACTTGCCCGCCGGACCCCACCGCCCCCCGCCGCTTGCCCGCCCCTTCCCCGTTGCCCCCCGCCCCTTCCCTGTCGCCCCCCCCGCCCGCCGCTGCCGCTTGCCGCCGCCCCCCAACCGCGGATCCACGGCAGAGTCCTGCAGCTGCCATAGAAGAGCAGCAGAGGTTGGCACTGACCTGATGCGGAGCAGAGCGCGCTGGCAGGCGCCATGCTGCTGAGGGCGGAGCCGGCGGGGGGAGGGCGGCGCCGTCGCGGGGAGGTCTTGGTCTCTCCAGACTCGTTTACATGTCCCCAGGCCCCCTGTGTCACCCCTTAAACCCCTTTCGGTGCCCCCAGCTCGCCTTTAGATGCGGGAAGAGACATGGCTGGGGGTCCTGGGGCTGTAGGGACACCGAAAACCAGCGTGAGACCTCTCCAAATCCTGCCAGACCCCAAAACCTAAAACCCCACAGAAACCCCTAAACCTCACAGTCCCCCCGCCCCCCAGCTCCTTCGGGACCCTCCAAAGACCCCCAGAAGCCTCCAGAAGACCTTCCAGAGGCCCCCAGACACCTCTAGATGCCCACAAAACCCTTCTAGACGCCCCAGAATAGTTTTCCCTGCCTCCAAAGCCTCCTCGGAGGCGACTCACACCCTTAGCAGCAGGTGGCAGCAAGCAGTACCTGGCCGCGCCCACAAGGCGGCAGCAGTGAGCGGCAGAGTCCGCGGCGCTAGGGACGCTGACACCCCAGCAACGCCGCGCGCCAGCCCAGACACCGTGGGGACCCAACACAGAGACCCCAAAACCACACTGAGACACACACCCCCAGCCCCCAACTCCTTCGGGACCCTCCAGAGATCCCCCGGGAGCCCCTAGGAGACCCTCCAGAGGCCCCCAGACACCTCTAGATGCCCCCAGCACCCTTCAGATGCCCCCAAATTCCCTTTCCATACCCCCAGACCCACTTTAGATGACAGCAGACTCCCTTAACAGGCCCTCAGCGCTCAGCAGGTCCGGGGCTTCTCCTGCCCCCGTGCCTGGGGAGCAGCTCAGCTGGGCTCTCTGCAGAGCGTTGTCCATTCAAAGGACAAAACAACACACCACAAACACAGGAAAGACAATCCACTGTTTTGACTGAGAGAGACACAGCTGATACTTCTCTTTCTGGTTCAAACCCCCCCGCTCATCCCCTCTGGCTCTGCTCAGGATGTGCTTTTCTCTTCTGGAAGCCTTTCTAGATAACAGAGGAGATACGGGGAGGGGAGGGGAGGGAGGGGTGTCATGTCAAAGCCTTTCTGCACACAAATCACTGCCATTCTGCACTCTCTTGATAAACAGCACGGCTCTTCCTCTGCTGGAACACCTCACACACACTCTCCCAGGGCTTTCCATCCCCTCCAAGAGCGTTCAGGCATTTCAAACATGCAGGGCTGCAAGCAGCCTTTTGGGGAGGCTGCCCCCCCACTGCTCCTCTGCTGCATCCTCACCCAACCCCACGTGGCATCACGGAAGGAAAGACAGGCAGCTGAGGGACTGCCTCCTTTCCTTTCTATCACCCCGAGCCGGGGACAGCCTTCCAGGTAAGGTTCGCAGCGTCAGCAGGCGGCTGGGCTTTGCTCTCATCAGTTAAACCCTTCGACGGTTTCAGGTTTCTGAGCCCGTGTCGGCACAAGTCCTTGTCGGGGCACCGCAAACAGAGAGACAAACCTTCCACCTTCCTTCTGCCCAAGAGATCCGGGCTGAGCAACCCCAGCTCCCTCAGCCTCTCCTCACAGGGCACCCCCGGCTCTGCAGGGGCTTCCCGCTTCAGCTCGACTCACCCCAGCGGCACAGGGCGCCGGGATGGGCACCCCGGGCAATGGAGCTGGGCATGCGAAGCGGCGGCACGACCCTGCTTGCGGGGGGCCAGAGCCGCTGCTGGCATGGCAAAGCGCCCGGGATGCCAGGGCGCTGAGCGCGCCCCGACTCACAGGGCAGCCCTGCTCCCAGAGGCCCACGGAGGCTCCTCCGCTCCGCTTCAGGGGCATCTCGACCCACGCCCTGCCAACGGGGTGGGCACCACGCAGGCTGCCAGCTGAGCACAAAGGCACTGGGACCCCGACACATCCCCCCCCCGGGGGCGTCCCTCCTTTAATAACACAATACAATACACCAGGTTGGGAGAGACCTCCAAGACCATCACGTCCAACCCATCAACCAATCCAACCCACCCAAACAACTAAACCATGGCACCAAGCACCCCAGCAAGTCTCCTCCTGAACACCTCCAGTGACGGTGACTCCACCACCTCCCCGGGCAGCCCATTCCAGTGGGCAATCTCTCTCCTGCCGGGCAGTGGCACCCACCAAGGAATTTCCTCCCTGTTTAATGACTATCTCCACACTTTATTTCCCCATTTCGAACCCCCCCCGTGGCTCTGCCTTTTATTCTCGAACCCCTTTACACAGAACAGAGGAGATACAGGGTGGAGGGCAGTTAAGAAAATCTTTTTTTACATCTAAGTTAGGATAATTCTTCCACACCCAGACCGATCTGAGAGCTTTCGCTCTCTTGGAGCGCCTCACTCGAGCCCACCTGGGGCTGCTCATTTTAGCAGCGATGAAGGTCAGCTGCTTGCCCTTTAAGAGGCTTCTATGGGCTTGGTTCGACCTTGCTGGAACATGAAGCTGACAGCTGACATCACTGCCGTGGCCGTGCAGCACCAGTGGGACTGCAAGACCCCT
>JAAWVA010000049.1:187535-212617 GCA_015227895.2 Colaptes auratus
AGGGGCCCCAGGGAGCCCTCGGCCAGAGGCAGCCAGCAGCAGCTCCCCCAAGGAGGTAAACTTGGCAGGAGGGGACCGCGTGGGGCAGGAAGGGAGGGGCTGGGGGCAGGAAGCGATGGGGTAGGAACCAGAAGTGATGAGGTAGGGGTAGGAAGTGAGGTCACAGGGCAGGAAGTGATGTCACAGGAGTAGGAAGCAGCAGCATAGAACAGGAAACGGCTGAGTGAGAGGGAAGCAGTGGTGCAGGACAAGAAAGGACACTGTGGGGCCAGGAAGGCCAGGGGGCCAGGAAGGCAGGAAGTTAGGCCTGAGAAGCAGGAAGCAGAGCTACAGGGATGAAAATGACAGCAGAGGGCAAAAAGTGACAGCGTAGTAGAGGAAACGACAGGGGAAGGCAGGAAATGGTGTCATAGCAAGAGAAGGCAGTGGAGATGTGGCAGGAAATGAGGGCAGAGAGCAGGAAAAAGAATGGGAGTGGGAAGTAGGGTAGGAAGTGATGTCCTAGAGGCAGGAAATAACAGTGTAGGTAGGGAAACTGTATCATAGGAACAGGAAATGGCATCAGTGGGAATGGGGTGAGGCAGAGAGCGATGGCACAGGGGCAGGAAGCGATGCTGTAAAGGCAGGAAGTCAGATCACAGAGTAGGAAGTGAGATCATACAGGCACGAAGCGACATTGCAGGAGCAGGAAGCTGCCACAGGAAGAGGAAGTGATACAGAACAGGAAGTGCCAGCATGAAGCCGGAAATGAGGGTATGGGGCTGGAAGGTAGATGATGGAACAGGGGGAGAGGTCGAGGGGAGAGAAACTCATATGAGAGCGGAGGAAATGTTACTACAAGAGCAGGAAGTGGCAGGCTGGGTCTGGAAATGATGCCATGGAGCAGGAAATAGTGCCACAGAGGCAGGAATGAGATCATAGGGCAAGAACTGGCACTGTAGAGGCAGGAAGTGACATTCTAGGGTCAGGAAATGGGAATAGGACAGGAAGTGAGCTTGTGGGGGGCAGGGGGAAGAAATGATGTCCCAGGGACGGGAAACAGGGTCATAGAGCAGGAAATTAACTCTTGGGGGGTGGAAATGATTACATAGGTACAAAAATGAGGTTCTAGAGCAGGAAGTGAGCTTGTAGGGGGAGAGGAAATGATGTTGCAGTGGCAGGAAATGAGGCGATAGAAAAGGAAATTAGTGCCTGGGGGCTGGAAATGAGGCCATAGGGGGAGGAAGTGAAGCCATGGGGACAGGAAATGAGGCCATAGGGGCAGGAAGTGAAGCCATGGGGACAGGAAATGAGGCCATAGAGACAGGAAGTGAAGCCATGGGGACCGGAAATGAGGCCATAGGGGCAGGAAGTGAAGCCATGGGGACAGGAAATGAGGCCATAGAGGCAGGAAGTGAAGCCATGGGGACAGGAAATGAGGCCATAGGGGCAGGAAGTGAAGCCATGGGGACAGGAAATGAGGCCATAGGGGCAGGAAGTGAAGCCATGGGGACAGGAAATGAGGCCATAGGGCAGAAGTGAAGCCATGGGGACAGAAATGAGGCCATAGGGGCAGGAAGTGAAGCCATGGGGACAGGAAATGAGGCCATAGGGACAGAAGTGTGTTACAAGCAGTGATGACTTCATGGGCGGGCTGGGGACGTCACAGAGAAGCTGCTGCTGATGTTGGGGCTGGGGAGTGTTGGGGGGGTGGAATCAGAGTCCCCACCCAGGACATGGGGGGGGAGGGGAGAGTGCTTTGCCTGTGACCCCCATGTGACCCCTCTGGGCCCACCTTCCCAGCTGGATGATGTCATCGATGACCTCATCAGCCTGGGTTCCAGCTACGAGCAGCTGCTGCGCTGAGCACCACACGGGTGAGAGGCACAGGGGGGCTGGGGAGGCTCTGGGGGGGTGAGGAGGGGGCTGGGGAGGCTCTGGGGGGAGGTGAGGAAGGGGCTGAAGGGTCCCTGGGTGGTTTCAGAGGGGGCTAGGGGGGGGGTCCCTGTGTGGCTGAGTCCTCCCCCACAGCCTGGCTCAAGCTGGGGGGTGGGTGGCAGAACAGGAATTGAGGGGCGTGGCCTGTGTGGGTGTGGCCACACTGACTCCTCCCCCAGGTTCCCACCCCTGGTCCCCCCCCGGAGGTGTTGCCGCCCCCACAGGGCAGCAGCTCCTGCCCCCCCCAGCTGCCCAGGGTCAAGGCTGAGCTCTCAGGTAGGGAGGGATGGGGGGGTCTTTGGTGGGGCTCAGGAGGGCTTGGGAGGAGGGCTTGGGGGGCTCACAGGGGGTAGGAGGGGCTCAGGGGGCTTTTGGGGGGGTGAGAAGGTCTTGGGGGGGTCTTTGGGGGAGGGTCTCTGGGGGCATCTCTATGGGTTGGGGCCTCTGGGTGGGGCTCTATGGGTGGAGGTCTCGGGGGGTCCCTTGGGCTGTGGGTCTCTGGGGGGGTCTCTATGAGTGGTGGTCTCTAGGAGAGTCTCTATGGGTGGGGGTCTCTGGGGGTGGTCTTTATGGGCTGGGGTCTCCCCAGGGGTTGCTTGGAGGGGTCCTGACCCTTTCCCCTCCCCCAGACTCAGAGACCAAAGCTCTGCTGAAGGAGAGGCAGAAGAAAGACAACCACAACCTGAGTGAGCTCTAGGGGGAGCCCAAAATGGGGCTGGGGGAAGCCCCGAGGCTGCCCTGGGGTTGTTGGGCCCCTGCCCCCCAGTTCTGGACCTCCTCCCACCTCCCTAATTCCCTTCCCCCCCCCAGTTGAGCGGCGCCGGAGGTTCAACATCAACGACAGAATCAAGGAGCTGGGGACCCTGATCCCCAAGTCCAGCGACCCGTGAGGGGGGGCCTGGGGGGTCTGGGAGGGTCCTCGGGGTCACCCTGGGGGGGGGTGGGGGGTTTGGTGTGGGGGGATGTCTTTAGGGGAGATTCTGGAGTGGATTAGAGTAGCTGTGGGGGCCTGGAGGGGTCCTGGGGTGGGGCAGGGGGTCATGAGGCCCATGTGGGGGTCCTGGGGGGCCCCGGGGGGGGGGGTGGGGAGGGCTCTGGTGAGGTTGTGAGGGATTTGGGGAGGCTGTGGGGGCTCAGAGTAGGGGCTGGGGCATTCTGAAGTGGGGGTGGAGGAGTCCTGAGAAGACTGGAGGGTCCGGGGGGGGGTCCTGGTGTCCCTGGGTGGGGATCCTGTTGTCCAGGGGTCCCTGGGGGGTAGGGGGGTTGATGCCCATGGTGGGTCTGTGGGGGGTGGGTGTGTGATCCCCCCCATCGCCCTTCCCCCAAGGAGGTTCGGTGGAACAAGGGCAGCATCCTGAAGGCCTCAGTGGATTACATCCGGAGGCTACAGAGAGAGACTCAGCGCTGGAGGCAGCTGGAGGAGCAGCAGCAGCGCCTCCAGCAGGCCAACCGCAGCCTGCAGCTGCGTGTGCAGGTCCAGGGAGGATGAAGAGGGAGCTGGGAGGTGGTGAGGGGGTGAGGAGGGGGATGGATAGGTGAGGAGGGTGCTGATGTGATGGGGAGGTGGTGGGGAGGGGTCTAGGGGGGTGAGGAGGTGGCTGAGGGGTGGGTGAGAGGGCTGGGGGAGGTTGGGAGAGAGCTGGGAGAAGTGAGGAGGGGGCTGAGAGAGTGGAGAGGGAAGATTATGAGGCTGGGGAGGTTCAGAAGAGGCTGAGGGAGTGAGGAGAGGGCTGAGGATGTGGGGAGCAGTCTGGGAGGGGTGGGGAGGGGACTCAGAGAATGGAGAAGGAGCTGAGGAGGTGAGGAGGGGGCTGGGCAGGAGACTGAGGGGATGGGAAGGGTGGGGAGAGGACTGTGAGGGTGGGGAGGAGCTGGGGAGGGGGCTGAGAAGGTGGGGGGAGGTCCTTGGGGGTCTGAAGAGGGGCTGGGATGGTCCCTGAGAAACTGAGGAAGGGTCTGGAGAGGGTCTGAGGGAATTTGGGGGGGGCTGGGAGGAGGCCTGGGGGATCGTGGAGGGGAGCTGGGGGGGAAATCGCTGGGAGCCTGGGGAGGTTCTGGGGGAGTCCTTGGGGAGTTGAGGAGGGGTCTAGGGGGTCCTGAGTGGCTGAGGAGGGTCGGGGGGTGCTGGTGTTCTGGTGGGGGGTCTCACAAGTCTCTCCCTGCCAGGAGCTGGAGCTGCAGGCACAGCTGCATGGCCTCCCCCTGAGCCCCCCGGCAGCTCCCCTGGCCGAGGGGGGCTGCGAGGAAGCGCCTGGGGGCCCCCCCCGACCCCCCAGTGCCTCCTGGACCTGGCGCTGGGAGAGGACCTGGCCCCGGGGCTGGAGCTGGGGCTGGAGCTGGGGGGGTCCGAGGGGGGGGCCCTGGATGACATCCTGATGGAGGAGGGGGGGCTGCTCTCCCCCCTCGGCCCCCCCGGGCCCCTCCTGGCCTCCCCAGGGCCATCCAGGGCCTCCTCCCCCCACAGCAGCCTCAGCATGGAGGAGGAAGCCTGAGCCCTGGCCTTGCCATTTTTAGGAGCCTTGGGCGTGGCCCTGGGGTCACCCTTTTAAGGACCACCCCCCCACACACACACTAGTTCCTCCTCCCCCTCTTATTGCCCCTTTAAGGCTCCCAGTGGAAGGGGGGGGGTCCCACTCCAAGATCTCTGTTGGGCATTGCCGCTTTAAGGCCACCCCCACGCTGTGACCGCAGCGCATTGCCCTTCTAAGGCTCCTTCTTGGTGGGTCCCACCCCAGAAGCTCTCCTGGATGTTGTCCTCTCTGGGTGGCCCCCACTGTGCTTCCCTTCTCAGTGGGCCCCACCGCGTTGGCCCCTTCAAGGCAGCCCCAGAGCGCTGCCCCGCAGGGCTCCATGCTGGTGGGGCCTGCTCGGGGCCCTGGCCCCGGTGTTGCCCTTTTAAGGTGGCCCCACGCCCGAGCCCCTTTAAGGCTTCCTGGTGGGACACCCTAACCCTAACACACACCCCCCCTGCCCCCCGCGTGTGGCCTCTTTAAGGAGCTGCTTTAGCCCCACCCCACCGCAAGCCCCGCCCCTTCACCCCTCTTCCAATCAGGAGACTCCTGGGGGCTGGGCCCTCAGCAAGCTCCGCCCTTCCCCCCATGGCTGTCACTCATCCACTGGCCCTGCCTACCACGACATAACCGCGCCCCCCGCGGCCCCACCCTCTTTTGGAGGCCCCACCCCCCACATTTTGTACGGACCAATCACAGGGGAAATAAATGTTTGTTAATGAGGGCAGGGCACCGGCACAGGGCTGGGGGGGCTGCGAGACCAGGGGAGCCCCTCGGGGCCGTATGGGAGCAGGGTGTGGCCTGTGGGACTTGTAAGGCCTGGGGCATCACATAGGAGCAGGGGGGTCCCTGTCGAGCCAGGGGGTCCCTGTGGCCCCTCTGGGATCAGGGGCTCCCTGTAGAACATGGCGGGTCATGGAGTCATAGACCCGATAAGGTTGGAAATGACCTCAAGGATCACCAAGTCCGACCCAGCACCCAGCACCTCAGGATTACTGAACCATGGCACTGAGTGCCACGTCCAGTCCCCCCCTGAGCACCTCCAGCGATGGGGACTCCGCCATCCCTGGGCAGCACATTCCAACAGCTAACAGCTCTGGGAAGAACTTTCTCCTCACCTCCAGCCTAAACCTCCTCTGGTGCAGCTTGGGACTGTGTCCTCTTGTTCTGGGGCTGCTTGCCTGGGAGAAGAGACCAACCCCCTCCTGGCTACAACCTCCCTTCAGGGAGTTGTAGAGAGCAATGAGGTCTCCCCTGAGCCTCCTCTTCTCCAGGCTAAACAACCCCAGCTCCCTCAGCCTCTCCTCACAGGGCTGTGCTCCAGACCCCTCCCCAGCTTTGTTGCCCTTCTCTGGACACCTTCCAGCATCTCAACATCTTTCCTAAACTGAGGGGCCCAGAACTGGACACAGGACTCAAGGTGTGGCCTAACCAGTGCAGTGTACAGGGGCACAATGACCTCCCTGCTCCTGCTGGCCACACTGTTCCTGATGCAGGCCAGGATGCCATTGGCCCTCTTGGCCACCTGGGCACACCGCTGGCTCATGTTCAGCCTACCATCGACCACTACCCCCAGGTCCCTTTCTGCCTGGCTGGTCTCAGCCACTCTGTCCCCAGCCTGTAGCACTGCCTGGGGTTGTTGTGGCCGAAGTGCAGCACTTGGCACTTGGACTTGGCTATCCTGTTGGACTCTGCCCATCTGTTCAGCCTGGCAAGGTCCCTCTGGAGAGCTCTCCTACCCTCTAACAGGTAAACTCGCCTCCCTCCCCTTCCCTGCTACCCTTGGAAAACAAGTATGGGGCACTGGAAGTTGAGGGTGAGTTGAGGACACACCACCTGAGGTGATGCCTCAGGTAAAACAGCCTTCCCCCAGCATCAGGACTTGTTCCCTCAAAAAACAGAGGAGGGTAATTGTTATTGGTGATTGCCTCCTGAGGGGAACAGAGGGCCCCAGATGTCAGCCAGATCCTTCTCACAGGGAAGTTTGCTGCCTCCCTGGAGCCTAGGTCAGGGATGTTACCAGAAGGCTGCCTAGTCTGGTGCACGCCTCTGATTACTCCCTTAATAGTTATGCAGTTAGGGAACGATGATGTTGCAACCAGAGCTCCCAGGGCTATCAAAAATGACTTCAAGGCCCTGGGAGAACTGGTTGAGGGGTCAGGGGCACTAATAATTTTCTCATCACTACCCTCAGTTGCAGGAGGGAATGCCAGAAGGAGCAGGTCAGCAGCTATAATCAACAAGTGGCTCAGGGGCTGGTGCTACCCAAAGAATTTTGGGGGTTTCAATCTTGGGGAACTTTCTATGGCACCAGGTCAGCTGCCAACAGATGGAGTACATCTGTCCCAGAGGAGGGGAAAGGTCACAGTGTATGAGAATGGCCTGGCCCCCAAAGGGAAAAAGACTCTAGGAAGGGAGTTGGCAGGTCTCATTGACAGGGCTTTAAACTAGATTCAAAGGGGGAAGGAGCTGCACCCAGACCCCCAGGCAGGAGTCTGGGGGTGGTAAGCTGGAGCCAGGGGTGAAACCAGCAGCCCAGCTGCAGTGCATGTACACTAAAGCACGAAGCATGGGCAGCAAACAAGAGGAGCTGGAAGCCTTGTTGCAGCAGGAAAGTTATGATGGAGTTGCTATCACAGAGCCATGGTGGGACGGCTCGTATGACTGGAGCGCTGCAATTGACGGCTACAGGCTGTTCAGGAGGGACAGGTGAGGGAGAAAGGGTGGAGGGGTGGCACTGTACATCAGGGAGGCACTAGATGCCATAGAACTGGAGAGCAGGGGTGATCAGGTTGAGTGCCTGTGGGTGAGAATTAGAGGGAAGGCCAACCGGGCAGACATCCTGGTTGGAGTCTGTTATAGACCACCCAACCAGCATGAAGTAGTTGATGAATCATTCTAGAGGCAGCTAGAGGCTGTCTCAAGATCACCAGACCTTGTTCTCATGGGGGACTTTAGCCTGCCTGATACCTGCTGGGAACTCAACACAGCAGAGTCCTCTCTGCAGTCCAGGAGGTTCCTGGAGTGCATGGAGGACAGCTGCTTATCCCAGGTGCTGCGTGAGCCTACCAGGGGTAAGGCTCTGCTTGACCTCCTCTTCACAAATAGGGAGGGGCTGGTGGGGAGATGTGGTGGTTGGGGGCTGTCTGGGGTCTAGGGACCATGAGATAATTGAGTGTTCAATATGCAGCCAAGCTAAGAGGGGCATCAACAAAACCTCCACTCTGGACATCCAGAGGGCAGACTTCAGGTTAGAGTAGAGTAGAGTAGAGTAGAGTAGAGTAGAGTAGAGTAGAGTAGAGTAGATAGAATAGAATAGAATAGAATAGGAGTAGAATAGAATAGAATAGAATAGAATAGAATAGAATAGAAACCAGGTTGGAAGAGACCTTCAAGATCATCAAGTCCAACCTATCACCCAACACCATCTGATCAACTAAACCATGGCACCAAGCACCCCATCAAGTCTAAACACCTCCAGCAATGGTGACTCCACCACCTCCTTGGGCAGCACAGTCCAATGGCAAATCTTTCTATGAAGAATTTCTTCCTAACTTCCAGCCTGAACCTCCCCTGGCGCAGCTTGAGACTGTGTCCTCTTGTTCTGGTGCTGGTTGCCTGGGAGAAGAGACCAACCCCTACCTGGCTGCAACCTCCCTTCAGGTAGTTGTAAAGTGCAATAAGGTCTCCCCTGAGCCTCCTCTTCTGCAGGCTAAGCAACCCCAGCTCCCTCAGCCTCTCCTCACAGGGCTGTGCTCCAGACCCCTCCCCAGCTTTGTTGCCCTCCTCTGGACACCTTCCAGCAAGTCAAGGTTACTCAAGGAACTAACTCAGAAGGTTCCTTGGGAATCAGCTCTTAAAAGCAAAGGGGTCCAGGAGGGTTGGACCTACTTCAAGAAAGAACTCTTGAAGGCTCAGAATCCCACACCTGAGCCAAAGAACTGGCTCTGCCTTCTTCTGTGTGATTCCAGTCTGAATCTCCCCATTTCTGGTTTTGCTCCATCCCCCCCAAGTCCTGTCACTCCCTGACACCCTAGAAAGTCCCTCCCCAGCTTTCTTGTAGGCCCCCTTCAGATACTGGAAGGCCACAATAAGGTTGGTTGGAAAAGGTCTTTAAGATTATGAAGTCAAACCACTACCTTGTTTCTGCTGAGAGTTGCTCTTCTGGGCCCCCTGAAGGTAATTCTTCTACCTTTACAGCTCTCTGCAGTGTCCACCCCTCTACCATGTTGACACAGGCCACCAAGCACTCTCCTTTAAAGACACCCTGAGCAGCTCTATGGAAATCAGTTAGAGAGGAGTCTCCCTCCCTGGAGGTGTTCAGAGAAGGTTTGGATGTGTCACTTGGAGCCATGGTTTAGTTGTCAGGAGGTATTAGGTACTAGGTTGGACTTGATGATCCCTGAGGTCTTTTCCAGCCTGGTTGATTCTGTGATTCTAAGTAAATTGCCCTCAGCTGTAGTCTGTTGATGTGGGATGTCAACACCTAGTGAGAACAGGAACAAGCCATGAGCCGAGGTTTGCAGGGACCCAGAGGCTGGCCTTGTGTTTTTTCAGCAGAGTTAGAGTCTGTTGACAAGTCAGCTTTAGAAAGCCATCATCACTCTCTGTGGGATGTATCACAGCCAGTTGCAGGTAGGCTAGTGGAAAAAGATCCTGTTGTGGACAGCCAGGCAGGTTTCAGACTGATCACTGGTGTATATTTGGCTCACACTAGATCTGGAGGGTGGGTCTAGATGATCTTCAGAGGTACCTTCCAATCCCTACCCATCTGTGGTCCTCTGCAAGGATTTATTTTCCCCATTGTTGTCTTTTTGTCAGTGAGTAGAAGGCATTTGGTCATGTGGAAGAAATGGTGGTTGTGACCTTCTCGCCCTTGGCCATCACATGGGAGAAGCAGTGGTGCTGCAGCTGCCTGGGAAACCAACATGGAGCACAGTGATCCAGGGGGCTGGAGCACCTCCCCTATGGGGACAAGCTGGGAGAGCTGGGATTGTTCAGCCTGGAGAAGAGAGGGCTCTGGGGAGACCTAATAGCAGCCTTCCAGTACCTGAAGGGGGGTACAAGAAGGATGGAGAGAGAGTTTGCAAAGGCCTGCAGTGACAGGACAAGGGGCAATGGCTTCAAACTAGAGAAGAGCAGATTTAGATTGGATGTTAGGAACAGGATCTTTACTATGAGGGTAGTGGAACACTGGAACAGGCTGCCCAGGGAGGTGGTTGAGGCCCCATCCCTGGAGATCTTCAAGGTGAGGCTGGACAGAGCTCTGGGCAACCTGATCTAGCTGAGGATGTCCCTGCTGAGTGCAGAGGGGGTTGGACTGGATGATCTTTGGAGGTCCCTTTCAACCCAGACCATTCTAGGATTTAATCTAGTGTGCCAGAAGATGAGCCCTGGGGCAGACAGCCTGGTTGGGCAATGAGCTTCTAAAGGAGTTAAGAGGTAAAAAGAGGGTGTATCATCTTCAGAAGAAAGGTGAGGTAACCCGTGGAATGTTTAAGGATGTTGCTAGGTCATGTAGGAAAAAAATCAGGGAGGCAAAAGCCCATTTAGAGCTTAGCCTGGCACTGCTGTAAAGGACAAGAAAAAATCCTTCTATAAATATATCAATAGCAAGAGGAGGGCAAGGACAGCCTCCACTCCTTGGTGGGCACGGAGGGAACGCTGTAACAAAGGATGAGGAAAAGGCAGAGGTGCTTAACGTCGCCTTTGCATCAAGTTTTGCCAGCTGGACAGATTGTCTTCCACACAGGGCTGGGCCCCAGGTGGCTCCAAGCTCCCTTCAGGGATCTACAGCGAGCAGGGAGAGGATGCAGGGAGAGTGATCAAAGTGCAGAGCCCAGGGAGCTCCTGAGCCAGGCATTGCCTTTGTCCCACGCCGTGGGGTGCGTGGGGGGCAGCCCCAAGCTCAGGCGCAGAGGGGCCGAGGTGGAGCAAAACGCTTCCCTGCTCTCTTCTGCCCTCTAGCGGCCTCCTGCCGCATTGCAGCCACCTCAGCGTTGCCTTTCTCCTGGAGAGGCATAGAGAGCAATGAGGTCTCCCTCAGCCACCCCCAGCCTGAACACCCCCAGCTTCCTAAGCCCCTCTTCGCAGCCCAGGTGCTCCAGGCCCTTCTCTGGACAGGCTCCAGCCCCTCAATGTCCTTCCTGGAGTGAAGGCCCAGAACTGAACACAACACTTGAGGTGTGGCCTCCCCAGTGTTGAGCACAACGAGATGGTCATCTCCTGGCCCTTCTGCCCACCCTGTTTGTGATCCAAGCCAGGATGCCATTGGCTGTCTTGGCCACCTGGGCACTGCTGGCTCATGGTCAGTGACTGCCAACCAACACCCCCAGCCCCCTCTCCAAGCTGCAGCTCTCCAGCCACACATCCCCAAGCCTGTTGCTCACCATAGGGTGGTGTGATGCAGGAGGAGGACAACCTCCGCCCCCCTACCCCTTCTCTTGCCTCAAACAAGGTGTGGCCAATCTGATGTGAGTGGGCAGGCAGATGGCTTTGATGGCACCAGGTAGCCCTCAGAGAGAACTGAGGTAGCCCTCAGAGTTCCTGGCAAATGGAGAGAGAAGTTCTGCCGGTGAGGATTTTCCCTGATTCCTTGCTTTACAACCACAGCAACAGCACCACCTAAGGGCCTGTGATGGACAGGGACGCTACAGAGACAGCCAAAGAGGCCGAGGTACCCCAAAACCCTTCCTTGGTCTCTGCTGCTATCTAGCAGCCTTCTCTAGTATTGCAGTTCAAAAGCTGTGACGTGGAGAGGGGGCTGGGGGTGCTGGTTGGCAGTCGACTGACCATGAGGCAGCAGTGCCCAGGTGGCCAAGATGGCCAATGGCATCCTGGCATGGATCAGAAGCAGGGTGGGCAGCAGGGCCAGGAGGTGACCATCCCCCTGTGCTCAGCACTGGAGACGCCACACCTCAAGTGTTGTGTACAGCTCTGGATCCTCGCTCCAGGAAGAACACTGAGGCACTGCCCCAAGCCTCCTAACTTCCCCAACACCCCCACCCATGGCTCCAGGCCACCCCAGTCCCAACTGTGCCCCCCATGAGCCACCTCCCCCCTGCCACCACATCTGGCAGTGCCACTGGGACCAGGTGAGGGCTGGGGGTGGATCTGGGGACCTGGTGCCACCCAGTGCCCAGGCAATGGGAGGCAGCCCTGCTGCTGACTCAGCTGTGCCCAGTCAGAGCAGCAGCCCAGGGCACCCTGCAGAGCACACAGACAGACAGACACCCAGCCAGGGTGCCAAGGGGCAGCGATGCCCTTGGGCCGGGCATGTCCCTGCAGAGGGCTGTGGGCAGGGGGCAGCTGGGCGTTGCCAAGGTGAAAGAGCCCCAGAGCTGGCTGGGGTCAGCAGCCCCTCCCTGGGGACACTGCTGCGGGCAGGGGCTGGGCTCTGCCTGGTGACTGCTGATGCTGCCCAGCGCCGCTCCTTGCTGCGCCGCGCTGGGGCTCCCGGTGCCCACACTGGGTGAGGCTGGGGCTAGAGCTCAGCTTGTTTGGGGGTCCCGGCCCCACTGCAGCCTCTGCTGCGTCAGCCATGGGGCCTGCTGCTGCGCTGGGAGCTGTGGCCGTGCTGGTGGCACTGGTGGTGCTGGGAGCCCACCCGGCTGGAGCTGAGGCGCTCTCAGGTGGGCTCAGAGCTGGGGAATGGGAGGGGCTGCTGGGCTTGGGTGGTGCCCTGCGAGGTGCTGGGGGTTTGCTGTCCCCTCCTGCCCCCACTGCTGGGTGCAAGTCCCTCCTGCCCTGGCCTCCCCTGGCTCCTCCCTGGCTGTGCCCAGTGCCCAGGCTGAGGCACGGAGCCCTCTCGGGGTCAGGCTCCCCCCAGCAGTGCTGCGGCAGCTGCGTGGCACTGGGGGAGGCTGGGAGGGGAGTGGCGATGGGGAGGGGGCTCCCTGGTGCCTCGCTGCCCTCCCCTGACCGGGCTTCTGCCCCGCCAGGAGTTTTCCTTCAGATGCATAAGGGCGAGTGCCAGTCCCTCAGCAGCACCGAGCGGGTCAGGTATGTGCGCGAGGGGATCTGCAGCCGGGAGCAGCTGGTTCACTTCGACAGCGACCTGCGGAGCCATGTGGCCGACACCCCCTGGGTGAGCCCCGAGCCCGGTACTGGAACAGCCGACCGCAGATCCTGGAGCAGGAAAGGGCTGGGGTGGACAGGTTCTGCTGGCACAACTACAACGCAGTAACTCCATTCACGGTGGAGAGGAGAGGTGAGAGCGTGGCAGAGCCTTTCCCTGGGCAATGGGCACCAGCCAAGCCCCTGGCACTCCCCAGATGCCCCAACCCCAGCATGGTTCAGGGTGGGAAGGTCCTCTGGGGATCCAGATGGGAGCCTCAGGGCTGCTGGTGCCTTGTGCCCATCCCCCATCACTAAGGTCGTCCCTGCCTGGCTCCACCCCAGCCCCGCCCCACGCAGGGGTCCCTCTTTGCCTTCCTGAGAGCAGGAGTGGGGAGGGGGGAGGAGAACAGAAAGGAGAAATGGGTGGGAAGGCTGCCAGGGGGGTTCCGATAGAAACTTCCCCCCATGCCCAGGGCTGTCAGCAGCTCCCAGGGCAGAAGTGAGGTGAGCCTGGGGACTGCTGGAGCTGAGCCAGCAGGATAGTGTCCCACAACACAGCCCTCTGGGGAGGTTCCTGCCAGCAGGCAGCACTGTGATGACCCCCACCCAGGGCTGGTGCCATGGAATCCCTGCATGGTAGGGGTGGGAAGGGAGCTCTGGAGCTCACCCAGCCCAAGCCCCCTGCTCCAGCAGGGCATCCACAGCAGCTTGCCCAGGAGCACAATGGCCAGGGCGGGTTTGGAAGCTATCCACAGGAGGAGACTCCACAACCCCTCTGGGCAGCCTGCTCCAGGGCTCAGAAACCCCAAGCCAAGAAGGTTCTTGTAACAGAAGCTCCTGGGTGTCAACTTTGTGCCCAGAGCCCTGTATCCTGTGGCTGGCAGCAGGGAGAAGAGCCTGGCCCCAGCCTCTTGCCCCCCCAACCCTTGGCTCTTCTGAGCACAGAGAAGATGCCCTGGGCTGGCAGGAGGGCAGAGTGTGGCTGTGCTAAGTGCAGAGAGGACTTGGCAAGTCTCTGGGCATGTCCTGTGCTGCTTGGGGGCCCCAGAGTCGAACACATGCCAGACCCAGGCAGGCTGGCTGCTGCTCGGGCTGTGCCAGCCCCTTCCCACCTAGCTCCAGCTTCCTTTCAGGGAGCTGCAGAGAGCCTGAAGGTCTCCCCTCAGCCTCCTTTTCTTCCACACCAACCATCCCCAGCTGCCCAAAGCCACCACATGTGCAGGTGACACCAAGCTGGGTGGTTGCTGATCTGCTCAAAGGTAGGAAGGCTCTGCAGAGGGACCTGGCCAGGATGGATCCATGGAATGAGGTCAGCAGAATGAGGTCAACACGCTGAGGTCTTCCCTCTCTGCTCTCTGCTGCCTTCTAGAGGCTTGCTGCAACATTGCAGTTGGAAAGCTGCAACTTGGAGAGGGACCTGGGGGTGTTGGTCGGCAGTAACTGAACATGAGCCAGCAGTGTGCCCAGGGAGGTCCTGATCCAAGTATTGCCTCTGCCTGGGGGGCAGCCCCAACCTCAGATGCACAGCCAATGAGGCCCAGGCACAGTGAAACCCTTCTTTGGTCTCTGCTGCCCTCTAGTGGCTTCCTGTAACATCACAGTCACCTCAGGGTCCTCTTTCTTCTGGATGTCTCTTCCAGGCCCCCGGGACAGGGCTCCTCTTGTTGGTGAGGCCCAGACCTGTGAGAAGCCTTCTGCTCCCTCGGCTCAGGCTCATCTCTCTCTGGGATGCTCAGGACTGCCCTTGCAGCTGCAGCTGTGCAAAAAACTAATTGGTATTTATCTCCCTCCTTGCCTCCAACTCAGAATCACAGAACCACAGACAACATCTGGTTGGAAGAGACCTCCAAGCTCATCCAGTCCAACCTTCCACCCAGCACTGCAGGGTCAACAGTAAATGCTGCTGCCCCCTGTTTCTGACCCAAGCCGGTATGCCCTTGGCTGTCTTGGCCACCCAGGTGGCATCAGTTGGGGGATGGCTGGAGAAGACCTTTCCTTTGCACACCCAGCCCAGCACCAGCAGTTGGGGTGCCAGGACAAGGGGTGCTGTAGGGTGCTTGAGAGTGCTATAGTGTGCTGTAGTGTACTATAGGGTGCTATAGGGTGTTATAGGATGCTATGGGGTGTGATAGGGTGCTGTATAGTGCTATAGGGTGCTATGGGTTGCTATGGGGTGCTGTAGGGTGCTTGAGGTGCTTTGTGGGCGCTGTGTGCTACAGTGTGCTATAGGGACCTTTCATGATTCCCTGGGACCCTCCCACCCCACTCCCCCCCCGAAGAAAGCCTTCCCAGGACCATCTGGAGGAGGCTCTGGCCAGCCTGCTCTAGTGTGGGGTGTCCCTGCCCATGGCAGGGGGGGTTGGAACTAAATGATCCTCGTGGTCCCTTCCGACCCTGACTGATACTATGATCCTGGAGGCCCCTCAGACACCCTGGGTGCCCCTGGGATCCGTTCAGGATTATGGGTGCTGGAGGGTACTGTGGGTGCTATAGGTTGCTGTAGGGTACTGTGGGGTGCTGTGGGGTACTGTGGGATCCTGTAAGGGTGCTATGGGGTGCTGTAGGGTACTGTGGGGAGCTGTAGGATGCTATACAGTGCTGTAGGGTGCTATAGGGTGCTGTGGGGTGCCGTGGGGTGCTATGGGGTGCTGTGGGGTGCTATAGGGTGTTCCTATCTGTGTCCACACCCTGTCCCACAGTGTCCCCGGACCACAGGGGGGACTCTGGTGCTCTGGGGGGCTCAGGGAAAGGGATGGGGACGGGGAGAGGGACAGGGATGGGGAAAAGGATGGGAATGGGGAAAGGTACGGACAGGGACAGGGACGGGGATGGGGATGGGGATGGGGATGGGATGGGGACAGGGACAGGGAAAGGGACAGGGATGGGGACAGGGACAGGGAAAGGGACAGGGATGGGGATAGGGACAGGGAAAGGGACGGGGATGGGGACGGGGACAGGGACAGGGACGGGGATGGGGACAGGGACGGGGATAGGGACGGGGATGGGGATAGGGACAGGGACAGGGACAGGGATGCAGATGGGGACAGGGACAGGGAAGGGACAGGGACAGCGACAGGGACATGTCCCCCTATGTCCACATGACCCTTCCAGGCCCCCATGTCCCCTTGTCCCTTTTCCCCATCTCCCCTGGAGCCCATCTCCCCTTGCCTCCTTGTCCCCATGTCCCTCATCTCCCCTTGGCCCCTGTCCCCTGCGTCCCCAGAGGTCCCGCTGCGGGTGTCACCTGTGGCAGGTGGCACAGGAGCCCTCGGGGTGCTGCTGGTGGCAGGCAAGTGGCAGTGATGGGGGGGACAACTGCAGGAGCTGGGGGTCACCTGGGGACCTCCTCTGCCCCACTGTCAGCTGCTGCAGGCTTGGGGAACAAGGTGGGGGGACATCAGGGGACAGGGGGAGGAGGGGGAGGGACAGTAGGGGCTGCGGCTGGGGACACCAAGGGCTGGGGACACTGGGGACAGAGATGGGGACCCAGAAACCAGGATGGGGACACAGTGGGGGCGGGGGGGGGGAACACCACAGACCAGGATGGGGACAGCAAGGGCTGGGGACACCGATGGCAGGGGCATACACCACCGGCCAGGCTGTCCCGTGACTGCCCCCTTCTCCCGTGTTTGCATCACCGGCCCCTGTCCGGCCGCCCCCGCCCGGCCCCCCCCGCCCCTGCTGTCCCCTGTGTGCCCCCCCCCCCCCCGCTTCCCCCCATGACCTCATCCGCGGCTGGAGAGCAAAAAATTCCTTGGCAGGAGCCGCGGGGCCGGGGCCAGGAGCGCCCCCCCCACGAGTGACCTCCACGGCACAGCCCTGCGAGTGCCCCACGGAGACGCCCCAGCCCCACATCTAGCCCACGGAACCCCCTCCACTCCCACCAGTGCCCCACGGACAGCCCCCAGTCCCACAGCTGCCGCACGGAACCAGCCCCACATCTGCCTCATTACTGCCCCCAGCCCCAGGAATGCCCCCCCCAGCCCCACATACGACTGTGACCCTCCCCTTAGCCCCCCACACGTCCCCTCCAGCCCCATATCTGCACCCCAGCCCCACACATCTGGCCCTCTACCCCCACACATTCCCCCCTAGCCAAGCCCCCCCGGTAATAGCCCCTCCCAGCCATGACCCAAGCTCCAGCCCGGGCCAAGGCCCCCCCCGGGGGCTGCCCAGTGCCTCCCAGTCCCTCCCAGTCCCCACACCCAATGCCCCCCGGGACCAGGATCGGGGCCTCCACCCCCGCCCACAGTCCACGTGCCCCCCGCCCCCTCTCCGGATCCCCCCCTCTGACCCTAGAGGACCCCAAGCATCCTCCTGACCCATACCCCCACACGCCACGGAGCTCGGGGGGTCCCCAGTGCCAGCAGTGCCCCCCCGGCCACTGTGACCCCAACCCCCCCCGGCCTCCCCCACGCTGCGGGCTCCCGGCCGAGACCCCCCCCGTGAGTCCCTCCCCCCACATCTGCTGCAGCAACAACAGGGGGAGGGCAGGGGGTGAGTCACTGGAGATACTGGGAACACTGGGAGGGACTGGGAGAGGTGGGGCTGTGCTTACTGGGAGCACTGGGAGGGACTGGGAGCTGTGGAGCTGTGGTTACTGGGAGCACTGGGAGCCGTGGGGCAGGTGGGGCTGTGGTTACTGGGAGCACTGGGAGCCATGGGGCTGTGGTTACTGGGAGCCGTGGGAGAGGTGGGGCTGTGGTTACTGGGAGCACTGGGAGCCGTGGGGCAGGTGGGGCTGTGGTTACTGGGAGCACTGGAGCCATGGGGCTGTGGTCACTGGGAGCACTGGGAGCCGTGGGGCAGGTGGGGCTGTGGTTACTGGGAGCAGTGGGGAGGTGGGGCTGTGGTTACTGGGAGCACTGGGAGCCGTGGGGCAGGTGGGGCTGTGGTTACTGGGAGCACTGGGAGCCATGGGGCTGTGGTCACTGGGAGCACTGGGAGCCGTGGGGCAGGTGGGGCTGTGGTTACTGGGAGCAGTGGGAGAGGTGGGGCTGTGGTTACTGGGAGCAGTGGGAGCTGTGGGGCTGTGGTTACTGGGAGCACTGGTGGTGTCACTGGTGCTGTTACTGGGGTGTGTTACTGATGCTGTTACTGGTGTTACTGGGGTGTGTCACTGGTGTTACTGGTGCTGTCACTGGTGTTACTGGTGTGTGTTACTGGGATGTGTCACTGGCATCACTGGTATTACTGGTGCTGTCACTGGTGTTACTGGGGTGTGTTACAGGTGTTACTGGTGTTACTGGTGCTGTTACTGGTGTTACTGGGGTGTGTTACTGGTGTTACTGGTGCTGTTACTGGTGTTACTGGGTGTGTTACTGGTGTTACTGGTGCTGCCACTGGTGTTACTGGGGTGTGTTACTGGTATTACTGGTGCTGTTACTGGTGTTACTGGGTGTGTTACTGGTGTTACTGGTGCTGCCACTGGTGTTACTGGGGTGTGTTACTGGTATTACTGGTGCTGTTACTGGTGTTACTGGTGTGTGTTACTGGGATGTGTCACTGGCATCACTGGTGTTACTGGTGCTGTTACTGGTGTTCCTGGGGTGTGTCACTGGTGTCACTGGTGTCACTGGTGCTGTTACTGGTGTTCCTGGGGTGTGTCACTGGTGTCACTGGTGCTGTTACTGGTGTTACTGGGGTGTGTCACTGGTGTCACTGGTGCTGTTACTGGTGTTACTGGGGTGTTTTAATGGTGCTGTTACTGGTGGGTGTCACTGGTGTCACTGGTGTTACTGGTGCTGTTACTGGTGTTACTGGGGTGTGTCACTGGTGTCACTGGTGCTGTTACTGGTGTTACTGGGGTGTTTTAATGGTGCTGTTACTGGTGGGTGTCACTGGTGTCACTGGTGTTACTGGTGCTGTTGCTGGTGTTTCTGGGGTGTGTCACTGGTGTCACTGGTGTCACTGGTGTCACTGGTGTTACTGGTGCTGTTACTGGTGTTACTGGTGCTGTTACTGGTGTTACTGGGGTGTGTCACTGGTGTCACTGGTGCTGTTACTGGTGTTACTGGGGTGTTTTAATGGTGCTGTTACTGGTGTGTGTCACTGGTGTCACTGGTGTCACTGGTGTTACTGGTGCTGTTACTGGTGTTACTGGTGTGTGTCACTGGTGTCACTGGTGTTACTGGTGCTGTTACTGGTGTTACTGGTGTGTCACTGGTGTCACTGGTGTTACTGGTGCTGTTACTGGTGTTACTGGGGTGTGTCACTGGTGTTACTGGTGCTGTTACTGGTGTTCCTGGGGTGTGTCACTGGTGTTACTGGTGCTGTTACTGGTGTTACTGGGGTGTGTCACTGGTGTTACTGGTGCTGTTACTGGTGTTACTGGGGTGTGTCACTGGTGTTACTGGTGCTGTTACTGGTGTTACTGGGGTGTTTTAATGGTGATGTTACTGGTGGGTGTCACTGGTGTCACTGGTGTTACTGGTGCTGTTGCTGGTGTTTCTGGGGTGTGTCACTGGTGTCACTGGTGTCACTGGTGTTACTGGTGCTGTTACTGGTGTTACTGGTGGGTGTCACTGGTGTCACTGGTGTTACTGGTGCTGTTACTGGTGTTCCTGGGGTGTGTCCTGGTGTCCCGCCCCTCCCCCCTCCCTCCCCCCCCGGCAGCTGTGCTCACATCTGGCTGCTCCCTTGCATCTGTTTTGTTGCTGCAGCGACGGCAAAGCCCAAACAGAGCAGCGCTGGGCCCGGCACGGGGACTGGGGGGGGAGCTAGGAGGCAACTGGGGGGAACTGGGAGGCGACCATGCCCCGGCCACGCCCCTCCCCCTCCTCCCCCTTACCCCACCACAGCGGTGGCACAGGAGGGGCTCGGGAGACTGGGAGCCTGAACTGGGCAGGGGTCCTGCAGCTGCTGGGAGTACTGGTGGGAGGTACTGGTGTGACTGGGGTTACTGGTGTGAGTTACTGCGGTTACTGGTGTCACTGCTGCAGCTGGGGTGCTGGTGCTGGGTTCCTGGTGTGTGCCACTGGTGTCACTGCTGCAGCTGGGGTGCTGGTGCTGGTTCCTGGTGTGTGCCACTGGTGTCACTGCTGCAGCTGGGGTGCTGGTGCTGGGGTTCCTGGTGTGTGCCACTGGTGTCACTGCTGCAGCTGGGGTGCTGGGTTCCTGGTGTGTGCCACTGGTGTCACTGCTGCAGCTGGGGTGCTGGGGGTCCTGGTGTGTGCCACTGGTGTCACTGCTGCAGCTGGGGTGCTGGGTTCCTGGTGTGTGCCACTGGTGTCACTGCTGCAGCTGGGGTGCTGGGGGTCCTGGTGTGTGCCACTGGTGTCACTGCTGCAGCTGGGGTGCTGGTGCTGGGGCTACTGGTGTGTGCCACTGGTGTCACTGCTGCAGCTGGGGTGCTGGTGCTGGGTTCCTGGTGTGTGCCACTGGTGTCACTGCTGCAGCTGGGGCGCTGGTGCTGGGTCCTGGTGTGTGCCACTGGTGTCACTGCTGCAGCTGGGGCGCTGGGGTTCCTGGTGTGTGCCACTGGTGTCACTGCTGCAGCTGGGGCGCTGGTGCTGGGTTCCTGGTGTGTGCCACTGGTGTCACTGCTGCAGCTGGGGTGCTGGTGCTGGGTTCCTGGTGTGTGCCACTGGTGTCACTGCTGCAGCTGGGGCTGGTGCGGGGGTCCTGGTGTGGTGCCACTGGTGTCACTGCTGCAGCTGGGGTGCTGGTGCTGGGTTTCCTGGTGTGTGCCACTGGTGTCACTGCTGCAGCTGGGGTGCTGGTGCTGGGGGTCCTGGTGTGTGCCACTGGTGTCACTGCTGCAGCTGGGGTGCTGGGGTTCCTGTGTGTGCCACTGGTGTCACTGCTGCCTGCTGGGGTGCTGGGTTCCTGGTGTGTGCCACTGGTGTCACTGCTGCAGCTGGGGTGCTGGTGCTGGGTTCCTGGTGTGTGCCACTGGTGTCACTGCTGCAGCTGGGGTGCTGGTGCTGGGTTCCTGGTGTGTGCCACTGGTGTCACTGCTGCAGCTGGGGTGCTGGTGCTGGGGTCCTGGTGTGTGCCACTGGTGTCACTGCTGCAGCTGGGGTGCTGGGGTTCCTGGTGTGTGCCACTGGTGTCACTGCTGCAGCTGGGGTGCTGGTGCTGGGTTCCTGGTGTGTGCCACTGGTGTCACTGCTGCAGCTGGGGTGCTGGTGCTGGGGTTCCTGGTGTGTGCCACTGGTGCCACTGCTGCAGCTGGGGCGCTGGGGTTCCTGGAATTGCTGGAATGACTGCGTGTGCTGGAGCGGCTGGGTCTGGGGCTACTGGGGGTTACTGGGGGATACTGGGAGGTCGTTGGGGGTTACTGGGTGCTGATATGGTTACTGGTGCCACTGGGAGAACTGGTGCCAGGGTCGCACAGCGCTCATGGGGGTGCTGTGGGGCCGTATCTGGGTGTCCCCCTGTGTCCTTCGTGTCCCCCATGATGTTCCTGTGTCCCCTGTAGGCGCCCCCCTGAGTGCCACCTGTGCCCTCCCCTCAGGAGGATGCCCCCAGAGCTGCCGCTGCTGCTGCTGGCGCTGGCGCTGCGCGGGGGCACAGAGACGCCCCCCGGGCCCCCCCCGGGCCCCCGCTGCGGGGCGGCCACGCTGGAGACCATCCTGGCTCGGCTGCGGGAGCTGGAGGGGCAAGTGAGAGCCCTGCAGGAACACTGCGGCCACAGCCAGGGGCCGCAGGCTGGCACCGGTAGGGGGCTGGGGGCGGGAGGGGGAGGCATTGGAACATGGGAGGACATGGGGGGGACAAGAGGACATGAAAGGACATTACGCATGAGGCGGGGGGGATACATGGGGGTCATGGGGATGGGGGGACATTGGGGGGGGCACGGAAGTCATGGGGGGGGCGGGGGGGGGGGGACACGAAGGTCACGGGGACATGGAAGGCAGAGTGGGGACATGGGGACAAGGGACATGGGGCGCCGGGAGGGTGTGAAGGTACACAGGGACAAGGGATATGGGCGTCATGGGGGGGGTATGGGGGGACGTTTGGGCGTGGGGCCAGGGGGCATTGGAAGGGATATGGGGGAGGGGTCACGCGGGGGGGCTTCTCACCTTGTCACCCCCATGTGTCCCCCGCTGTGTCCCTGCAGGACAGACGCTGGCCCGGGAGCTCTGCCCCCCCCAGGACGGAGACGGCTGCGACTGCCCCTCCCTCCCCGCCCCTCCCCCGTCCCTCCCCCTCGATGTCTCCCACCCTCCGCTGTCTCCTCCTGCCCACCCTGTGCCTCCTGCCCTCTGTCCCCTGGGCTGCAGTGACCAGGGCCGGTGCCACCGCGGGCGCTGCCGCTGCTTCCCAGGCTTCACCGGCCCCGCCTGCGCCACCCCTTCCTGCCCCCCCGGCCGGGGCGGGCCCCGCTGCCACCTCGGTATGTCCCCCAAAGGCCCCAGGTGTCCCCAGGGGTGCCCAGAGTCCCCGAGCTCCATCCCAGTGTCCACCGCCCAGTGCTTCCACTGCCTCCCTGCCTCCCCCTTGGACCATGGAGATCCCTGGTGCCACCCTAGTCCGTCCCTGCTGGTCCCCAAGTGTCCCCAGGTGTCCCCAAATGTCCCCAAGGGTCCCCAGAGCTCTCCCAGTGTCCCTTGGTTCTCACCACTGCTCCCCCAGTGTCCCCATCCCAGTTCTCCCAGTGCCCTCCGCTTCCTTCTTTGGCCATGGCGAGCCCTGATGCCACCTTGGCAGCTCGCAGTGTCCCCTGGTGTCCCCGGAGCTCCCGTGGGGTGCCCATCCCAGGGCTCGCAGCAAGCCTCCAGCTGCCTCTCTATCCACAGTGGGTCCCGATGCAACCTCCGTGTATCCCCAGCTGGCCCCACTGCTCCCCACTGCGCCCAGCGTCCCCACCCCAGTGCTCCCAGCACCCCCAAACCCTGTCCCCACCCCAGCCATGGTGGAGCCACCTTGGTGCCCCCAGAGCCCCCCAGTGCCCTGTCCCTGAGTGTCCCCTGGTGCCCCTGTCTCGTGGGTGATCCATATGCTGCTGTCCCTATGGCTTGGGTGGGTCCCCTTGGCTCTTTGGGTGTCCCCTCCATGTCCCCAGGGTGTCCCCATCCCATGATTTCCTCACCCTCTGGTGTCCCCAGAGTGTCTTGGGGGTGTCCCTGGTCTCATAGTGTCCCCAGGGTGTCCCCATCCTCTGGTGTCACCAGGGTTGTCCACAAGGTGTCCCCAGAGTGTCCCCATCCTGTGGTGTCTCCAGGGTGTCCCCAGTCCTCAAGGTGTCCCCATCCCGAGGGCTACCCCATCCTGTGCCCCCAAAGTGTCCCCTCTGATGTGGCCCTGTCCCCACAGAGATTCCCTCGGTGTCCCCACGCCTGGCCGCCCGCAACCAGACCTCCTTCCGTGTCACCTGGCCCCGGCCCCCGGGGCCAGTGGATGGCTACCAGGTGGCCCTCATCCCCCTGGTGAGCTGGGGAAAGGGACAGGGTGGGGACAGGGACAGGGTGGGGACAAGGTGGGCATACCCCAGGGTGGTGGCCCCAAGGTGACCTCAGGATGAGGTGGCAGCTGTGGCCACCTGCTGCTGCTGGGGGGCACCACAGGAGTGTCCCTCTGGGGTCCCAGAGTTGTCCCCAGTGTGGCTGCTGTCCACCTCCTGCTGCCTAACTCGGGCTTGGGGACATCCCCCCAGGACCAGCCACGCTGTTGGCACTCAGCTGCTTGCCTTAGGCTTGGGTCACACTGCGGTGTCCCCACAGAGGGGTCCCCACCACATCCCTTGTCTCCAACCTGCTGCTTGACTTAGGGATGGGTCCCCACCACGGGGTCCCCTCTGCGGTGTCCCCAGGAGGAGCCAGCAGCTGTGGCCATCCCTTGCCGCCTTGCCTTGGGGACAGGGATGTGTCCTCAGCGTGGTGTCCTCAGTGTCCCCAACATGTCTCCAGGAGGAGCCACTCAGCTGCAGCCATGCTTGGGGACCAGGAGGTGTCCCCAGTGTGTTGTCTCCCTGTGTCCCCTGGCCCCAGGACCAGCCATTGGCTGCAGCCAGCTGCCTGGCTCAGGGATGAAGATGTCCTTCCTCACCTTGCTGTCCCCAGAGTGTCCCCAGCACATCCCCAGCCCCGGGAGAACTTGTAGCCTCCTGCCCGACTTGGGGCCAGGTGCCATCATGCTGTCCCCAGCGAGTCTGTGCCCTGTCCCTTGTCCCCAGGACGAGCCAGCAGCGATGACCACCCATGAGCTGCCTGGCTCTGCTGTCACCTTCGAGGTGGCAGGGCTGGCACCTGGCCAGGCCTTCGAGCTCTCTATCCAGGCTCAGCGGGAGCAGCACCTTGGGGCGCCTGGCACCCTGCGCCTCCGCACCCGTAGGTGGCACCTGCCCAGCCTGGGCACCCCAGGGGGGTGGCGGTGGGCAATGAGGACAGGGGTGGGGACACGATGGGGGTGACTGGCATGAGCCTGGGGACAGGAATGGCACATGGGTGGCATGGGGATGGCACAGGTGAGTGGTTAGAGGTGGGCACAGAGGTGGGGCTGGGGACAGCCATGGCATGGCCATGGGGGTGGGGTCAGCATGGGGACAGCCATGGGGAGGGCAGGTGGGTGGGGACAGCCATGGTGACAAGGACAATGTGGGGGTGGTGATGAGGACAGCACAGGGATGGAGATGGCACAAGGGTGGGGACATCAGGGGACAGGCCTGGGGACAGGAGTGCTGCACGTGTGGGGATGGGGACAGCATGGACATGGGGATGGGAATGGGATGCAGACAGGGTGGGGATGTCACAGTCAGGGACAGGGACTGGGGTGGGTGTGGGGACAGGGACAGTGCCTGCGGCCTCTGCCTGACCCCACGTGTCTCTCTGTCCCCATGGCTCTGTGGGCTCACACCTGTCTGTCTGTCCTGGTGGCCCCCACGTGTCACCAGTCTGTCCCCGTGGGTCCCCTTGGGACCATCTCTCTGTGCCTGTCCCGGTGTGTCCCCAGGGCCTCGCCTGCCCCCATGGGCTCCTGTGCCCCTCTGGGTCCCTGTGTCCTCTTGGGACTGTCTGTACCCACAACTCCCTGTATCCCCTGGCTCCCTGTCCCCACCGCTCCCTGTCCCCACACCTCCTCGTGCATCCCCACGCTGCCCTCTGCTGCCCGGCTCTGGATGTCCTCAGTCCGTCCCTGTCAGTCCCTCTGTCTCACTTTGTCCCCACGGATGTCCCCAGTCTGTCCCCAGTCTGTCCCCCTGTGTCCATCTGTCCCAATCCTTTCCCGTGTCCGCCCATCCCTGTGTCCCCCTGCAGGCCCTCAGGGGCCAGCTCGGTGACCCTGGTCCCCTTTGCTCTCACAGTGCTTGCCCAGACTCTGCCCACCCGCGGCGGCTCTCCAGGGTCCCCTCAGGGCTCCCTGGGGTCCCCTGCGTCACCGCCGGCCCCAGCGTCACCAGCAGCTCGGGGGTCACCAGCGTCCCCGAGGTCCCCAGTGCCACCAGGGTCCCCGGGCTCCCCGGCATCACCAGTGTCACCGGATGCCTCCTTGGGGTCCCCAGGCTCTGGGGGGTCTCTGCTGTCCCCAGCATCTCCAAGGTTTCCAGCGTCCCCAGTATCTCGAGGGTCCCCGGGGTCCCCGAGGTCCCCAGTGTCATCAGCGCCCCCAGCGGCCCCAGCATTCCCAGAGTCCCCGGAGCCACCACTGTCCCCA
>JAAWVA010000049.1:213117-281048 GCA_015227895.2 Colaptes auratus
AATCCCAAGTGGTGTGAAGCTGGCACAGGGCAGCCAGGACCCCCTGGGGCTGGGGACAGTGGGGCTGGAGCCCTGGGACAGTGGCACCAGGCAGGGCAGGGCAGGATATTTGGGGGTTGGCAGTTCTCCTCTCCCACAGAGCCCCTGCCAGCCCCACATCGCCCCCTGCCAGCCCCAAAGCGCCCCCTGCCAGCCCCACTCACTCCCACTCTGGTTGTATCTCGCCTGCATGGTCTCCAGGTTCAGGTGGTTCATCTCCTGGTTCATCTGTTCAATGTGGGTCTGGGCATCCCAGTACCCCTGGCCCAGCTTGGCCTTCACCCACTGGGCCAGGGGCTCATCCTCCTCCTGTTGCTGTCGTAGCGAGCGATGGGCCCCATCCACGTACCCCACAGCCGTGAACTGAGGCAGCCCCCAGCTGGGCTCCGCCAGCGCGAGGTGGAAATAGCGCAGGGAGTGCAGCCCTGGGGGGACAAGGAAGGTGCTGGGCGCCAGGAGAGAGAGCCTGGGGAGGGTCTGCGGGGTGTAGGAGCTGGGATGCTAGGGAGAGAGGCTGCAGGGGGGTCCCGCTGGCGAGATAAGGGAGTTCAAGGGGGTCTCGATGCCTAGAAGGGGTGCAGGAGCTACCCGATGCCAAGAAAAGGAGGTCCGGGCGGGGCGGGGGAGGGGGCGGAGCGGAGCGGGACGGAAAGGCACAAGATCGAAGAACATAGAGTCCACGGACGACAGACTAACACCTATCCAGGGCTGGCACAGGGTCCCTGTGCTCAGAGAGTGGCAGCTGCAGGGCCAAGAGGAAGAGGCAGAGTCAGGAAGAGGCAGAGTCAGGCAGACTCTTGATGCTGCCACCCCACAGACCCTTGTAGTGGCACCTTGTAGTGGGTTGAGGCAGCCCCCTGCCCACACCCGGGCAAAAATAACCACACAGGCAAATAATACATAATAATAATACAATACAATACACCAGTTGGAAGAGACCTTCAGATCATCGTGTCAACCTATCAACCAGTCCAACCCACCTCAATACAATACAGTACAATACAACCCACCTAAACAACTGAAAAACTAAACCCTGGCACCAAGCACCCCATCAAGCCTCTTCTTGAACACCTCCAATGAAGGTGACTCCACCACCTCCCGGGCAGCCCATTCCAGTGGGCAATCACTCTCTCGTATAGAACTTCTTCCTAACATCCAGTCTAAACCTGCCCTGGCGCAGCCTGAGACTGTGTCCTCTTGTTCTGGTGCTGGCTGCCTGGGAGAAGAGACCAACCTCTGCCTGGCTACAACCTCCTTCAGGGAGTTGTAGAGAGCAAGAAGGTCACCCCTGAGTCTCCTCCTCTCCAGGCTAAGCAACCCCAGCTCCCTCAGCCTCCCTCACAGGGCTGTCTTCCAAACCCCTCACCAACTTTGTTGCCCTTCTCTGGACACCTCCAGTAAGGAACACCTCCTTCCTAAGCTGAGGCCCAGAACTGGACACAGGACTCAAGGTGCGGCTAACCAGTGCTGAGCACAGGGCAGAATGACCTCCCTGCTCTGCTGGCCACACTCTTCTTTGATGCAGCCAGGATGCCATTGGCCTTCTTGGCTTCCTGGGCACACTGCGGCTCATGTTCAGCCTCCCATCAACCAGCACCCCCAGGTCCCTCTCTGCCTGGCTGCTCTCCAGCCACTCTGACCCCAGCCTGTAGCACTGCCTGGGGTTGCTGTGGCCAATGTGCAGAACCCGGCACTTGGATGTGTTCAATCTCCTGCCCTTGGCCTCTGCCCATCTGTCCAGCCTGTCGAGGTCCCTCTGCAGCCCTCTCTGCCCTCCAGCAGATCAACTCCTGCCCCCGCTTGGTGTCGTCCGCAAATTTACTGCTGATGGACTCGATGCCCTCATCCAGATCATCAATAAAGATGTTGAAGAGCATGGGGCCCAACACCGATCCCTGGGGCACACCACTGGTGCCTGGCTGCCAGCTGGCTGTGGCACCATTCACCACCACTCTCTGGTGGCTCAGCCTCCAGCCAGTTCCTGACCCAACGCAGTGTGCTTCCCATCCAAGCCATGGGCTGCCAGCTTGGCCAGGAGTTTGCTGTGGGGGACGGTGTCAAAGGCCTTGCTGAGGTCCAGGCAGACCACATCCACAGCCTCCCCACATCCACCAGGCAGTCACTGCTCATAGAAGGAGATCAGGTTGGTCAGGCAGGACCTGCCCTTCCTAAATCATGCTGCTGGGCCTGATCCCTTGCCATCCTGTAAGTGCTGTGTGATCGCACTCAAGATGCCCTGCTCCATGATCTTGCCTGGCACTGAGGTCAGGCTGACAGGCCTATCATTCCCTGGCTCTTCCAACGGCCCTGCTTGTGGATGGCACCACCTTGGCCAGCTTCCAGTCTTCTGGGACCTCTCCAGTGAGCCAGGACTGCTGAAAAATGATGGAGAGCGGCTTGGCAGCTCATCTGCCAGCTCTCTCAGCACCCAGGATGGATCCCATCCGGTCCCATGGCCTTGTGGGGGCCAAGCGGCTCAGAAGATCTCTAACTGCCTCCTGGAGCAGCGGGAAACCATGCAGCTCCCTGGTCCTTCTGCCAGCTCTGCAGGCCAGCTGTCTGGAAGATGTTCTGCCCTGCTAGGATAGATTGAGGCAAAGAAGTTGTTAAGTACTCTGCCTTTTCCTCATCCTTTGTTACAACCTCCCCTCCATGCAACCAAGGAGTGGGAGTTGTCCTTGCCCTCCTCTTGCTATTGATGTATTTATAGAAGGACTTTGTGTTGTCCTTCACAGCAGAGGCCAGGCTAAGTTCTAAATGGCTTTTGCCTCCCTGATTTTCTTTCTGCATGTCCTAGCAACATCCCTAAACATTCCATAGGCTGTCTCCCCTTTCTTCCAGAGATGGTACACCCTCTTTTTTTCCCTTAGTTCTATTAAGAGCTCATTACCCATCCAGGCTGCCGTCTGCCCCGGGGCTCATCTTCCGGCACACTGGCACAGCCTGTTCCTGAACCTTCAAGAGCTCTTCCTTGAAGCAGCTCCAGCTCTCCTGGACCCCTTTCTTTTTAAGGGCTGTATCCCAGGGAACCTTCTGAGTAGTTCCTTGAGTAGCCTGAAGTCTGCCCTCCGGCAGTCCGAGTGAGCTCTTCTTGCTGCCCCTCTTGGCTTGGCTGAATACCCAAAACTCAATCTCTCCTGGTCACTGGTGCCTAAACACCTCCCCGACCGCCACATCCCCACCAGCCCTTCCCTGGTGGTGAAGAGGAGGTCAGCATAGCCTCACCCCTGGTAGGTTCACGCAGCACCTGGGATAAGAAGCTGTCCTCCATGCACTCCAGAAACCTCCTAGACTGCCTTCTTTCTGCTGTGCTGGGAGCCCAGCAGATATCAGGCAGGTTGAAGTCGCCCATGAGAATGAGGTCAGGTGACCCTTGAGACAGCCTTAAGCTGCCTATAGATGCCTCATCTACATCTTCCTCCTGGCTGGGTGGTCTATAACAGACTCCAACCAGGATGTCTGCCCTCCCGAACTTCCCTACTTCTCCCCCCCAAGCACTCAACCCGATCGTCCCTGATCTCCATCTCAACGGCAACAAGGCCCTCCCCTGCTGTACAGGGCCACCCCTCCACCCCTTCTTCCTTGCCTGTCCCTCCTGAACAGCCTGTAGCTGTCATTGCAGCGCTCCAGTCATGTGAGTCGTCCCACCACGTCTCTGTGATGGCAACTACATCATAACTTTCCTGCTGCAACAGGGCTTCCAGCTCCTCTTGTTTGTTACCCATGCTTCATGCATTAGTGTCCATGCACTGCAGCTGGGCTGCTGGTTTCAACTCTAGCTCTAGCTTATCTCCCCCAGACTCCTGCCTGAGGGGACTGGTTCCGCCCCTTCCCCCTCGAAGCTAGTTTTAAGCCCTGTCAATCAGACCTGCCAATTCTCCTCCCAGGATCTTTTTCCTTTGGGGGACAGGCCATTCTCGTATACTGTGACCTTCCCCTCCTCGGGACAGATGTACTCCACCACCTGTTGCCAGCTGACCTGGTGCAGTAGAAAGTTCTCCAAGATCGAAACCCCCAAATTCTTTCGACTGCAGCAGCCTCTAAGCCACTGTTGGCTGCAGCTGCCGACCTGTTCCTGATCGTATTCCCTCCTGCAGCTAACGGCATCGATGTACAAATTATTTGTGCCCCTGACCCCTCAGCCAGATCTCCCAGGGCCCTGAGGTCATTTTTGATAGCCCTGGGATTCTGGTAGTAACATCCTCATTCCCTAACTGCAGAACCAAGAAGGGATAGTAGTCAGAGGGCTGTACCAGACTGGGCAGCCTGCTGGTAACATCCTTAACTTGTGCTCCTGCTAGGCTAATCACTTCCCTATGAGAGGGTCTGGCCGACATGTGGGACCTTCTGTTCCCTCAGGAGGGAATCACCAATAACAATTACCCTCCTCTTTTTTTTGAGGGAGCAAGTCCTGATGCCAGGGGAAGGCTGTTTAACCTTAGGCTGCTTTGCCTTAGGCTGTTTAACCTTAGGCGGTTTGCCTTAGGCTGTTTAACCTTAGGCTGCTTTGCCTTAGGCTGTTTAACCTTAGGCTGTTTAACCTTAGGCTGTTTAGCCTTAGGCTGCTTTGCCTTAGGCTGTTTAACCTTAGGCTGTTTAACCTTAGGCTGTTTAGCCTTAGGCTGTTTAGCCTTAGGCTGCTTTGCCTTAGGCTGTTTAACCTTAGGCTGTTTAACCTTAGGCTGTTTAACCTTAGGCTGCTTTGCCTTAGGCTGTTTAACCTTAGGCTGCTTTGCCTTAGGCTGTTTAACCTTAGGCTGCTTTGCCTTAGGCTGCTTTGCCTTAGGCTGTTTAACCTTAGGCTGTTTAACCTTAGGCTGCTTTGCCTTAGGCTGCTTTGCCTTAGGCTGTTTAACCTTAGGCTGCTTTGCCTTAGGCTGTTTAGCCTTAGGCTGTTTAGCCTCAGGAGCAACCCCAGCTGGTGTGTCCTCCGGCATCAGTATCACCTCACCCTCGATCTCCAGTGCCCCATACCTGTTCTCCAAGGGCAGCGAGGGAGCTGGGGGGAGCAAGAGGTTTTGATTGGTGTCTTTTGGGAGGAACCTGCGTCCATTCCCCTCTGCCTTTTGGATAACCAGCCTCTGCTGGGGGAGCCTGCAGAGCCTGCTTTCTCTGGTTCATCTCTTTCCTCCTCTGGCTCGTCTCTTTTCTCCATTCCCATACATCTCTAAGCCTAGCAACCTCGTCCTTTAGTCTGGCCACCAGGCTGAGCAGACAGCCGATCTGCTCACACCTAACGCCAGAGATGCTTCCACTACCCTGCATCTCAAGAGCAGGCTCAAGAGCCAGGCTCCAGCACTCACTACAGCCAGATGCCTGGACAGCTACCTGCTTGTGTTCTACCTCAGTCCGGGTGGAAACTGATTTTTTTAAGAGTTTGCTGCGAGTTACAACCCTGCTGCCCCTGGCCACAGCACCCACTGGACAAAAACAAAACCAAAAAGAACTTTAGAAAAAGTGCGGCGGCGAGCGAGAGTACCAGAGAAGGTGGCTGCTGCCCAGCGGAGCCCCCCGAGCGGCTGCCGCTCCCGGCGCCGTACCGAGGGCTGCTGCCCAGCGGAGCCCCCCGAGCGGCTGCCGCTCCCGGCGCCGTACCGAGGGCTGCTGCCCAGCGGAGCCCCCCGAGCGGCTGCCGCTCCCGGCGCCGTACCGAGGGCTGCTGCCCAGCGGAGCCCCCCGAGCGGCTGCCGCTCCCGGCGCCGTACCGAGGGCTGCTGCCCAGCGGAGCCCCCCAGGCGGCTGGGGTTTCACATGAGCTCTATTGTTCCAACCAACATCCTTCCCTGTGCTTAGGCAGGGGCAGCTGCAGGGCCAAGAGGAAGAGACAGAGTCAGGCAGGGTCCCCTCCCTGCCCCCAAGGCATTGGGAGGGGGGGTCTGGGCGCCCCTCCTGCACTGGCTGTGGGCAGCACCTCCCAGGGCCCCCAGCCCAGCCCCTCCCCTCCATCCATCCCATCCCATCCCCTCCCCTATCCCAGCCTTCCTCCCACCACCCTCTGCCTCCCCTCCCCCTCAGCTCTTACCTGATCTCCGCTTCCAGACGGCGATGCCCATCCCGACGGCAGCCACCGCCGCGACCACCGCCGCGACCACTGCCAGCACCACGGGCAGCGACCACCCCTCCGGCTCTGGGGGAGGGGAGAAGAGCAGGGAGAGAGTAAAGAGAAGGGAAACCCTCCACCCCAAGCCCATCCCACCCCCCTGCAGCCCTCACCAAGCCCCTCAGACCCCTGCCGGCCGCCCCCAGGCTCACCCCAGGAGTAGAGGCGGGGCTGGGGCAGGCTGGAGTGCTCCACCCGGCAGCGGTACAGCTCCTGCTCCTGCGGCAGCACCTCGATGGAGGCCCAGGTGGAGAAGCTGCCGTCGCTGTTGGGGACGATGCTGCCCCGATGGGTCTCCTGGTCCCGCACCTCGGCCCCCTTCAGCCAGCTGACGCCGATGGGCCGCGGGTAGAAGCCAGACAGGCGGCAGGACAAGCTCAGGGCCCCCTGGCTCTCCTTCCCTGACACTCGCACCTCTGGGGGCTCTGGGGGACAAGAGGGAAGAGGGTGGGGGCTGCAGGAGAGCTGGAGGCAGCCTGATGCTGGCAGGGCTTGGCCCCCTCCAAGCTCAGTTCCTCACCATCCTGGGACCCCATCCCCAGCTCAGCTCCTCAGCATCCTCACCCTGCTGGGACCCCAGCCCCAGCCCCTGGAGAGCTTCCAGAGCCCTTTGGGTGAGGAGCTCAGGGGCAGGGGCTCGGAGCTGAGCGCAGGCAGAGGCTGGGTCAGGGTTGGGACTCCCAAGCAGGAGCTGCCTCTGGGCTTCTCTCCCTCTCTCCCTCCCTCTCTCACCTCTCCTCTCCAGCTCAGCCTGCCATAGCTCAGGAATCTCTTCAGCCACTCCACACAGGTCTTCTCCAGGTAGTGCTTCAAGTGTTCAGCCACTGTCCCATCCTCCTCCCACCTCCTCTTGGTGACCATAGCTGCTTGGTCTGCTGCAGTGAAGGTCTCCATGTCCTCATTGAGGGCCAGGAAGTCTCTCCCATCATAGGCACTCTGATAGTACCCCCTGGTGCTGCCATCCTCCAGCAGGTCACAGCCAACCATCCTCTGCACTATCTGAGCCCCTGGAACACAACCAAGGCCCCAAGGCTGAGTGGCTGCTGCAGCCCAGGGCCTTCAGTGGGGCACAGAGCCCCCCAGCAGCACCCTCAGCCCCACACCAGGGGAGCTCAGGCTGTGGTATCAGAGCTGCCCCTGTCCTGCCTGGGGTCCTGGGCACTGGAGGGAAGGGGGTGACCAGAAGCCCCCTGGAATCAGGACAGCAAATCCCAAGTGGTGTGAAGCTGGCACAGGGCAGCCAGGACCCCCTGGGGCTGGGGAGAGTGGGGCTGGAGCCCTGGGACAGTGGCACCAGGCAGGGCAGGGCAGGATATTTGGGGGTTGGCAGTTCTCTCCCACAGAGCCCCCTGCCAGCCCCACAGCGCCCCCTGCCAGCCCCACAGAGCCCCCTGCCAGCCCCACAGAGCCCCCTGCCAGCCCCACTCACTCCCACTCTGGTTGTATCTCGCCTGCATGGTCTCCAGGTTCAGGTGGTTCATCTCCTGGTTGAGCTGTTCAGTGTGGGTCTGGGCATCCCAGTACCCCTGGCCCAGCTTGGCCTTCACCCACTGGGCCAGGGGCTCCATCCTCCTCCTGTTGCTGTCGTAGCGAGCGATGGGGACCCCATCCACGTACCCCACAGCCGTGAACTGAGGCAGCCCCCAGCTGGGCTCCGCCAGCGCGAGGTGGAAATAGCGCAGGGAGTGCAGCCCTGGGGGGACAAGGAAGGTGCTGGGCGCCAAGAGAGAGAGCCTGGGGAGGGTCTGCGGGGTGTAGGAGCTGGGATGCTAGGGAGAGAGGCTGCAGGGGGGTCCCGGTGGCTAGATAAGGGAGTTCAAGGGGGTCTCGATGCCTTAGAAGGGGTCCAGGAGCTACCCGATGCCAAGAAAAGGAGGTCCGGGCGGGGCGGGGGAGTGGGGGCGGAGAGAGGGGGGCGGAGCAGGGCGGGACGGCCAGACGCAGGACGGACGGAGAACGCCCACACGGACGACAGACGGACGAAAGACGAACACCAGCCGACAGGACGAAGGAACATCATGAAAATAAAGCACGGGGGCGGTGCCGATGCCAAGGAAAGGGGGTCAGGGCGCTCAAGGTGAGGAGAGAGGTTGAGGGGGGACTCCGATGCCAAGAGAAGAGGCTCCAAGGGGGTCGCGACGCAAAGAGAAAAGGTCCCGCGGGCGGGGGGGTCCCAGTGCCCACGGAAGGGTCTCCCGGTGCCCCCCTTCGCGCTCACCGTTCACGGCTCCTCTGAGGAACAGCCCAGGAGCAAACCCAAGCCGAGCACCCACCGGGACCCCATGGCGCTGCTGCCTCTGATCCCGCTCCGCAGCTTCGCGCACAGTCCCCAGGCGGCCTCCGGCTTCGCTGCTGCCTCTGATCCTGGAATGAAACTTCGCTCAGTCCCCAGCCTCCGTCCTCCGTGCGGCGCTTCCCACCCACCAATCGCAGCCTGAAAGCTCCTCTGGCGTCACCGTTTGGCTGCAGAACCACTCCGGGCAGACGGAGAAAAAGACGAAACACAAACCCAGGGCTGGGGACAGGACAGGGGACGGAGGGCTCCGATCTGTCCCCAGCGGAGGCGGGGGACCCCCGGGCTCAGCCCCCTCCGCACTGCAGCCAGGGAGGGTCCTGCTGTGGGTGCGAGAGACAGGAAGGTGGCATCGGGGGTGGCATCATCGGCGGTGCCGCCTCGCCAGAGCCTCCTGCGGGTGTCCCTCGACCCTGCAGAGCTCTGCTGGGGTCTGCAGCGGGCCGTAGAGGTCAGCAGGGGTCTGCCAGGGGTCGGTACTGGTCTGCCAGTGGTCTGTTGGAGTCTATAGGGGTTGGCAGGGGTCCATGGGGGTCGATTGGGCTCTATAAGGGCTGGCAGGGGTCCCCAAGGATCTGCTCCCGCCCAAAGCCAGCCCAGCCCTCAGGCCACGGCTGTGGCAGCAGTTCAGGCCCTGGGAGAGGTGACAAAGGCAACCGGGGCAGGGCTGGGGGGATACACACAGCAACATTTATTGACCACCCAGGAGAAGCCCAGGGAGAAGATCCCAAAACTGAGGAACCAAGGCAGTGCAGAGGGAGGTGGAGGTGTGGTGGGACCCAGGAGGAGCTGCCAGAGGGTCCCTGTGCTCAGAGAGTGGCAGCTGCAGGGCCAAGAGGAAGTGGCAGAGCCAGGAAGAGGCAGAGTCAGGCAGACCCTTGATGCTGGCACCCCACAGACCCGAAGGTCTCCCCTGAGCCTGCTCTTCTCCAGGTGAGGTGGGTTACAGCCATCCTGAGAGGGGGGGAAGGGTTGTGAGAGCCCTGCTCTCCCTGGGGATTAAGGAAACCTGAGCCAGGTGGACTTGGTTCCTCCCTTCCCTTCCCTTCCCCTTCCCCTTCTCCCTCCCCCCCAGAGGTGGTTTCCCCAGGGAAACTGAGTTAGTTATTTCTCGCTAGCTTTACCTCCTCCCCTTTTCCCTTCCCCTCCTTTCTTTCTCTTTTCCCCCTTCCCTCCTTTTGCCCCCCTCCCTCCTTTTGCCCCCCTCCCTCCTTTTGCCCCCCTCCCCCTTTGCCCCCGTCCCTCCTTTTGCCCCCCTCCCTCCTTTTGCCCCCTCCCTCCTTTGGCCCCCTTCCCTCCTTTGGCCCCTTCCCTCCTTTGGCCCCCTTCCCTCCTTTGGCCCCCTTCCCTTTTCATTCTACTGGGAGAGAGGGAGGGGAGCAGGGCAGGAGTTCTCGGCCTGGCCCCCAGCTGAGCTCTTAAACCCCGCCTAAGGCTCAAACCCCCACGATGGTTTGGCGCCCCCCAGCCTGGGGGCTGGGAAATCAGTGTTGCACGTGGCAAGTACAGCTTTGCTTGAAAGAAGCAGCCCTTGGAAGTGGAGAGCTTCATCCTGAAGAACCTGCTGCTCCAAGCTTCTGCATGGGTGTTTGCCTGGATCCTCTGGGCCCATAGCTACAAGCGAATACCTTACCCTCTGCTGTGGGTAGTGACGGAGATGCTGCTCAGCTGGGGAAAAACTTTACCGGTGCAGCTGGCCATGGACCTCCTGAATTCTTTCCATTTTACTGGCAGGGGCAACTCCTCTGACAGAGGAAATGGTTCTGAAGCGAGCTACCAAACCACCAGGGCAGGTAAAACTGTCTGGGGTGGACAATTGCCTCACATTGCAGCCTGCTCTCTGTGCTTACATCTCATCCTCGCGGTGGCATTTGCCGTGAGCGTGCCGGCTGGGGGGAGCACTAACCCACTGGGAGCTCTTGGAGGAGGGATAAGGCAGGCTTTGGTAAGCTCTAATGGCAGGGGGGTGTGTGCTGTGAGCACTGCAGGCACTCTGTAAAGAGGGAGGGGTCGGGTTGTACTGAGTGTGCCTGGTCTCAGCCTGAGCCCCAGCCATGAGGGTTTGCCCCAGCACCAGCAGTTCCACACTTAACCCCTGATGCCCCTGCCCATGCAGTCTCTCTGGCAGGGGGCACCAGACGCAGGAAAAGAAGTCAAAAGTCATCTCCAGGCACAGATGGTGAGGAAGGAAGCTCAGCAGGCCCCAGCACCTCACAGAGCCCAGCGGTGGATGAAGAGGAGTCAGACCAGGAAATAGCTGTCCCATCTCTACCCAGCAAGGAACTAAGGCAAACCCGTCTGCGTCACGCAGGGAAAGAGGGTGAGCCAATGCTGGGCTGGGCCCTGAGATGCTGGCACACGAGGGGGTGGACACAGTGGGCCTGGCTAGGAGGGAGGCAAAGCTTTTAGGCTCCCTGAGTCGTGATGCTGGTCTGGCCAAGGAGTTACCCAGACTCGATGGGACACGCACGCTCTGGGCCCGGATCCTCAGTGCCACCAAGAGCCGGAAGCGCTCAGGGGATGACCTGCCCTGGGCCCCAGTCAGAGGGACAACTGTGGAACAGGGCATTCGCTGCCTGAGACAGATGGAAATGATTGATGGGGATGGCCAGCTCCCCGCGGACCCAGATGAGGTGCCCATGAGACGGCCCTTCGTAAAGACACTCCCCCAGGGTGCTCCTCAGAAACTTGCTCACACACTGGGAGGGATGCTCCTGCCTGGGCAGGATGGAAGGCCTGACACTGTCTGTGAGTTTGCCAGTGATCTAAGGGAATATGAGGAGAGCATCAATCAGAACCCCCTGATCTCAGCCACAGAAACTATGGCCAACGACATTGTCAAAGAGATCAGGGCCTCCATGTCTGAAGGGAAAAGGGGGAGTGATGCCTCCTTCTCCCCTTCTCCTTCAGAATGGGTCCAGGTTTGAGCCATCAGGACCAGGCCACCTTCCCCTGGGAGATCAGCCCAAGCCAATCGGGGGGTGGCCAAGGGGGTCTCTGTGGAGGTTCCTCTGTGCCTCCCTCTCTCACCTCTCCTCTCCTGCTCAGCCTGCCCATAGCTGAGTAAAAGCCTGGGTAAGGCTCCAGGGTCCACTTCTGTTTGTCCTGGTGAGGAACACATTACCAGCCCAATAGCCCATGGCTCCAGCTTCTGTTAGCAGAATCTGATCCCCTCCAGCTCTGGGGACTCGCCAGACATATTCCACCTCCGACTCCCCAGCGCCGCGTGCGAACTCTTTCCGCCCCGGGGCCAGCAGGGCCTAGGAGCAAGGGGCAGCTTTGGCTGGGAGAGTGGGGGGAGGCCCCAGAGAGGAAATAGTTTTCTCCTCCTGCTCAGGCTTTGGCCTTCCCGGCTTTGGCTCTTGCTCCCTCCCTTTCCCCCCCCCCACCTCTCTACTGGGAAGGAGGAGAGGTGTGGTAGGTTGAGAGATGAATTCTGCCACCAGGGGCAAAAGAAAGACTCAGACAGAAAGGATGGCAACCAAATGGAGGGAAGGTTAAATGGAAAGCAAAAACCACCCCAAAACAATGACAGTTTTAACAGAAAAGCACAAGCACCCTGACAGGAGAGAGAGAGCCCAAAGCTTGCCCAAGAGCATCCCACCCCCACCCTGGGGTACACCAACCCCCCCCTCCCCGGGGCTCCTGGCTTCCTGTGACCACCCCCTGGGCTGGGCCCTCTTTGGGACATCCCAGGGGTGGCTTGTGCGGTGGCAGCGGGGGCCGGCCCCCAGCCTGCGCCACCACAAGGGGGCAGCGCTGCTCAGCCTTGCCCCCATCGCAGCTCTTCGGTCCCAGTTAGGGCTCCAACCAGCACAAGCCTGCAGGAACTGGGAAAGACACCGAGCTCAGGCCACTTGGGGAGTGAGCGGCAGGGGAGCTGTGAACCGAGCCGGTCCTGCCCAGTCCCACCTGCTGCAGAGCGGATGGAGAGGGAGTTCCTGTGAGCTGTGAGAAGAACCTGCTGCGGCAGTCGGTGTGGGGTCCCCCTGCTGCTGGGGGGGGCAACCCACCCGAGGGGTGGTCTCTGCTGAGGGGCCTGCTGACACCTGCTGGCTGCCCTCAGAGACTGGGGACATCCAGTGCATGCCACAGCGGAGGGTGGCTCTGGCTGAGAGGGAAGGACTCGGAGGGGGCAGCACACATCAGTGCAGTAGAGTCACTGTCTAAGAGTTGAAGCTTGCTCTAAGTTTTACTCTCTCCTCGTTCAACAGCCCTGGTGTCCAGGACTCAACATGAAGACGCTGCACAGCGGGCAGAGGGCTCCTGCCTCACCTCACCTGCCCCTGCTCCTGATGCCCCACGGCAAGCAAGACACTGCTCCTCTTTCCCCACAGCAGGAGCCTGCTCCTGATTCTCTTCCCTTTCAAAGAGAGTGTCCTGGGTCCTGATGCTTCTCCACGTCCCTGCCCAGCTCAAGCAGGCAGACTTGGAAGACGCCGAAAGTGGGGAACCAAGGCAGTGCAGAGGGAGGTGGAGGTGTGGTGGGACCCAGGGGGAGCTGCCGGAGGCAGGAGAGGCCTATCCAGGGCTGGCACAGGGTCCCTGTGCTCAGAGAGTGGCAGCTGCAGGCCGAGAGGAAGAGGCAGAGTCAGGAAGAGGCAGAGTCAGGCAGACCCTTGAGGCTGGCACCCCACAGACCCTTGCTAGTGGCACCCTGTAGTGGGTTGAGGCAGCCCCCTGCCCACCACGGGCAAAAATAACCACACAGGCAAATGGATTGCAGAAGTGATGGAAAGTTCAAATGAAAAAGCAGTGAATGCTTACAGAGAGCCAGAAGCAGTGTCCCCACCTGGGGGTACAGCCAAGACCCCCCAGGGCTCCTTCTTCCCCCCTCCCCACTGCTAGGCTAGTCTCAGCTGGCCAGATCTGAGACTGCCCACCCCCCGGGGCTTGGGCCTCGCCAGGCCCATGGCCGGCAGACAACATCTCCCCCAGGTACCGGGCGCCGGCCAGGAAGCCAGAGGAGGTGCCAGAGCTCGCCCTGGATCCTGGAGTGCTGCTGCAGAGAATTGGGGGAGCAATACCGAGTGTCCTGTGTCCCCCCCAGGGCTGGACCTCTGCACACAGGAAGCACCTCATGGAGCAGAGGGCACCCAGCCCAAACTGCAACACCCCCTGCAGACCCTTCAGTGTGGCACCCGACAGTCTCTTGATGCTGGCACCCCACAGACTCTGGATAGTGGCACCCCAGAGACCCCTGTGTGGCACCCCACAGACCCTAGATACTGGCACCTCACGGCCCCTACATGCTGGCACCCCACACACCCTTGATGCTGGCACCCCACACACCCTTGAGGCTGGCACCCCACAGACCCTTGAGGCTGGCACCCCACGGACCCTTGCTCCTTGGACCCTCCCCCACCCTGCCCAGCCCTGCCCCAGCCACACCTCTTCATCGTGCCCGAGCAAGGAGAGTCGATTGCACACAGTTTGACTTCGAAAGGAGCAATTTAAGGCAATCAGAGACCTGCAACACAGGGCTGGGTGCCCTGGGCACACTCATCCCCTTCTAACTGCCCTTTGGATAGTCTGCCCTTAATACATATGCATATAAAGGTGGGGTTATGCAAATTAGACTGTCCTTCTGGTGCTCCTTCAGGGGTGCAATCCTCTGCTCAGCACAGCCCGGGGGCTGTGTGCTGAGTGCCTGTGGTTGTGTCTTTCCAGCTCTGTTGTTCCAACCAACGTGCTCCCCGGCTGGGGTTTCACATGAGCTCTGTTGTTCCAACCAACATCCTTCCCTGTGTTTAGGCAGAGGCAGATTCAGGGCCAAGAGGAAGAGGCAGAGTCAGGCAGGGTCCCCTCCCGGCCCCAAGGCATTGGGAGGGGGGGTCTGGGTGCCCCTCCTGCAGTGGCTGTGGGCAGCACCTCCCAGGGCCCCCAGCCCAGCCCCTCCCCTCCATTCCATCCCATCCCATCCCCTCCATCCTATCCCAGCCTTCCTCCCACCACCCTCTGCCTCCCCTCCCCCTCAGCTCTTACCTGATCTCCGCTTCCAGACGGCAATGCCCATCCCGACGGCAGCCACCGCCGCGACCACCGCCGCGACCACTGCCAGCACCACGGGCAGCGACCACCCCTCCGGCTGGGGGTGGGGGGAGGAGAAGAGCAGAGAGAGGGTAAGGAAGAGAAGGGAAAACTTCCTCCCCAAGCCTCTCCCAGCCCCCCCTGAAGCCCTCCCCAAACCCCTCCCAGCCGCCCCAAGCCCTCACGGCCGCTGCCGCCGCCCCCAGGCTCACCCCAGGAGTAGAGGCGGGGCTGGGGCAGGCTGGAGTGCTCCACCCGGCAGCGGTACAGCTCCTGCTCCTGCGGCAGCACCTCGATGGAGCCCAGGTGGAGAAGCTGCCGTCGCTGTTGGGGACGATGCTGCCCCGATGGGTCTCCTGGTCCCGCACCTCGGCCCCCTTCAGCCAGCTGACGCCGATGGGCCGCGGGTAGAAGCCAGACAGGCGGCAGGACAAGCTCAGGACCCCCTGGCTCTCCTTCCCTGACACTCGCGCACCTCTGGGGCTCTTGGGGACAAGAGGGGAGGGGGTGGGGGCTGCAGGAGGGCTGCAGGCAGCCTGATGCTGGCAGGGCTTGGCCCCCTCCAAGCTCAGTTCCTCAGCATCCTGAGGACCCCATCCCCAGCTCAGCTCCTCAGCATCCTCACCCTGCTGGGACCCCAGCCCCAGCCCCTGGAGAGCTTCCAGAGCCCTTTGGGTGAGGAGCTCAGGGCAGGGGCTCGCAGCTGAGCGCCAGCAGAGGCTGGGTCAGGGTTGGGACTCCCAAGCAGGAGCTGCCTCTGGGCTTCTCTCCCTCTCTCCCTCCCTCTCTCACCTCTCCTCTCCAGCTCAGCCTGCCCATAGCTCAGGAATCTCTTCAGCCACTCCACACAGGTCTTCTCCAGGTATGCTTCAAGTGTTCAGCCACTGTCCCATCCTCCTCCCACCTCTTGGTGACCACAGCTGCTTGGTCTGCTGCAGTGAAGGTCTCTGTGTCCTCGTTGAAGGCCAGGAAGTCTCTCCATCATAGGCACTCTGATAGTACCCCTGGTGCTGCCATCCTCCAGCAGGTCACAGCCAACCATCCTCTGCACTATCTGAGCCCCTGGAACACAACCAAGGCCCCAAGGCTGAGTGGCTGCTGCAGCCCAGGGCCTTCAGTGGGGCACAGAGCCCCCAGCAGCACCCCCAGCCCCACACCAGGGGAGCTCAGGCTGTGGTCTCAGAGCTGCCCCTGTCCTGCCTGGGGTCCTGGGCACTGGAGGGAAGGGGGTGACCAGAAGCCCCCTGGAATCAGGACAGCAATCCCAAGTGGTGTGAAGCTGGCACAGGCAGGGCAGCCAGGACCCCCTGGGGCTGGGACAGTGGGCTGGAGCCCTGGACAGTGGCACCAGGCAGGGCAGGGCAGGATATTTGGGGGTTGGCAGTTCTCCTCTCCCACAGAGCCCCCTGCCAGCCCCACAGCGCCCCCTGCCAGCCCCACTCACTCCCACTCTGGTTGTATCTCGCCTGCATGGTCTCCAGGTTCAGGTGGTTCATCTCCTGGTGAGCTGTTCAGTGTGGGTCTGGGCATCCCAGTACCCCTGGCCCAGCTTGGCCTTCACCCACTGGGCCAGGGGCTCCATCCTCCTCCTGTTGCTGTCGTAGCGAGCGATGGGGACCCCATCCACGTACCCCACAGCCGTGAACTGAGGCAGCCCCCAGCTGGGCTCCGCCAGCGCGAGGTGGAAATAGCGCAGGGAGTGCAGCCCTGGGGGGACAAGGAAGGTGCTGGGCGCCAAGAGAGAGAGCCTGGGGAGGGTCTGCGGGGTGTAGGAGCTGGGATGCTAGGGAGAGAGGCTGCAGGGGGGTCCCGCTGGCGAGATAAGGGAGTTCAAGGGGGTCTCGATGCCTTAGAAGGGGTCCAGGAGGTACCCGATGCCAAGAAAAGGAGGTCCGGGCGGGGGTGGCGGCGGGGAGGGGGGGTGCGGAGCGGGACGGAAGCGCGCAGGATGCAGAGAGAACGCAGGCAGCGAGACGGACGGACGGAGTCGAAGAAAAAGAAACAGGAGCACGGGGGCGGTGCCGATGCCAAGGGAAGGGGTCCAGGGCGCTCAAGGTGCCAAGAGGAGAGAGGTTGAGGGGGGACTCCGATGGCAAGAGAAGAGGCTCCAAGGGGGTCGCGACGCAAAGAGAAAAGGCCCCACGGGCGGGGGGGTCCCAGTGCCCACGGAAGGGTCTCCCGGGTGCCCCCCAGCTCGCGCTCACCGTTCACGGCTCCTCCGAGGACCCCCAGGAGCAAACCCAAGCCGAGAACCCACCGGGACCCCATGGCGCTGCTGCCTCTGATCCCGCTCCGCAGCTTCGCGCACAGTCCCCAGGCGCCCTCCGGCTTCGCTGCTGCCTCTGATCCTGGAATGAAACTTCGCTCAGTCCCCAGCCTCCGTCCTCGGTGCGGCGCTTCCCACCCACCAATCGCAGCCTCAATGCTCCTCTGGCGTCACCGTTTGGCTGCAGAACCACTCCGGGCAGACGGAGAAAAAAGAAGAAAACGACACCCAGGGCTGGGGACAGGACAGGGGACGGAGGGCTCCGATCTGTCCCCAGCGGAGGCGGGGGACCCCGGGGCTCAGCCCCCTCCGCACTGCAGCCAGGGAGGGTCCTGCTGTGGGTGCGAGAGACGGGAAGGTGGCATCGGGGGTGGCATCATCGGCGGTGCCGCCTCGCCAGAGCCTCCTGCGGGTGTCCCTCGACCCTGCAGAGCTCTGCTGGGGTCTGCAGCGGGCCGTAGAGGTCAGCAGGGGTCTTCCGCGGGTCCACCAGGGGTTGGTAAATGGCAGTAAGGGTCTGGCAGAGGTCTGTACTGGTCTGCCAGGGGTCTGTTTGGGTCTGTTGGAGTCTTTAGGGGTTGGCAGGGCTCTGCAGGGGTCCCAAGGATCTGCCCCCACCCAAAGCCAGCCCAGCCCTCAGGCCACGGCTGTGGCAGCAGTTCAGGCCCTGGGAGAGGTGACAAAGGCAGCTGGGGCAGAGCTGGGGAGACACACACACACAGAGCAGCATTTCAAGCAGGTTGGAAAAGTCCTCAGAGATCATCAAGTCCAACCTCTCACCCAGCACCTCCTGACCAATTAAACCAGGGCTGCAAGTGCCACATCCAGTCCCCTCTTGAACACCTCCAGGGATGGAGACTCCACCACCTCCCTGGCAGCACATTCCTGGGGCAAATCACTCTTGCTGGGAAGAACTTTCTCCTCACCTCCAGCCTAAGCTTCCCCTGGTGCAGCTTGAGACTGTGTCCTCTTGTTCTGCTGCTGATTGCCTGGCAGAAGAGACCAAGCCCCACCTGGCTACAACCTCCCTTCAGGTAGCTGTAGAGAGCAAGAAGGTCTCCCCTGAGCCTCCTCTTCTCCAGGTGTGGTGGGTTACAGCCATCCTGGGAGGGGGGAAGGGTTGTGAGAGCCTGCTCTCCTGGGGATTAAGGAAACCTGAGCCAGGTGGACTTGGTTCCTCCCTTCCCTTCCCTTCCCCTTCCCCTTCTCCCTCCCCTCCAGAGGTGGTTTTCCCCAGGGAAACTGAGTTAGTTATTTCTCGCTAGCTTTACCTCCTCCCCTTTTCCCTTCCCCTCCTTTCTTTCCCTTTGCCCCCTTCCCTCCTTTTGCCCCCTCCCTCCTTTTGCCCCCTCCCTCCTTTTGCCCCTCCTCCTTTTGCCCCCTCCCTCCTTTTGCCCCCCTCCCTCCTTTTGCCCCCTTCCCTCCTTTTCCCCCTTCCCTCTCTTTTCCCCCTTCCCCCTTTCCCCTTCCCTCCTTTTGCCCCCCTCCCTCCTTTTGCCCCCTTCCCTCCTTTGGCTCCTTCCCTTTTCATTCTACTGGGAGAGAGGGAGGGGAGCAGGGCAGGAGTTCTCGGCCTGGCCCCCAGCTGAGCTCTTAAACCCCGCCTCCCTTTCATTCCCCCACGATGGTTTGGCGCCCCCCAGCCTGGGGGCTGGAAATCAGTGTTGCACGTGGCAAGTACAGCTTTGCTTGAAAGAAGCAGCCTTGGAAGTGGAGAGCTTCATCCTGAAGAACCTGCTGCTCCAAGCTTCTGCATGGGTGTTTGCCTGGATCCTCTGGGCCCATAGCTACAAGCGAATACCTTACCCTCTGCTGTGGGTAGTGACGGAGATGCTGCTCAGCTGGGGAAAAACTTTACCGGTGCAGCTGGCCATGGACCTCCTGAATTCTTTCCATTTTACTGGCAGGGGCAACTCCTCTGACAGAGGAAATGGTTCTGAAGCGAGCTACCAAACCACCAGGGCAGGTAAAAGTGTCTGGGGTGGACAATTGCCTCACATTGCAGCCTGCTCTCTGTGCTTACATCTCATCCTCGCGGTGGCATTTGCCGTGAGCGTGCCGGCTGGGGGGAGCACTAACCCACTGGGAGCTCTTGGAGGAGGGATAAGGCAGGCTTTGGTAAGCTCTAATGGCAGGGGGGTGTGTGCTGTGAGCACTGCAGGCACTCTGTAAAGAGGGAGGGGTCGGGTTGTACTGAGTGTGCCTGGTCTCAGCCTGAGCCCCAGCCATGAGGGTTTGCCCCCAGCACCAGCAGTTCCACACTTAACCCCTGATGCCCCTGCCCATGCAGTCTCTCTGGCAGGGGGCACCACACGCAGGAAAAGAAGTCAAAAGTCATCTCCAGGCACAGATGGTGAGGAAGGAAGCTCAGCAGGCCCCAGCACCTCACAGAGCCCAGCGGTGGATGAAGAGGAGTCAGACCAGGAAATAGCTGTCCCATCTCTACCCAGCAAGGAACTAAGGCAAACCCGTCTGCGTCACGCAGGGAAAGAGGGTGAGCCAATGCTGGGCTGGGCCCTGAGATGCTGGCACGAGGGGGTGGACACAGTGGGCCTGGACAGGAGGGAGGCAAAGCTTTTAGGCTCCCTGAGTCGTGATGCTGGTCTGGCCAAGGAGTTACCCAGACTCGATGGGACACGCACGCTCTGGGCCCGGATCCTCAGTGCCACCAAGAGCCGGAAGCGCTCAGGGGATGACCTGCCCTGGGCCCCAGTCAGAGGGACAACTGTGGAACAGGGCATTCGCTGCCTGAGACAGATGGAAATGATTGATGGGGATGGCCAGCTCCCCGCGGACCCAGATGAGGTGCCCATGAGACGGCCCTTCGTAAAGACACTCCCCCAGGGTGCTCCTCAGAAACTTGCTCACACACTGGGAGGGATGCTCCTGCCTGGGCAGGATGGAAGGCCTGACACTGTCTGTGAGTTTGCCAGTGATCTAAGGGAATATGAGGACAGCATCAATCAGAACCCCCTGATCTCAGCCACAGAAACTATGGCCAAAGACATTGTCAAAGAGATCAGGACCTCCATGTCTGAAGGGAAAAGGGGGAGCGATGCCTCCTTCTCCCCTTCTCCTTCAGAATGGGTCCAGGTTTCAGCCATCAGGACCAGGCCACCTTCCCCTGGGAGATCAGCCCAAGCCAATCGGGGGGTGTCAAGGGGGTCTCTGTGGAGGTTCCTCTGTGCCCAGGGAGAGGACATGGACACCTGGCATGGCCAACCCACCTCTGCCCTCTGGAGCAGAGTGCGGGAGCTGCAAGGTGGGCACCATGGGGATAACTCATCCAGGAGCAGGGCTGCCCCAGGTTCCCGGAGGGGTCCCTCTTGCTCCAGGGAGCCTTCCCCTCGGAACACAGGACCCTGTGACAAGTGTGGGCATCGCCGCCAGCATTAGAGGTGCCCTACCTCCAGCCGGGTGGGGGCCAGGGACAACAGAGTGTCCTGGGATGTGTGTGTGAACTGGCCTGGCACTTCAGAAGCCCTGAAGTACCCAGCTGTGGTGGACACAGGGGCCCACTGCACCCTGATACCATCGAGGTACAAAGGGGCTGAGCCCATAAGCACTCAGGGAGGCCCAGGGGGCTCACAAGACCTGAGTGCACTGCAGGCTGAGAGAAGCCTGACCGGGAATGAATGGGGAAGGCACAAGCCAGTGACTGGTTGTGGTGAGGGCACATTACGCCCAGATATTGACTCTTGTCCCAGCACGTGGACACGTTCCCCTCCTTCATGAGGGAGACAAAGGCCAAGGCGTTAGCCAGGCCGGCACGGCCCCCTGCAGGCACCCAGTGCACGGGACGCTTGTGCTAACACCCAGTAGAGGCATAATTCCAGCCTCACGCTTCCTATAACCTGAAGCCAGTTGTTTGCAAGAGTGCCCATTGGGCAAACCCAGCCTCGAGGGACCTCCAAGTATCACCCCAGTTGGTAAACAAGTTGCCCCCTCTTTCACTTGGTCTCTCTCCTTGCTCGAGAGGACAAAGCTCGTGCCATAGGCTCTGCCTTTGAGCTCACTGCTGTTAGCTCTTCTCTCTCTCAGACTTGCAAGCAAACTAGAAGCCTCTGCAGTGCAGAGGGAGGTGGAGGTGTGGTGGGACCCAGGGGGAGCTGCCGGAGGCAGGAGAGGCCTATCCAGGGCTGGCACAGGGTCCCTGTGCTCAGGCAGAGGCAGCTGCAGGGCCAAGAGGCAGAGGCAGTCAGGCAGGGCCCCCTCCTGTCTCGGTCCGGAGAGGGAAAGAGATTCAGGTTCTTAATGAACATTCCTGTGCTGTGAAAGGAGAGGCACAAAGCAGGCCAAAACATCGACAGCTAGGCTATTGATTACATAAATACAGGTGGATGGATCAGAAGGGGAGGGAGAGAAAATAGAGAAGAGAGGAAAAGAGGAAAGGAATTATATTGCCACACCCCTCACCGCCCCCCAAGGCAGTTTGAGCCTGTGGAGGAAAGGTAAACGGTGCTGCAGGAGATGTTGGGTCTGTAGAGGAAGGGTGCTGAGGCTTTGGCTGTAGGAGGGATGAGGTCCTCTGGGCAGCTTCTTCAGCTCCAGGACTTGCAGCAGGCGGAACTTAGGGCACGGAGAGAGGGGTTGCAGAGTCCAGGACCCGTTGTGTTGGCCCCGTGAGCTTTCCAGCGGGTGGTGCTGCATTGTTCTTCTCCAGTTTCCTTCTCCCTTTTTCTTCTCCTAAGCCAGTAGCTGCTCCAGTCTTTTATACAGCTTTTCAGCCCTCAGGCAAGTGCCCAGGTGCTGTTCCCCAGGATATCGTTCTGGGAAATCCTCCTTAGGTCAGTGTCCAGGTGTCGCTCCCCCAGGAAATCTTTCGGTGTGCTCAGGTGAGTGTGGGCAGGGTCTGGATGGAGGGGGGAAGGCCTCTATACTGCCTGGCATAGCCTACTAACTCCCTCCCCACTTCTTCCCATGTCCATGGCTCCAAGTCAGGCTGGCTCCCTCGGGGGGTGGAATTTCCCCTTGGAGCAGCCTGCAGCCTGGAAGAGAGTGGGGCATCAGCTATTTCTTTTGGGAGCTGGATAGCTCTTACTTTAAGCGAGTCAGGGAGGCCCCTGAGCAGAGGAGTCCCCCTGTTTGCATCCACCAGGAGAGAAAGGGGGGATTCAAAATGATGCTTTAGTTCTCTTTCACATCTCATTTGCAGGCATGCAGCCTTTGGCACGTTCTCCATTACCTGATTCATCCCTCCCTGCAGAACTACAGGTTCCCCTCTCTCCTGTGGATCAAACCCCCCTGCCCAGCAGGCAGCTCGCTGGGTAAGGCTCCAGGGTCCACTTCTGTTTGTCGTGGTGAGGAACACATTACCAGCCCAACAGCCCATGGCTCCAGCTCCTGTTAGCAGAATCTGATCCCCTCCAGCTCTGGGGACTCGCCAGACATATTCCACCTCCGACTCCCCAGCGCCGCGTGCGAACTCTTTCCGCCCCGGGGCCAGCAGGGCCTAGGAGCAAGGGGCAGCTTTGGCTGGGAGAGTGGGGGGAGGCCCCAGAGAGGAAATAGTTTTCTCCTCCTGCTCAGGCTTTGGCCTTCCCGGCTTTGGCTCTTGCTCCCTCCCTTCCCCCCCCCCCCACCTCTCTACTGGGAAGGAGGAGAGGTGTGGTAGGTTGAGAGATGAATTCTGCCACCAGGGGCAAAAGAAAGACTCAGACAGAAAGGATGGCAACCAAATGGAGGGAAGGTTAAATGGAAACCAAAACCCACCCCAAACAATGAAAGTTTTAACAGAAAAGCACAAGCACCCTGACAAGAGAGAGAGAGCCCAAAGCTTGCCCAAGAGCATCCCACCCCACCTGGGGGTACACCCAACCCCCCCCTCCCCGGGGCTCCTGGCTTCCTGTGACCACCCCCTGGGCTGGGCCCTCTTTGGGACATCCCAGGGGTGGCTTGTGCGGTGGCAGCGGGGGCCGGCCCCCAGCCTGCGCCACCACAAGGGGGCAGCGCTGCTCAGCCTTGCCCCCATCGCAGCTCTTCGGTCCCAGTTAGGGCTCCAACCAGCACAAGCCTGCAGGAACTGGGAAAGACACCGAGCTCAGGCCACTTGGGGAGTGACCGGCAGGGGAGCTGTGAACCGAGCCGGTCCTGCCCAGTCCCACCTGCTGCAGGCAGCGGATGGAGAGGGAGTTCCTGTGAGCTGTGAGAAGAACCTGCTGCGGCAGTCGGTGTGGGGTCCCCCTGCTGCTGGGGGGGGCCAACCCACCCGAGGGGTGGTCTCTGCTGAGGGGCCTGCTGACACCTGCTGGCTGCCCTCAGAGACTGGGGACATCCAGTGCATGCCACAGCGGAGGGTGGCTCTGGCTGAGAGGGAAGGACTCGGAGGGGGCAGCACACATCAGTGCAGTAGAGTCACTGTCTAAGAGTTGAAGCTTGCTCTAAGTTTTACTCTCTCCTCGTTCAACAGCAGCCTGGTGTCCAGGACTCAACATGAAGACGCTGCACAGCGGGCAGAGGGCTCCTGCCTCACCTCACCTGCCCCTGCTCCTGATGCCCCACGGCAAGCAAGACACTGCTCCTCTTTCCCCCCAGCAGGAGCCTGCTCCTGAGTTCTCTTCCCTTTCAAAGAGAGTGTCCTGGGTCCTGATGCTTCTCCACGTCCCTGCCCAGCTCAAGCAGGCAGACTTGGAAGACGCCGAAAGTGGGGAACCAAGGCAGTGCAGAGGGAGGTGGAGGTGTGGTGGGACCCAGGGGGAGCTGCCGGAGGCAGGAGAGGCCTATCCAGGGCTGGCACAGGGTCCCTGTGCTCAGAGAGTGGCAGCTGCAGGGCCAAGAGGAAGAGGCAGAGTCAGGAAGAGGCAGAGTCAGGCAGACTCTTGATGCTGCCACCCCACAGACCCTTGCTAGTGGCACCTTGTAGTGGGTTGAGGCAGCCCCCTGCCCACCACGGGCAAAAATAACCACACAGGCAAATAATACAATAATAATAATACAATACAATACACCAGGTTGGAAGAGACCTTCAAGATCATCGTGTCCAACCCATCAACCAGTCCAACCCACTTGAATACAGTACAATACAGTACAATACAATACAACCCACCTAAACAACTGAAAAACTAAACCATGGCACCAAGCACCCCATCAAGCCTCTTCTTGAACACCTCCAATGAAGGTGACTCCACCACCTCCACGGGCAGCCCATTCCAGTGGGCAATCACTCTCTCGGTATAGAACTTCTTCCTAACATCCAGTCTAAACCTGCCCTGGCGCAGCCTGAGACTGTGTCCTCTTGTTCTGGTGCTGGCTGCCTGGGAGAAGAGACCAACCTCCGCCTGGCTACAACCTCCCTTCAGGTAGTTGTAGAGAGCAAGAAGGTCACCCCTGAGTCTCCTCCTCTCCAGGCTAAGCAACCCCAGCTCCCTCAGCCTCTCCTCACAGGGCTTGTGTTCCAAACCCCTCACCAACTTTGTTGCCCTTCTCTGGACACCTTCCAGCAAGTCAACCTCCTTCCTAAACTGAGGGGCCCAGAACTGGACACAGGACTCAAGGTGTGGCCTAACCAGTGCTGTGTACAGGGGCAGAATGACCTCCCTGCTCCTGCTGGCCACACTCTTCCTGATGCAGGCCAGGATGCCATTGGCCTTCTTGGCTGCCTGGGCACACTGCAGGCTCATGTTCAGCCTCCCATCAACCCACACCCCCAGGTCCCTCTCTGCCTGGCCGCTCTCCAGCCACTCTGACCCCAGCCTGTAGCACTGCCTGGGGTTGCTGTGGCCAATGTGCAGAACCCGGCACTTGGATGTGTTCAATCTCCTGCCCTTGGCCTCTGCCCCTCTGTCCAGCCTGTCGAGGTCCCTCTGCAAAGCCTCTCTGCCCTCCAGCAGATCAACTCCTGCCCCCAGCTTGGTGTCGTCCGCAAATTTACTGCTGATGGACTCGATGCCCTCATCCAGATCATCAATAAAGATGTTGAAGAGCATGGGGCCCAGCACTGATCCCTGGGCCACCACTGGTGCCTGGCTGCCAGCTGGCTGTGGCACCATTCACCACCACTCTCTGGGCTCAGCCCTCCAGCCAGTTCCTAACCCAACGCAGTGTGCTCCCATCCAAGCCATGGGCTGCCAGCTTGGCCAGGAGTTTGCTGTGGGGGACGGTGTCAAAGGCCTTGCTGAGGTCCAGGCAGACCACATCCACAGCCTCCCCACATCCACCAGGCAGTCACCTGCTCATAGAAGGAGATCAGGTTGGTCAGGCAGGACCTGCCCTTCCTAAAGCCATGCTGGCTAGGCCTGATCCCTTGGCCATCCTGTAAGTGCTGTGTGATCGCACTCCAGATGAGCTGTTCCATGATCTTGCCTGGCACTGAGGTCAGGCTGACAGGCCTAGAATTCCCTGGCTCTTCCAACCTGCCCTGCTTGTGGATGGGCACCACGTTGGCAGCTTCCAGTCTTCTGGGACCTCTCCAGTGAGCCAGGACTGCTGAAAAATGATGGAGAGCAGCTTGGCCAGCTCATCTGCCAGCTCTCAGCACCCTAGGATGGATCCCATCTGGCCCCATGGCCTTGTGGGGGTCCAAGCGGCTCAGAAGATCTCTAACTACCTCCTGGAGCAGCGGGAAACCATGCAGCTCCCTGGCTCCTTCTGCCAGCTCTGCAGGCCAGCTGTCTGGAAGATGTTCTGCCATGCTAGGATAGATTGAAGCAAAGAAGGTGTTAAGTCCCTCTGCCTTTTCCTCATCCTTTGTTACAACCTTCCCCTCCGTGTCAACCAAGGAGTGGAGGTTGTCCTTGCCCTCCTCTTGCTATTGATGTATTTATAGAAGGACTTTGTGTTGTCCTTCACAGCAGAGGCCAGGCTAAGTTCTAAATGGGCTTTTGCCTCCCTGATTTTCTTTCTGCATGTCCTAGCAACATCCCTAAACATTCCATAGGTTGCCTCCCCTTTCTTCCAGAGATGGTACACCCTCTTTTTTTCCCTTAGTTCTATTAAGAGCTCATTACCCAACCAGGCTGCCGTCTGCCCCGGGGCTCATCTTCCGGGACACTGGCACAGCCTGTTCCTGCGCCTTCAAGAGTTCTTCTTTGAAGCAGCTCCAGCTCTCCTGGACCCCTTTGTTTTTAAGGGCTGTATCCCAGGGAAGCTTCTGAGTTAGTTCCTTGAGTAGCCTGAAGTCTGCCCTCCTGAAGTCCAGAGTGGAGGTCTTCTTGCTGCCCCTCTTGGCTTGGCTGAATACCCAAAACTCAATTATCTCCTGGTCACTGGTGCCTGAACACCCTCCGACCACCACATCCCCACCAGCCCTTCCCTGGTGGTGAGGAGGAGGTCAAGCAGAGCCTTACCCCTTGGTAGGCTCGTGCAGCACCTGGGATAAGAAGCTGTCCTCCATGCACTCCAGAAACCTCCTAGACTGCCTTCTTTCTGCTGTGTTGAGATCCCAGCAGATATCAGGCAGGTTGAAGTCGCCCATGAGAATGAGGTCAGGCGACCTTGAGACAGCCTTAAGCTGCCTATAGAATGCCTCATCTACATCTTCCTCCTGGCTGGGTGGTCTATAACAGACTCCAACCAGGATGTCTGCCCTCCCGAACTTCCCTCTAATTCTCCCCCACAAGCACTCAACCCGATCGTCCCTGATCTCCATCTCAACGGCATCTAGTGCCTCCCTGATGTACAGGGCCACCCCTCCACCCCTTCTTCCTTGCCTGTCCCTCCTGAACAGCCTGTAGCCGTCAATTGCAGCGCTCCAGTCATGTGAGTCGTCCCACCACGTCTCTGTGATGGCAACTACATCATAACTGTCCTGCTGCAACAGGGCTTCCAGCTCCTCTTGTTTGTTACCCATGCTTCGTGCATTAGTGTCCATGCACTGCAGCTGGGCTGCTGGTTTCACCTCTGGCTCTAGCTTATCTCCCCCAGACTCCTGCCTGAGGGGACTGGTTCCAGCCCCTTCCCCCTTCGAAGCTAGTTTAAAGCCCTGTCAATCAGACCTGCCAATTCTCTTCCCAGAATCTTTTTCCCTTTGGGGGACAGGCCATTCTCGTGTCCTGTGACCTTCTCCCTCCTCTGGGACAGATGTGCTCCATCTGTTGCCAGCTGACCTGCTGCAGTAGAAAGTTCTCCAAGATGGAAAAACCCAAAATTCTTTCGACTGCAGCAGCCTCTGAGCCACTTGTTGGCTGCAGCTGCCGACCTGTTCCTGATCGTATTCCCTCCTGCAGCTAACGGCATCGATGTACAAATTATTTGTGCCCCTGACCCCTCAGCCAGATCTCCCAGGGCCCTGAGGTCATTTTTGATAGCCCTGGGAGTTCTGGTAGTAACATCATCATTCCCTAACTGCAGAACCAAGAAGGGATAGTAGTCAGAGGGCTGCACCAGACTGGGCAGCCTGCTGGTAACATCCTTAACTTGTGCTCCTGCTAGGCTAATCACTTCCCTATGAGATGGGTCTGGCCGACATGTGGGACCTTCTGTTCCCCTCAGGAGGGAATCACCAATAACAATTACCCTCCTCTTTTTTTTGAGGGAGCAAGTCCTGATGCCAGGGGAAGGCTGTTTAACCTTAGGCTGCTTTGCCTTAGGCTGTTTAACCTTAGGCTGCTTTGCCTTAGGCTGTTTAACCTTAGGCTGCTTTGCCTTAGGCTGTTTAACCGTAGGCTGCTTTGCCTTAGGCTGTTTAACCTTAGGCTGTTTAGCCTCAGGACCAACCCCAGTTGGTGTGTCCTCCGGCATCAGTATCACCTCACCCTCCATCTCCAGTGCCCCATACCTGTTCTCCAAGGGCAGCGAGGGAGCTGGGGGGAGGCAAGGAGGTTTTGATTGGTGTCTTTTGGGAGGAACCTGTGTCCATTCCCCTCTGCCTTTTGGATAACCAGCCTCTGCTGGGGGAGCCTGCAGAGCCTGCTTTCTCTGGTTCATCTCTTTCCTCCTCTGGCTCGTCTCTTTTCTCCATTCCCATACATCTCTAAGCCTAGCAACCCCGTCCTTTAGTCTGGCCACCAGGCTGAGCAGACAGCCGATCTGCTCACACCTAACGCAAGAGATGCTTCCACTACCCTGCATCTCAAGAGCAGGCTCAAGAGCCAGGCTCCAGCACTCACTACAGCCAGATACCTGGACAGCTACCTGCTTGTGTTCTACCTCAGTCTGGGTGGAAACAGATCTTTTTAAGAGTTTGCTGCGAGTTACAACCCTGCTGCCCCTGGCCACAGCACCCACTGGACAAAAACAAAACCAAAAAGAACTTTAGAAAAAGAGCGGCGGCGAGCGAGAGTACCAGAGAAGGTGGCTGCTGCCCAGCGGAGCCCCCCGAGCGGCTGCCGCTCCCGGCGCCGTACCGAGGGCTGCTGCCCAGCGGAGCCCCCCGAGCGGCTGCCGCTCCCGGCGCCGTTACGAGGGCTGCTGCCCAGCGGAGCCCCCCGAGCGGCTGCCGCTCCCGGCGCCGTACCGAGGGCTGCTGCCCAGCGGAGCCCCCCGAGCGGCTGCCGCTCCCGGCGCCGTACCGAGGGCTGCTGCCCAGCGGAGCCCCCGAGCGGCTGCCGCTCCCGGCGCCGTACCGAGGGCTGCCGCCCAGCGGAGCCCCCCGAGCGGCTGCCGCTCCCGGCGCCGTACCGAGGGCTGCTGCCCAGCGGAGCCCCCCGAGCGGCTGCGGCTCCCGGCGCCGTACCGAGGGCTGCTGCCCAGCGGAGCCCCCCGAGCGGCTGCCGCTCCCGGCGCCGTACCGAGGGCTGCTGCCCAGCGGAGCCCCCCGAGCGGCTGCCGCTCCCGGCGCCGTACCGAGGGCTGCTGCCCAGCGGAGCCCCCCGAGCGGCTGCCGCTCCCGGCGCCGTACCGAGGGCTGCTGCCCAGCGGAGCCCCCCGAGCGGCTGCCGCTCCCGGCGCCGTACCGAGGGCTGCTGCCCAGCGGAAGCATTGCAGAAGTGATGGAAAGTTCAAATGAAAAAGCAGTGAATGCTTACAGAGAGCCAGAAGCAGTGTCCCCACCTGGGGGTACAGCCAAGACCCCCCAGGGCTCCTTCTTCCCCCCTCCCCACTGCTAGGCTAGTCTCAGCTGGCCAGATCTGAGACTGCCCACCCCCCCGGGGCCTCGCCAGGCCCATGGCCGGCAGACAACATCTCCCCCAGGTACCGGGCGCCGGCCAGGAAGCCAGAGGAGGTGCCAGAGCTCGCCCTGGATCCTGGAGTGCTACTGCAGAGAACTGGGGTAGCAATACCGAGTGTCCTGTGTCCCCCCCAGGGCTGGACCTCTGCACACAGGAAGCACCTCATGGAGCAGAGGGCACCCAGCCCAAACTGCAACACCCCCTGCAGACCCTTCAGTGCGGCACCCGACAGTCTCTTGATGCTGGCACCCCACAGACTCTTGATAGTGGCACCCCAGAGACCCCTGTGTGGCACCCCACAGACCCTAGATACTGGCACCTCACGGTACCTACATGCTGGCACCCCACAGACCCTTGATGCTGGCACCCCACACACCCTTGATGCTGGCACCCCACACACCCTTGATGCTGGCACCCCACACACCCTTGACGCTGCCACAACACAGAGCCTTGATGCTGGCACCCCACGGACCCTTGAGGCTGGCACCCCACGGACCCATGCTCCTTGGACCCTCCCCCAACCTGCCCAGCCCTGCCCCAGCCACACCTCTGTCATCGATGCCGAACCAAGGAGAGTCGATTGCACACAGTTTGACTTCGAAAGGAGGAATTTAAGGCAATCAGAGACCTGCAACACAGGGCTGGGTGCCCTGTGCACACTCATCCCCTTCTAACTGCCCTTTGGATAGTCTGCCCTTAATACATATGCATATAAAGGCGGCTTATGCAAATTAGACTGTCCTTCTGGTGCTCCTTCAGGGGTGCAATCCTCTGCTCAGCACAGCCTGGGGGGTTATGTGCTGAATCCTTAAGATTTGTCCTTCCAGCTCTGTTGTTCCAACCAACGTGCTCCCAGGGCTGGGGTTTCACATGAGCTCTGTTGTTCCAACCAACGTGCTCCCCAGGGCTGGGGTTTCACATGAGCTCTGTTGTTCCAACCAACATCCTTCCCTGTGCTTAGGCAGGGGCAGCTGCAGGGCCAAGAGGAAGAGGCAGAGTCAGGCAGGGTCCCCTCCCTGCCCCCAAGGCATTGGGAGGGGGGGTGTGGGTGCCCCTCCTGCAGTGGCTGTTGGCAGCACCTCCCAGGGTCCCCAGCCCAGCCCCTCCCCTCCATCCCATCCCATCCCATCCCATCCCATCCCATCCCATCCATCCCATCCCCTCCATCCTATCCCAGCCTTCCTCCCACCACCCTCTGCCTCCCCTCCCCCTCAGCTCTTACCTGATCTCCGCTTCCAGACGGCGATGCCCATCCCGACGGCAGCCACCGCCGCGACCACCGCCGCGACCACTGCCAGCACCACGGGCAGCGACCACCCCTCCGGCTCTGGGGGTGGGGGGAGGAGGAGAAGAGCAGAGAGAGGGTAAGGAAGAGAAGGGGAAAACTTCCTCCCCAAGCCTCTCCCAGCCCCCCTGAAGCCCTCCCCAAACCCCTCCCAGCTTCCCCCAAGCCCCTCACGGCCGCTGCCGGCCGCCCCCAGGCTCACCCCAGGAGTAGAGGCGGGGCTGGGGCAGGCTGGAGTGCTCCACCCGGCAGCGGTACAGCTCCTGCTCCTGCGGCAGCACCTCGATGGAGGCCCAGGTGGAGAAGCTGCCGTCGCTGTTGGGGACGATGCTGCCCCGATGGGTCTCCTGGTCCCGCACCTCGGTCCCCTTCAGCCAGCTGACGCCGATGGGCCGCGGGTAGAAGCCATACAGGCGGCAGGACAAGGTCAGGACCCCCTGGCTCTCCTTCCCTGACACTCGCACCTCTGGGGGCTCTGGGGGACAAGAGGGGAGGGGGTGGGGGCTGCAGGAGGGATGCAGGCAGCCTGATGCTGGCAGGGCTTGGCCCCCTCCAAGCTCAGCTGCTCAGCATCCTGACTCAGCTGGGACCCCAGCCCCAGATGCTGCCAGGGCTTGGCCCCCTCCAAGCTCAGCTCCTCAGCATCCTGAGACCCCATCCCCAGCTCAGCTCCTCAGCATCCTCACCCTGCTGGGACCCCAGCCCCAGCCCCTGGAGAGCTTCCAGAGCCCTTTGGGTGAGGAGCTCAGGGGCAGGGGCTCGCAGCTGAGCGCAGGCAGAGGCTGGGTCAGGGTTGGGACTCCCAAGCAGGAGCTGCCTCTGGGCTTCTCTCCCTCTCTCCCTCCCTCTCTCACCTCTCCTCTCCAGCTCAGCCTGCCCATAGCTCAGGAATCTCTTCAGCCACTTCACACAGGTCTTCTCCAGGTAGTGCTTCAAGTGTTCAGCCACTGTCCCATTCTCCTCCCACCTCCTCTTGGTGACCATAGCTGCTTGGTCTGCTGCAGTGAAGGTCTCTGTGTCCTCATTGAAGGCCAGGAAGTCTCTCCCATCATAGGCACTCTGATAGTACCCCCTGGTGCTGCCATCCTCCAGCAGGTCACAGCCAACCATCCTCTGCACTATCTGAGCCCCTGGAACACAACCAAGGCCCCAAGGCTGAGTGGCTGCTGCAGCCCAGGGCCTTCAGTGGGGCACAGAGCCCCCCAGCAGCACCCCCAGCCCCACGCCAGGGGAGCTCAGGCTGTGGTCTCAGAGCTGCCCCTGTCCTGCCTGGGGTCCTGGGCACTGGAGGGAAGGGGGTGACCAGAAGCCCCCCTGGAATCAGGACAGCAAATCCCAAGTGGTGTGAAGCTGGCACAGGGCAGCCAGGACCCCCTGGGGCTGGGGACAGTGGGGCTGGAGCCCTGGGACAGTGGCACCAGGCAGGGCAGGGCAGGATATTTGGGGGTTGGCAGTTCTCCTCTCCCACAGAGCCCCCAGCCAGCCCCACAGAGCCCCCTGCCAGCCCCACAGAGCCCCCTGCCAGCCCCACAGAGCCCCCTGCCAGCCCCACTCACTCCCACTCTGGTTGTATCTCGCCTGCATGGTCTCCAGGTTCAGGTGGTTCATCTCCTGGTTGAGCTGTTCAAGGTGGGTCTGGGCATCCCAGTACCCCTGGCCCAGCTTGGCCTTCACCCACTGGGCCAGGGGCTCCATCCTCCTCCTGTTGCTGTCGTAGCGAGCGATGGGGACCCCATCCACGTACCCCACAGCCGTGAACTGAGGCAGCCCCCAGCTGGGCTCCGCCAGCGCGAGGTGGAAATAGCGCAGGGAGTGCAGCCCTGGGGGGACAAGGAAGGTGCTGGGCGCCAAGAGAGAGAGCCTGGGGAGGGTCTGCGGGGTGTAGGAGCTGGGATGCTAGGGAGAGAGGCTGCAGGGGGGTCCCGGTGGCGAGATAAGGGAGTTCAAGGGGGTCTCGATGCCTTAGAAGGGGTCCAGGAGCTACCCGATGCCAAGAAAAGGAGGTCCGGGCCGGGGCGGGGGCGGGGAGGGGGGGTGCGGGGCGGGACGGAAGCGCGCAGGATGCAGAGAGAACGCAGGCAGGCAGAGGGACGGACGGAGTCAGACGACCACCACAAAGGAGCACGGGGGCGGTGCCGATGCCAAGGGAAGGGGGTCCAGGGCGCTCAAGGTGCCGAGAGGAGAGAGGTTGAGGGGGGACTCCGATGCCAAGAGAAGAGGCCCAAAGGGGGTCGCGACCCAAAGAGAAAAGCTCCCACGGGCGGGGGGGGTCCCAGTGCCCACGGAAGGGTCTCCCGGGTGCCCCCCAGCTCGCGCTCACCGTTCACGGCTCCCCCGAGGAACAGCCCCAGGAGCAAACCCAAGCCGAGAACCCACCGGGACCCCATGGCGCTGCTGCCTCTGATTCCCGGAGTGAAAATTCGCTAAGTCCCCAGGCGCCCTCCGTTCTAGTTTCGGCGCTTCAAATGCACCAATCGCAGCCTCAATGCTCCTCTGGCGTCGCCGTTTGGCTGCAGAACCATGCCGCAAGAAGGGGGCTAACTCACAATCGATACGATTTGTTAGGTCCAAACTTTATTAAACATCAAACACCTTATATGTGCTTAGGCTATAATTACACATTCCAGTCATCATCTCATTGGCTATTGCTAAATGTCAACCCCGCCTCCCTCGCGGTTTCTCCTCCAGTTGCAGCTACCCACGAGTTCCATACTTTGCAGCTTAGGGACTTTGCCAGCTCTCCAAGGCCGTAAATATCTTCAGGGCCGTTACAGCTTGTTGATCTTTCTCAGACGTCTCAAGGTTTCTTCAGAGAGGCCTAACTCCACAGATTTACTGCCAACTCATCCATTTTCAGGGCTGCACCAACAAGTCCCCCGTTTCTTTTAACAACAATAAGTGAATTGGTAATCCTTAGCACTGTCTTTTACAACCTGCTTTAATGGTATGTTACATCTTTATTTTTTCTAGGCTGGTCAAAAATCATGAATTGTTTAATGGTAGCAAGATTTCTTTCATCTGTAAAGGTAGATCTGGCCAGGCTCTAGCTTCACAGACAGAAAACTTGCAGGCAAACAGCAAGAGCAAAAAGGGCTTCATTGCTTTACCCAATAGAAAATGACACATAATAATGGGGTTTTGCTCATCCTAGTAACACTGATCTCTTAATGTTCTCACAACAGTTAAAAAGATTAGTTTACAAAGCCAATTCTTAACTAACATCCAAATACATATTTCCTTTCCATCCTTCAATAACATCAACCAACAAACAAATCACAATCATCAATACAGCTTGAGCTTCAGGGGTCTCTGGGATTCAAGTTTCCATTTTCTCGCTGAGGTCTTCTTAACTCTGGTGTGGTAAATCTAACAGCTTGTTCACAGTATCACAGTATCACAGTATAACCAAGGTTGGAAGAGACCCCAAGGATCATCAAGTCCAACCTGTCCCAACAGACCTCACAACTAGACCATGGCACCAAGCGCCACGTCCAATCTCCCCTTGAACACCTCCAGGGACGGCGACTCCACCACCTCCCTGGGCAGCCCATTCCAATGACGAATGACTCGCTCAGTGAAGAACTTCCTCCTCACCTCGAGTCTAAACCTCCCCTGGCACAGCTTGAGACTGTGTCCCCGTGTTCTGGTGCTGCTTGCCTGGGAGAAGAGACCAACCCCCTCCTGTCTACAACCAATGCCTGTAAAGGATGTCAGTAACACCCGATATGGTCCGGTCCACTTGGGCTCCTTACCCTCTTCCGCTTCTCAGGAGCTGATTCAAAGTGACTCTTTTTGTTCAGTTTTCCTTGGTTTTTGATCCCATGTGTTAACTCAAATACAGCATTTTTCATATGATCACAATACCCCTACAATAACAATACCTACTCTTTACCCTTGCTAAATGATTTATCATATCAAACCTGTCAGTACATAAATTCTAACTGTTACATTCTATTCCAGTCCTTAAGTATGCTTATATGCAAAAGCCAAACAGTCCAACAGATTCATCCACCACAAGTAACACAATCAGACAAAACATAGCGCACGCGCAAGGTCGGAGTTGCGCATTCTCGCACCCAAGTCACAAGGTGTTACCATCCGAGCTGGACGAGATGGCCACCGCCAGAGAGGATGAGACCAGCCCGGATCCATCTCCAGAGCCTTCTGAGATATCAGCCAGTCCACCGATGGTAATATTTCTATACAGTGCTTTAATAAGTAAAACCAAAGATATTTCCTTCCCTTAGCTGTGCCACTACAGTGTTTTCTCACCATTGGGCTGTTAGGCCGCTGTCACCCACCAGGAAGAAGAGGCCTAGACGAGTAATTGTTCGCCCTCCACAACAACCAGAGAGGTTGGTTCTATTAGGGCTCTAATGTTTTTCTCATCCTACATGGTTGATTAAAAAAAATCAAGGATTATTTTTGTTTTTCCTCAGGGGGAGAGCTCACAGCACCCATCGCACCGCGCTGCATCCAAATGTTGAGGTGGTTGGTCGAAGGCGGCTTAGAGTAATAGTTTATTCACTGACTGGTGTCTCAGTCTGTTCTGTTAGCCTATTTTTTGTTACTGTCATTCTTTGTTATCTCAACAATTGTTGTAAATAAGTTGTTTCCCTGTTAACTATTAGTTATTGTTAATTACTGACACAGGTTATAATAAAATTTCTGCAAAGTTTAACAAACAACTCTACAAAGCTACAACAAAATACTAACAAGAAAAAGACAACAGGAAGTGTGGGCTGGCAAGGTCTCAAGAGTGCTACAACCACAAAACAAAAGGGGGGCTGTTGTTATGCTTCCTCTTATTCTGTTTTGTCTCTTGTTGAGGGCTCATTAATCAAACAAAAAAGGGCATCTTTTAGATAATTTCAACTCCCCTAGCTTCATTATAACCAGAGGATCTGTTAGGATATTTATAGTCTCCCCCGGTCCTCCCTAATCATCTTCTTCTAGTTGTGCCTATATCCTATTTACTACAAACCTTAACTATATGACATAGAGCTCCTTTAAAATGCTGGCACACAACTAAAAAGGTCCAAACCAAAAAAAAAACCTCACAATATAAACTCATTACTAAGTTCTTATATCTTGCTACAATTATTATATACTAAGTACCAATAAATACCAAATGCTTACTATTCATTATGCTTACAAAAAAAACTTTACAAAACTCTAAATAACCAAACTCTAAAAGACATTACAATCAAAAGTGATAAAATTAACACTGTTGCTTTAAATCAAAACAGAGCTTTGGTAGACTAGAGTCGTACCAGAAGAGAGACAAGGGGGGGGCAAGGTGTGCAGTAGTTGCAATTGTTTCTGCGGTAGGGTCTTAATAACTTACAGCCTATTGTGTCTAAGCGACCACTGTTCCACCCATACTGGATTAGCTGTTTTCTGTTTTGAGGGTTGGTTGCTGACCAGTAGCCACCACAAAAAATGAACAGTAAAAAGTTTTGTCCCTAGCTAACTTAAGGCATCTCAGCCCAATAGAGCAACTAGAAGGGTTAACACATACGGTCTTACAGTGATTGATTTGCCGTAATAAAGGCTAACTGCACTGGCTCCTTGCTGACCCAGGTTGTTTGGATACCTGTTAAACCCATGACTCTGGAGTTATTTGCTATAAACAATGACTAGAGATCGTTCCATTTATGACAAGATAAAATAACAACATCATCTCCAGCATCCACAATCATTAAAAACTGTATAGGGTGGCCACACAGATGTCTGATAGTCACAATCTGTTCTAATTTTCCCTTTTAGATTTCTAGGGCCAATGAGGTATTAGACACATCGGTGGAACCAAAGCCTTTTTGTCCTCAAATCCTGTTAGAAGTTTTAGGTACTCAGGACTCGAATGGTATTAGCTGAGCAATGTCTGTCTCAACACGAGTGCTAACAAGAGGGGTAATGCTATAGAGCATAATCTTCATAGCCCAATCATAATCAGAATCTATTAAACCAGGAATTGTAAGGATGCCCTGTCTAGAGGTAGACGATCTGCCAATGAACAGAGCACAGGGTCCCAAAGGGCCGTGCTGATGGGACTCGACAACAACATTTTGCAAACTCAAAAATGACCTATTGGTAAAATGCTGAGAACCTGTTTAGCTTTTTCGTTAGCATTGTCAAATGCCAGAATAACACCACAGGAGATGCATGTACAGGAAAATCTACAGATTCCCTTCTATTGCTGCATTTCTCACAATACCTTTCCACCGGCGCAGCGGGACAGTTCCCCGTCCCTCCCACCTCCCGATCCCTTACACTATCGTCCCATCGGAATTCGATTGTAGCCTCCGTCGCAGCGATGTTTTCTGCTGGCAATGTCTGGGACGTAGGGGGCGGGGGGATGGCGAGGTGACCGCCGGTGCTGGCCGCGGCCGGGCCGCCGCCGTGCCGCCGCCATGGGGACGGCCGCCGGGGCCGCTGCCGTGGCTGCTGCCGTGGGGGCCGCTACAGACCGTGCTGCCGGTGTCGGTGGTGCGTCGGTCGGTGCCGCCGGGGCTCGCGGGCGGGGTGCGGTGTAAGAATGCCGTAACCGCGAGCCCCCAAGCGCTCCGTTTTTCTAAGGAGGACTGTGAAACAAAGTTGGCACTGTTTGATTTCTCAGCGTCGGTGTTATCTCTTCCGAATCTGAGCTGTCGTTGGCGATATTAAAAGGAGATGTTGATGAACGGGATCAAACTCGCTGAACCACAAGTTTCGCTGCCTTTTTATCGCTTCCTCCCTGCTGGGATGGTGGCTGGTGTTTAGCACCTCATCCCACAGCTGGGCTCCAGTTTTGTCCCATGCTTCAGAAGTGAAAGCTTCGGTTGCTCTGGGGATAAAATCATGATTCCGGGCCCAGGCTAATAGCCCTTTCAAAGTCCCAGTAATCTCAGTAACACCTCTCACGGAGAGGACAGTTAGTCCGTTCAAAATGCCAGAATTGTCAGTAATGCCTCTCTCGGAGAGGACAGTTTGGAGGGCGTTTAGCACAGCTCTTCTGTTTCGCGGAGTGCTTCACCGTGCCTGTCCCCGGCCGCCTCTGCAGCCCTACGGCACTTTTGTCACCATCTATGATCAAGTCCCACAGTTTGTTTCCATATTCTCTCCAACAAATCATTCCTATAGCTTAACTTCATTCCCTGCTTTTCCAAAAAGCATAATAACAAATCATACGCTGCCTGCCTATCCATGGCCATTAGTACCTTTACAACAAGCAGAAACGGCTTACAGCGTCTTCGGCTCCAGCGTCGCTTTTCCTCGGCACGCTCGGTTAACTGCTATCACCGGCCGGGTTCCTTCTTGTTCTCGGTGGCTGCTCGATCCTCTGTCGTCTGCACAGGAGCAAACGGTAAATGGTTCCCTCTTTTCTTCCTTTCGGAGGGTCCCGGGTTTCGGCACCACTTGCCGCAAGAAGGGGGCTAACTCACAATTTGTTAAGTCCAAACTTTATTAAACATCAAACACCTTATATATGCTTAGGCTATGATTACACATTCCAGTCGTCATCTCATTGGCTATTGTTAAATGTCAACCCCGCCTTTACGGTTTCTCCTCCAGTCGCAGCTACCCACGAGTTCCGTACTTTGCAGGCTTAGGGACTTTCCCAGCTCTCCAAGGTCGTAAATATCTTCAGGGCCGTTACAGCTTGTTGATCTTTCTCAGACGTCTCAAGGTTTCTTCAGATAGGCCTAACTCCGCACGATTTACTGCTAACTCATCCATTTTCAGGGCTGCACCAACAGTTCTCTTGTCACAACCAACCTCCTCCCCAGGGCTGGGTTTCCACCTAGGTTCTCTTGTCACAACCAACCTCCTCCCCAGGGCTGGGTTCTGTTGACTCTCACAGCTGTCCCCTGTGTTCAGCTCTCCTGTCGCAATCTCTCTTCCTCCCTCAGCCTTGAACAGCTTACTGTTCCATAACACTCCAACTGGCAGCTGTTAGTTCCTGACATTTCTCTAGGGCCTCAGTACACAGAGATTAAATCAGTTAAGAAACAACAGGTTATAACAAAACCTAAGCTCTTGCTCTACGCTGAAGCAAGTCAAATCAATCATAAGCAATGATGACAATGAAGCCTAAAGGGAATCTCGCTCTAGTTACACATGTCAGTGCCCAGTGTCTGATCCCTTCTTCCCTCATTCATGCTCCTGCTTTTGCTGCAATCAAAGCCACCTACTTGACACGAATTGTCATTCCATTTATCACACCTCCCTCCCCCAGGACATGGGCTGGAGGTCCTCTCCTTGCTCCCTCCTCAAGCCCTCTGGAGAACATCAACTCTGCCCCCACCCAAAGCCAGCCCAGCCCTCAGGGCCACGGCTGTGGCCATGGTCCCAGGCACTGGGAGAGGTGACAAAGACAGCTGGGGCAGAGCTGGGGGGATACACACAGCTTCCCAGGAGCAGCACCGGCAGAATACCAAAAGGAAACCAAGGCAGTGCAGAGGGTGGCGGAGGTGTGGTGGGACCCAGGAAGAGCTGCTGGAGAGTCCCATCCAGGGCTGGCACAGGGTCCCTGTGCTTAGTCAGGGCAGCTGCAGGGCCAAGAGGAAGAGGCAGAGTCAGGCAGGGTCCCCTCCCGGCCCCCAAGGCACTGGGAGGGGGGGTCTGGGTGCCCCTCCTGCAGTGGCTGTGGGCAGAGGGCAGGGGGCAGGAGGTGGGGTGGGAGGCATGGGCGAGGAGAAGGGGAAGGGAGGAAGGGAAAGAGGAAGGGAAAGGTGAGGCCTTGGTACTCACCTGGTGATACCAGGTTGAAGCCTGTCTCCTGCTTCTTCCCTGCACAGAGAGGAAGCCATCAGCTGCCCTGCCAGGCTCGGGGACTGCCTGGCAGCACCTCCCAGGGCCCCCAGCCCAGCCCCTCCCCTCCATTCCATCCCATCCCATCCCATCCCATCCCATCCATCCCATCCCATCCCATCCCCTCCCATCCCTCCATCCTATCCCAGCCTCCTCCACCACCCTCTGCTCCCCTCCCCCTCAGCTCTTACCTGATCTCCGCTTCCAGACGGCGATGCCCATCCCGACGGCAGCCACCGCCGCGACCACCGCCGCGACCACTGCCAGCACCACGGGCAGCGACCACCCCTCCGGCTCTGGGGGTGGGGGGAGGAGGAGAAGAGCAGAGAGAGGGTAAGGAAGAGAAGGGGAAAACTTCCTCCCCAAGCCTCTCCCAGCCCCCCTGAAGCCCTCCCCAAACCCCTCCCAGCCGCCCCCAAGCCCCTCACGGCCGCTGCCGGCCGCCCCCAGGCTCACCCCAGGAGTAGAGGCGGGGCTGGGGCAGGCTGGAGTGCTCCACCCGGCAGCGGTACAGCTCCTGCTCCTGCGGCAGCACCTCGATGGAGGCCCAGGTGGAGAAGCTGCCGTCGCTGTTGGGGACGATGCTGCCCCGATGGGTCTCCTGGTCCCGCACCTCGGCCCCCTTCAGCCAGCTGACGCCGATGGGCCGCGGGTAGAAGCCAGACAGGCGGCAGGACAAGGTCAGGACCCCCTGGTTCTCCTTCCCTGACACTCGCACCTCTGGGGGCTCTGGGGGACAAGAGGGGAGGGGGTGGGGGCTGAAGGAGGGATGCAGGCAGCCGGCACTGCCTGATGCTGGCAGGGCTTGGCCCCCTCCAAGCTCAGTTCCTCAGCATCCTGGGACCCCATCCCCAGCTCAGCTCCTCAGCATCCTCACCCTGCTGGGACCCCAGCCCCAGCCCCTGGAGAGCTTCCAGAGCCCTTTGGGTGAGGAGCTCAGGGGCAGGGGCTCGCAGCTGAGCGCAGGCAGAGGCTGGGTCAGGGTTGGGGACTCCCAAGCAGGAGCTGCCTCTGGGCTTCTCTCCCTCTCTCCCTCCCTCTCTCACCTCTCCTCTCCAGCTCAGCCTGCCCATAGCTCAGGAATCTCTTCAGCCACTCCACACAGGTCTTCTCCAGGTAGTGCTTCAAGTGTTCAGCCACTGTCCCATCCTCCTCCCACCTCCTCTTGGTGACCATAGCTGCTGCTTGGTCTGCTGCAGTGAAGGTCTCCATGTCCTCATTGAAGGCCAGGAAGTCTCTCCCATCATAGGCACTCTGATAGTACCCCCTGGTGCTGCCATCCTCCAGCAGGTCACAGCCAACCATCCTCTGCACTATCTGAGCCCCTGGAACACAACCAAGGCCCCAAGGCTGAGTGGCTGCTGCAGCCCAGGGCCTTCAGTGGGGCACAGAGCCCCCCAGCAGCACCCCCAGCCCCACACCAGGGAGCTCAGGCTGTGTCTCAGAGCTGCCCCTGTCCTGCCTGGGGTCCTGGGCACTGGAGGGAAGGGGGTGACCAGAAGCCCCCCTGGAATCAGGACAACAAATCCCAAGTGGTGTGAAGCTGGCACAGGGCAGCCAGGACCCCCTGGGGCTGGGGACAGTGGGGCTGGAGCCCTGGGACAGTGGCACCAGGCAGGGCAGGGCAGGATATTTGGGGGTTGGCAGTTCTCCTCTCCCACAGAGCCCCCTGCCAGCCCCACAGCGCCCCCTGCCAGCCCCACAGAGCCCCCTGCCAGCCCCACTCACTCCCACTCTGGTTGTATCTCGCCTGCATGGTGTCCAGGTTCAGCTGGTTCATCTCCTCATTCATCTGTTCAATGTGGGTCTGGGCATCCCAGTACCCCTGGCCCAGCTTGGCCTTCACCCACTGGGCCAGGGGCTCCATCCTCCTCCTGTTGCTGTCGTAGCGAGCGATGGGGACCCCATCCACGTACCCCACAGCCGTGAACTGAGGCAGCCCCCAGCTGGGCTCCGCCAGCGCGAGGTGGAAATAGCGCAGGGAGTGCAGCCCTGGGGGGACAAGGAAGGTGCTGGGCGCCAAGAGAGAGAGCCTGGGGAGGGTCTGCGGGGTGTAGGAGCTGGGATGCTAGGGAGAGAGGCTGCAGGGGGGTGCCGGTGGCGAGATAAGGGAGTTCAAGGGGGTCTCGATGCCTAGAAGGGGTCCAGGAGCTACCCGATGCCAAGAAAAGAGAGGTCCGGGCGGGGGGGGTCGGGGGGAGACGTGGTGGGAGGGGACGGAAAGGCACAGGATGGACAGAGACCGCACGGGGAAAGACGGACGGACGAGCGGTGCCAAGAGAAGGGAGCACAGGAGGGTCCCTGCGCCAAGGGAAGGGGTCCAGGGCGCTCAAGGTGCCGAGAGGAGAGAGGTTGAGGGGGGACTGCCATGCCAAGAGAAGAGGCTCCAAGGGGGGTCGCGACGCAAAGAGAAAAGGTCCCACGGATGGGGGGGGTCCCAGTGCCCACGGAAGGGTCTCCCGGGTCCCCCCCAGCTCGCGCTCACCGTTCACGGCTCCCCCGAGGAGCCCCACGAGCAAACCCAAGCCGAGAACCCAGCCGGGACCCCATGGCTCTGCTGGCTCTGATTTCTGCTGTAAACATTGTCGCAGTCCTCAGCCACCCTCCCTCCTAGGTTCGGCCCTTCCCATCCACCAATCGCAGCCTGAATGCTCCTCTGACGTCGCCGTTTGGCTGCAGAACCACTCCCCGCAGGCTGGGGAAAACAAAGAGAGAAGGACACCCAGGGCTGGGGACAGGACAGGGGACGGAGGGCTCCGATCTGTCCCCAGCGGAGGCGGGGGACCCCCGGGGCTCAGCCCCCTCCGCACTGCAGCCAGGGAGGGTCCAGGAGCTACTCGATGCCAAGAAAAGGAGTTCCGGCGGGGGGGGCCGGGGGCGTAACGGGCCGGGAAAGAGCAGGATGGACAGGTGGGCAGGGGTCCATGGGGGTAGATTGGACTCTGCAAGGATTAGCAGGGGTCTGCAGGGGTCCCCAAGGATCTGCCCCCACCCAAAGCCAGCCCAGCCCTCAGGCCACGGCTGTGGCAGCAGTTCAGGCCCTGGGAGAGGTGACAAAGGCAGCTGGGGCAGAGCTGGGGAGACACACACACACAGAGCAACATTTCAAGCAGGTTGGAAAAGTCCTCAGAGATCATCAAGTCCAACCTCTCACCCAGCACCTCCTGACCAATTAAACCAGGGCTCCAAGTGCCACATCCAGTCCCCTCTTGAACACCTCCCGGGATGGAGACTCCACCACCTCCCTGGGCAGCACATTCCTGTGGCAAATCACTCTGCTGGGAAGAAGACTTTCTCCTCCCCTCCAGCCTAAGCTTCCCCGTGCAGCTTGAGACTGTGTCCTCTTGTTCTGCTGCTGATTGCCTGGCAGAAGAGACCAAGCCCCACCTGGCTACAACCTCCCTTCAGGTACCTGTAGAGAGCAGAAGAAGTCTCCCCTGAGCCTCCTCTTCTCCAGGTGTGGTGGGTTACAGCCATCCTGAGAGGGGGGGAAGGGTTGTGAGAGCCCTGCTCTCCCTGGGGATTAAGGAAACCTGAGCCAGCTGGACTTAGTTTTTCCCTTCCCTTCCCTTCCCCTTCCCCTTCTCCCTCCCCTCCAGAGGTGGTTTTCCCGCAGGGAAACTGAGTTAGTTATTTCTCGCTAGCTTTACCTCCTCCCCTTTTCCCTTCCCCTCCTTTCTTTCCCTTTTGCCCCCCTCCCTCCTTTTGCCCCCCTCCCTCCTTTTGCCCCCTTCCCTCCTTTGGCCCCCTTCCCTTTTCATTCTACTGGGAGAGAGGAAGGGGAGCAGGGCAGGAGTTCTCGGCCTGGCCCCCAGCTGAGCTCTTAAACCCCGCCTAAGGCTCAAACCCCCACGATGGTTTGGCGCCCCCCAGCCTGGGGGCTGGGAAATCAGTGTTGCACGTGGCAAGTACAGCTTTGCTGAAAGAAGCAGCCTTGGAAGTGGAGAGCTTCATCCTGAAGAACCTGCTGCTCCAAGCTTCTGCATGGGTGTTTGCCTGGATCCTCTGGGCCCATAGCTACAAGCGAATACCTTACCCTCTGCTGTGGGTAGTGACGGAGATGCTGCTCAGCTGGGGAAAAACTTTACCGGTGCAGCTGGCCATGGACCTCCTGAATTCTTTCCATTTTACTGGCAGGGGCAACTCCTCTGACAGAGGAAATGGTTCTGAAGCGAGCTACCAAACCACCAGGGCAGGTTAAAACTGTCTGGGGGGACAATTGCCTCACATCGCAGCCTGCTCTCTGTGCTTACATCTCATCCTCGCGGTGGCATTTGCGTGAGCGTGCGGCTGGGGGGAGCACTAACCCACTGGGAGCTCTTGGAGGAGGGATAAGGCAGGCTTTGGTAAGCTCTAATGGCAGGGGGGTGTGTGCTGTGAGCACTGCAGGCACTCTGTAAAGAGGGAGGGGTCGGGTTGTACTGAGTGTGCCTGGTCTCAGCCTGAGCCCCAGCCATGAGGGTTTGCCCTAGCACCAGCAGTTCCACACTTAACCCCTGATGCCCCTGCCCATGCAGTCTCTCTGGCAGGGGGCACCAGACGCAGGAAAAGAAGTCAAAAGTCATCTCCAGGCACAGATGGTGAGGAAGGAAGCTCAGCAGGCCCCAGCACCTCACAGAGCCCAGCGGTGGATGAAGAGGAGTCAGACCAGGAAATAGCTGTCCCATCTCTACCCAGCAAGGAACTAAGGCAAAGCCGTCTGCGTCACGCAGGGAAAGAGGGTGAGCCAATGCTGGGCTGGGCCCTGAGATGCTGGCACGAGGGGGGGGACACAGGGGCTGGCTAGGAGGGAGGCAAAGCTTTTAGGCTCCCTGAGTCGTGATGCTGGTCTGGCCAAGGAGTTACCCAGACTCGATGGGACACGCACGCTCTGGGCCGGATCCTCAGTGCCACCAAGAGCCGGAAGCGCTCAGGGGATGACCTGCCCTGGGCCCCAGTCAGAGGGACAACTGTGGAACAGGGCATTCGCTGCCTGAGACAGATGGAAATGATTGATGGGGATGGCCAGCTCCCCGCGGACCCAGATGAGGTGCCCATGAGACGGCCCTTCGTAAAGACACTCCCCCAGGGTGCTCCTCAGAAACTTGCTCACACACTGGGAGGGATGCTCCTGCCTGGGCAGGATGGAAGGCCTGACACTGTCTGTGAGTTTGCCAGTGATCTAAGGGAATATGAGGAGAGCATCAATCAGAACCCCCTGATCTCAGCCACAGAAACTATGGCCAAAGACATTGTCAAAGAGATCAGGGCCTCCATGTCTGAAGGGAAAAGGGGGAGCGATGCCTCCTTCTCCCCTTCTCCTTCAGAATGGGTCCAGGTTTCAGCCATCAGGAACAGGCCACCTTCCCCTGGGAGATCAGCCCAAGCCAATCGGGGGGTGCCAAGGGGGTCTCTGTGGAGGTTCCTCTGTGCCTCCCTCTCTCACCTCTCCTCTCCTGCTCAGCCTGCCCATAGCTGAGTAAAAGCCTGGGTAAGGCTCCAGGGTCCACTTCTGTTTGTCGTGGTGAGGAACACATTACCAGCCCAATGTTTGCCCTTTTCCAGCCTGTGGGGACTGCCCCAGGCTGCCATGACTTTTGGAATAGAATAGAGAGGGGCTTAGCAACCTCCTCTGCCAGTTCTCTCAGCACCCGTGGGGGTATCCCGTCGGGTCCCATGGACTTGAACACTTTCAGGTTCTTCAGGTGATCACCAACCTGAGCTTCACTTCCCATGGGCAGTTCTTCCTCCCCGTCCCTGGCATCGTCTGCCATGACTCCAGGAGTGTGGCTGGAGGCCCTTGCAGTGAAGACTGAGGTAAAGAAGTGATTGAGTACCTCAGCCTTTGTCAGGGTGCTTGTGCTTTTCTGTTAAAACTGTCATTGTTTTGGGGTGGGTTTTGCTTTCCATTTAACCTTCCCTCCATTTGGTTGCCATCCTTTCTGTCTGAGTCTTTCTTTTGCCCCTGGTGGCAGAATTCATCTCTCAACCTACCACACCTCTCCTCCTTCCCAGTAGAGAGGTGGGGGGGGGGAAAGGGAGGGAGCAAGAGCCAAAGCCGGGAAGGCCAAGCCTGAGCAGGAGGAAAAACTATTCCTCTCTGGGGCCTCCCCCCACTCTCCCAGCTAAAGCTGCCCCTTGCTCCTAGGCCCTGCTGGCCCCGGGGCGGAAAGAGTTCGCACGCGGCGCTGGGGAGTCGGAGGTGGAATATGTCTGGCGAGTCCCCAGAGCTGGAGGGGATCAGATTCTGCTCCAGGAGCTGGAGCCTGGGCTGTGGGCTGGTAATGTGTTCCTCACCGACAACAGAAGTGGACCCTGGAGCCTGACCCAGCGAGCTGCCTGCTGGGCAGGGGGGGTGATCCACAGGAGAGAGGGGAACCTGTAGTTCTGCAGGGGGGATGAATCAGGTAATGGAGAACGTGCCAAAGGCTGCATGCCTGCAAATGAGATGTGAAAGAGAACTAAAGCATCATTTTGAATCCCCCCTTTCTCTCCTGGTGGATGCAAACAGGGGGACTCCTCTGCTCAGGGGCCTCCCTGACTCGCTTAAAGTAAGAGCTATCCAGCTCCCAAAAGAAATAGCTGATACCCCACTCTCTTCCAGGCTGCAGGCTGCTCCAAGGGGAAATTCCACCCCCCGAGGGAGCCAGCCTGACTTGGAGCCATGGACATGGGAAGAAGTGGGGAGGGAGTTAGTAGGCTATGCCAGGCAGTATAGAGGCCTTCCCCCCTCCATCCAGACCCTGCCCACACTCACCTGAGCACACCGAAAGATTTCCTGGGGAGCGACACCTGGACACTGACCTAAGGAGGATTTCCCAGAACGATATCCTGGGGAACAGCACCTGGGCACTTGCCTGAGGGCTGAAAAGCTGTATAAAAGACTGGAGCAGCTACTGGCTTAGGAGAAGAAAAAGGGAGAAGGAAACTGGAGAAGAACAATGCAGCACCACCCGCTGGAAAGCTCACGGGGCCAACACAACGGGTCCTGGACTCTGCAACCCCTCTCTCCGTGCCCTAAGTTCCGCCTGCTGCAAGTCCTGGAGCTGAAGAAGCTGCCCAGAGGACCTCATCCCTCCTACAGCCAAAGCCTCAGCACCCTTCCTCTACAGACCCAACATCTCCTGCAGCACCGTTTACCTTTCCTCCACAGGCTCAAACTGTCTTGGGGGGCGGTGAGGGGTTGTGGCAATATAATTCCTTTCCTCTTTTCCTCTTCTCTATTTTCTCTCTCTCCCCTTCTGATCCATCCCCTGTATTTATGTAATCAATAGCCTAGCTGTCGATGTTTGGCCTGGTTTGTGCCTCTCCTTTCACAGCACAGGAATGTTCATTAAGAACCTGAATCTCTTTCCCTCTCCGGACCGAGACAGGAGGGGGCCCTGCCTGACTGCCTCTGCCTCTCGGCCCTGCAGCTGCCTCTGCCTGAGCACAGGGACCCTGTGCCAGCCCTGGATAGGCTCTCCTGCCTCCGGCAGCTCCCCTGGGTCCCACCACACCTCCACCTCCCTCTGCACTGCCTTGGTTCCCCACTTTCGGCGTCTTCCAAGTCTGCCTGCTTGAGCTGGGCAGGGATGTGGAGAAGCATCAGGACCCAGGACACTCTCTTTGAAAGGGAAGAAAACTGCCCAAAGAGGGCCCAGCCCAGTGAGTGGTCACAGGAAGCCAGGAGCCCCTGGGAGGGGGGGGTTGGGTGTACCCCCAGGGTGGGGGTGGGATGTTCTTGGGCATGCAGGGGGCCTTGTGGGAGCGGAGAACTGCCAACCCCCAAATATCCTGCCCTGCCCTGCCTGGTGTCACTGTCCCAGGGCTCCAGCCCCACTGTCCCCAGTCCCAGGGGGTCCTGGCTGCCCTGTGCCAGCTTCACACCACTTGGGATTTGCTGTCCTGATTCCAGGGGGCTTCTGGTCACCCCCTGGGGTTTGGGGAGGGCTTCAGGGGGGCTGGGAGAGGCTTGGGGAGGAAGATTTCCCCTTCTCTTCCTTACCCTCTCTCTGCTCTTCTCCTCCCTCCACCCCCAGAGCCGGAGGGGTGGTCGCTGCCCGTGGTGCTGGCAGTGGTCGCGGCGGTGGCTGCCCTCGGGATGGGCATCGCCGTCTGGAGGTGGAGATCAGGTAAGAGCTGAGGGGGAGGGGAGGCAGAGGGTGGTGGGAGGAAGGCTGGGATAGGTGGGAAAGGAGGGGAAGGGATGGGAGGGGAAGGGATAGGAAGAGAGAAGGGAGGAGAGGGGAAGGGAGGGAAAAGGAATGGAGGAGGGGAGGGGGGCAAGCGGAGGATGGGAGGGGATGGGAAGAGTGGGGAAGGGAAGGATGGGGTGGAAGGTAATGGGAGGGGAAAGGGAGAGGATGGAGGGGAGGAGAGGGAAGAAGGTAATGGGAAGGGAGAGGAGGGATGGGAAGGGAGGGGATGGGAAGGAAGGAGAGTGGAGGGAGGCGACGGTAAGGAAGGGGAGGGAAGGGGAGGGGAGGGAAGGGGAGGGAAGGAGGGGAGGGAAGGGCTGCAGGCAGGAGCCTGCCAGGGCAGCAGGGTTGAGGCTGAAGGCTTCTGCTCTGTGCAGGGAAGTAGCAGCAGCAGAACAAAGGCTTCAACCTGGTACTACGAGGTGAGTGCCAGGGGTAGGGCTTCACCTTCCCCTTTCCCCCTTCTCCCCTTTCCCCCTTCTCCCCTTTCCCCCTTCTCCCTTTCCCCCTTCTCCCCTTTCCTCCATGCCCATGCCTCCCACCCCACCTCCTGCCCCCCCTGCCCCCTGCCAACAGCCACTGCAGGAGGGGCACCCCCAGAGCCCCCCCCAGTGCCTTGGGGGCAAGGAGGGGACCCTGCCTGACTCTGCCTCTTCCTCTTGGCCCTGCAGCTGCCTCTGCCTGAGCACAGGGACCCTGTGCCAGCCCTGGATAGGCCTCTCCTGCCTCCAGCAGCTCCTCCTGGGTCCCACCACACCTCCACCTCCCTCTGCACTGCCTTGGTTCCCCTTTGGTATCCTCCCTGGGCTTCTCCTGGGTGGTCAATAAATGTTGCTGTGTGTATCCCCCCAGCCCTGCCCCGGTTGCCTTTGTCACCTCTCCCAGGGCCTGAACTGCTGCCACAGCCGTGGCCTGAGGGCTGGGCTGGCTTTGGGCGGGAGCAGATCCTTGGGGACCCCTGCAGAGCCCTGCCAATCCTTACAGAGTCCAATCTACCCCTATGGACCCCTGCCAACCCCTAAAGACTCCAACAGACTCAAACAGAGCCCTGCTAGACCAGTACTGACCCCTGGCAGACCCCTACTGACCTCTACGGCCCGCTGCAGACCCCAGCAGAGCTCTGCAGGGTCGAGGGACACCCGCAGGAGGCTCTGGCGAGGCGGCACCGCCGATGATGCCACCCCCGATGCCACCTTCCCGTCTCTCGCACCCACAGCAGGACCCTCCCTGGCTGCAGTGCAGAGGGGACTGAGCCCCGGGGGTCCCCCGCCTCCGCTGGGGACAGATCGGAGCCCTCCGTCCCCCAACTCCCGCCCCTGGCCGCGGCCAGCTCCAGCTGCCCTTCAAACGGGGTCGTTGGAAGTGCTCCGCGGGAGGCGCCGAAGCCGCAGGGGGCCTGGGGACTGTGCGCGAAATTGCGGAGCGGGATCAGAGGCAGCAGCGCCATGGGGTCCCGGTGGGTTCTCGGCTTGGGTTTGCTCCTGGGGGTCCTCGGAGGAGCCGTGAACGGTGAGCGCGAGCTGGGGGGCACCCGGGAGACCCTTCCGTGGGCACTGGGACGCCCCCGCCCGTGGGACCTTTCTCTTTGCGTCGCGACCCCCCTTGGAGCCTCTTCTCTTGGCATCGGAGTCCCCCCTCAACCTCTCTCCTCTTGGCACCTTGAGCGCCCTGGACCCCTTCCCTTGGCGCAGGGACCCTCCTGTGCTCCCTTCTCTTGGCACCGCTCGTCCGTCCGTTTTTCCCCGTGCGGTCTCTGTCCATCCTGCGCTTTTCCGTCCCCTCCCCCCACGTCCCCCTCCGGCCCCCCCCGCCCGGACCTCCTATTCTGGCATCGGGTAGCTCCTGGACCCCTTCTAAGGCATCGAGACCCCCTTGAAGTCTATTATCTCGCCACCGGGACCCCCCTGCAGCCTCTCCCCTAGCATCCCAGCTCCTACACCCGCAGACCCTCCCCGGGCTCTCTCTTTGGCGCCCAGCACCTTCCTTGTCCCCCCAGGGCTGCACTCCCTGCGCTATTTCCACCTCGCGCTGGCGGAGCCCAGCTGGGGGCTGCCTCAGTTCACGGCTGTGGGGTACGTGGATGGGGTCCCCATCGCTCGCTACGACAGCAACAGGAGGAGGATGGAGCCCCTGGCCCAGTGGGTGAAGGCCAAGCTGGGCCAGGGGTACTGGGATGCCCAGACCCACATTGAACAGCTCAACCAGGAGATGAACCACCTGAACCTGGAGACCATGCAGGCGAGATACAACCAGAGTGGGAGTGAGTGGGGCTGGCAGGGGGCGCTGTGGGGCTGGCAGGGGGCGCTGTGGAGCTGGCAGGGGGCTCTGTGGGGCTGGCAGGGGGGTCTGTGGGGCTGGCAGGGGGCTCTGTGGGAGAGGAGAACTGCCAACCCCCAAATATCCTGCCCTGCCCTGCCTGGTGCCACTGTCCCAGGGCTCCAGCCCCACTGTCCCCAGCCCCAGGGGGTCCTGGCTGCCCTGTGCCAGCTTCACACCACTTGGGATTTGCTGTCCTGATTCCAGGGGGCTTCTGGTCACCCCCTTCCCTCCAGTGCCCAGGACCCCAGGCAGGACAGGGGCAGCTCTGAGACCACAGCCTGAGCTCCCCTGGTGTGGGGCTGGGGGTGCTGCTGGGGGGCTCTGTGCCCCACTGAAGGCCCTGGGCTGCAGCAGCCACTCAGCCTTGGGGCCTTGGTTGTGTTCCAGGGGCTCAGATAGTGCAGAGGATGGTTGGCTGTGACCTGCTGGAGGATGGCAGCACCAGGGGGTACTATCAGAGTGCCTATGATGGGAGAGACTTCCTGGCCTTCAACGAGGACACAGAGACCTTCACTGCAGCAGACCAAGCAGCTGTGGTCACCAAGAGGAGGTGGGAGGAGGATGGGACAGTGGCTGAACACTTGAAGCACTACCTGGAGAGCACCTGTGTGGAGTGGCTGAAGAGATTCCTGAGCTATGGGCAGGCTGAGCTGGAGAGGAGAGGTGAGAGAGGGAGGGAGAGAGGGAGGAAGCCCAGAGGCAGCTCCTGCTTGGGAGTCCAACCCTGACCAGCCTCTGCCTGCGCTCAGCTCCGAGCCCCTGCCCCTGAGCTCCTCACCCAAAGGGCTCTGGAAGCTCTCCAGGGGCTGGGGCTGGGGTCCCAGCTGAGTCAGGATGCTGAGCAGCTGAGATTGGAGGGGGCCAAGCCCTGCCAGCATCAGGCTGCCTGCAGCTCTCCTGCAGCCAACACCCCTCCCCTCTTGTCCCCAGAGCCCCCAGAGGTGCGAGTGTCAGGAAGGAGAGCCAGGGGGTCCTGAGCTTGTCCTGCGCCTGTCTGGCTTCTACCCGCGGCCATCGGCGTCAGCTGGCTGAAGGGGGCCGAGGTGCGGGACCAGGAGACCCATCGGGGCAGCATCGTCCCAACAGCGACGGCAGCTTCTCCACCTGGGCCTCCATCGAGGTGCTGCCGCAGGAGCAGGAGCTGTACCGCTGCCGGGTGGAGCACTCCAGCCTGCCCAGCCCCGCCTCTATCCTGGGGTGAGCCTGGGGGCGGCCGGCAGCGGCCGTGAGGGGCTTGGGGCGGCTGGGAGGGGTTTGGGGAGGGCTTCAGGGCGGCTGGAGAGGCTGGGGAGGAAGTTTTCCCTTCTCTTCCTTACTCTCTCTGCTCTTCTCCTCCTCCCCCACCCCCAGAGCCGGAGGGGTGGTCGCTGCCCGTGGTGCTGGCAGTGGTCGCGGCGGTGGTCGCGGCGGTGGCTGCCGTCGGGATGGGCATCGCCGTCTGGAAGCGGAGATCAGGTAAGAGCTGAGGGGGAGGGGAGGCAGAGGGTGGTGGGAGGAAGGCTGGGATAGGATGGAGGGGATGGGATGGGATGGAATGGAGGGGAGGGGCTGGGCTGGGGGCCCTGGGAGGTGCTGCCCACAGCCACTGCAGGAGGGGCACCCAGACCCCCCCTCCCAATGCCTTGGGGGCAGGGAGGGGACCCTGCCTGACTCTGCCTCTTCCTCTTGGCCCTGCATCTGCCTCTGCCTAAACACAGGGAAGGATGTTGGTTGGAACAACAGAGCTGGAAGGACAAATCTTAAGGATTCAGCACATAACCCCCCGGGCTGTGCTGAGCAGAGGATTGCACCCCTGAAGGAGCACCAGAAGGACAGTCTAATTTGCATAACCCCGCCTTTATATGCATATGTATTAAGGGCAGACCATCCAAAGGGCAGTTAGAAGGGGATGAGTGTGCCCAGGGCACCCAGCCCTGTGTTGCATGTCTCTGATTGCCTTAAATTGCTCCTTTCGAAGTCAAACTGTGTGCAATCGACTCTCCTTGGCTCGGGCATGGATGACAGAGGTGTGGCTGGGGCAGGGCTGGGCAGGTTGGGGGAGGGTCCAAGGAGCAAGGGTCCGTGGGGTGCCAGCGTCAAGGGTCTGTGGGGTGCCAGCATCAAGGGTCTGTGGGGTGCCAGCATCAAGGGTGTGTGGGGTGCCAGCATGTAGGGGCCGTGAGGTGCCAGTATCTAGGGTCTGTGGGGTGCCACACAGGGGTCTCTGGGGTGCCACTATCAAGAGTCTGTGGGGTGCCAGCATCAAGAGACTGTCGGGTGCCACACTGAAGGCTCTGCAGGGGGTGTTGCAGTTTGGGCTGGGTGCCCTCTGCTCCATGAGGTGCTTCCTGTGTGCAGAGGTCCAGCCCTGGGGGGGACACAGGACACTCGGTATTGCTCCCCCAATTCTCTGCAGCAGCACTCCAGGATCCAGGGCGAGCTCTGGCACCTCCTCTGGCTTCCTCGCCGGCGCCCGGTACCTGGGGGAGATGTTGTCTGCCGGCCATGGGCCTGGCGAGGCCCAAGGCCCCGGGGGGGTGGGCAGTCTCAGATCTGGCCAGCTGAGACTAGCCTTGCAGTGGGGAGGGGGGAAGAAGGAGCCCTGGGGGGTCTTGGCTGTACCCCCAGGTGGGGACACTGCTTCTGGCTCTCTGTAAGCATTCACTGCTTTTTCATTTGAACTTTCCATCACTTCTGCAATCCATTTGCCTGTGTGGTTATTTTTGCCCGTGGTGGGCAGGGGGCTGCCTCAACCCACTGCAGGGTGCCACTAGCAAGGGTCTGTGGGGTGCCAGCCTCAGGGTCTGCCTGACTCTGCCTCTTCCTGACTCTGCCTCTTCCTCTCGGCCCTGCAGCTGCCACTCTCTGAGCACAGGGACCCTGTGCCAGCCCTGGATAGGCCTCTCCTGCCTCCGGCAGCTCCCCCTGGGTCCCACCACACCTCCACCTCCCTCTGCACTGCCTTGGTTCCCCACTTTCGGCGTATTCCAAGTCTGCCTGCTTGAGCTGGGCAGGGACGTGGAGAAGCATCAGGACCACAGGACACTCTCTTTGAAAGGGAAGAGACCTCAGGAGCAGGCTCCTGCTGTGGGAAAGAGGAGCAGTGTCTTGCTTGCCGTGGGGCATCAGGAGCAGGGGCAGGTGAGGTGAGGCAGGAGCCTCTGCCGCTGTGCAGCGTCTTCATGTTGAGTCCTGGACACCAGGCTGCTGTGAACGAGGAGAGAGTAAAACTTCGAGCAAGCTTCAACTCTTAGACAGTGACTCTACTGCACTGATGTGTGCTGCCCCTCCGAGTCCTTCCCTCTCAGCCAGAGCCACCCTCCGCTGTGGCATGCACTGGATGTCCCCAGTCTCTGAGGGCAGCCAGCAGGTGTCAGCAGGCCCTCAGCAGAGACCACCCCTCGGGTGGGTTGGCCCCCCCCAGCAGCAGGGGGACCCCACACCGACTGCCGCAGCAGGTTCTTCTCACAGCTCACAGGAACTCCCTCTCCATCCGCTGCCTGCAGCAGGTGGACTGGGCAGGAACGGCTCGGTTCACAGCTCCCTGCCGGTCACTCCCCAAGTGGCCTGAGCTCGTGTCTTTCCCAGTTCCTGCAGGCTTGTGCTGGTTGGAGCCCTAACTGGGACCGAAGAGCTGCGATGGGGGCAAGGCTGAGCAGCGCTGCCCCCTTGTGGTGGCGCAGGCTGGGGGCCGGCCCCCGCTGCCACCGCACAAGCCACCCCTGGGATGTCCCAAAGAGGGCCCAGCCCAGGGCGTGGTCACAGGAAGCCAGGAGCCCCGGGGAGGGGGGGGTTGGGTGTACCCCCAGGGTGGGATGCTCTTGGGCAAGCTTTGGGCTCTCTCTCTTTTGTTTCATAGTTTCATAGTTTCATAGTTTCAGTTTGGGTTGGAAGGGACCACAAGGATCATCGAGTTCCAACCCCCCTGCCATGGGCAGGGGACACTCTACCCTAGATCAGGCTGGCCAGAGCCTCATCCAGCCTGGTCTTAAACACCTCCAGGGACAGGGCCTCAACCACCTCCTGGACAACCCATTCCAGGGCTTCACCACTCTCATGGGGAAGAACTTCCTCCTCATGTCCAGCCTGAATCTCCCCACCTCCAGCTTCATTCCATTCCCCTAGTCCTATCACTCCTGATAGCCTGAAAAGTCCCTCCCCAGCCTTCTTGTAGGCCCCTTCAGATCCTGGAAGGCCAAAATGAGGTCACCTCGGAGCCTTCTCTTCTCAGACTGAACAGCCCCAACTCCTTCAGTCTGTCTCACAGCAGAGGTGCTCCAGCCCTCTGCTCAGCCTCCTGCCCCTGCTCTGGACACCTTCCAGCACCTCCAGATCCCTCTTGGAATAGGGGCTCCAGAACTGGAGGCAGTACTCCAGGTGGGGTCTCACCAGAGCTGAGTAGAGGGGGAGAATCCCCTCCCTTGCCCTGCTGGCCACACTTCTCCTGATGCAGCCCAGGCTCTGATTTGCTCAGGTCCAGGTAAACGACATCAGCTGCTCGCCCCTCATCTGTTAATGCTGTCACTTGTTCAGAGAAGGCCACCAGGGCGAAGTGCAAGGTCCTGCATCTGGGTCGAGGCAATCCCAGGCACAAATCCAGGCTGGGCAGTGACTGGCTGGGGAGCAGCCCAGAGGAGAGAGACTTGGGGGTGCTGGGGGAGGAGAAGCTCCCCAGGAGCTCTCAGTGTGCACTTGCAGCCCGGAAAGCCAATCAGAGCCTGGCTGCTGCATCAGGAGAAGTGTGGCCAGCAGGGCAAGGGAGGTGATTCTCCCCTCTGCTCAGCTCTGGTGAGACCCCACCTGGAGTACTGCCTCCAGTTTGGAGCCCCTATGCAAGAGGGATCTGGAGGTGCTGGAAGGTGTCCAGAGAAGGGCAGGAGGATGAGCAGAGGGCTGGAGCACCTCTCCTGTGAGGACAGACTGAAGGAGTTGGGGCTGTTCAGGCTGGAGAAGAGAAGGCTCTGAGGTGACCTCATTGTGGCCTTCCAGGATCTGAAGGGGGCCTACAAGAAGGCTGGGGAGGGACTTTTCAGGCTATCAGGGAGCGATAGGACAAGGGGGAATGGGATGAAGCTGGAGGTGGGGAGATTCAGGCTGGACATGAGGAGGAAGTTCTTCACCGTGAGGGTGGTGAAGCCCTGGAATGGGTGTCCAGGAGGTGGTTGAGGCCCTGTCCATGGAGGTGTTTAAGACCAGGCTGGCTGAGGCTCTGTCCAGCCTGATCTAGGTAGAGTGTCCTGCCCATGGCAGGGGGGTTGGAACTAGATGATCCTTGTGGTCCCTTTCCAACCCTAACTGAAACTATGAAACTTGTTCATAGAAGGCCACCAGGTTTGTCAGGCAGGATCTGCCCTTGGCAAAGCCATGCTGACTGCTCCCAATCACCTCTTCACTACTCTTCTGAGTCAGCAGTGCCTCCAGGAGGATCTGCTCCATGATCTTTCCGGGCACAGAGGTGAGACTGACCGGCCTGGAGTTCCCTGGTTCCTCCTTCTTACCCTATTTGCAGATGGGAGCAATGTTTGCCCTTTTCCAGCCTGTGGGGACTGCCCCAGGCTGCCAGGACTTTTGGAATAGACTAGAGAGGGGCTTAGCAACCTCCTCTGCCAGCTCTCTCAGCACCCGTGGGGGTATCCCGTCGGGTCCCATGGACTTGAACACTTTCAGGTTCTTCAGGTGATCACCAACCTGAGCTTCACTTCCCATGGGCAGTTCTTCCTCCCCGTCCCTGGCATCATCTGCCATGACTCCAGGAGTGTGGCTGGAGGCCCTTGCAGTGAAGACTGAGGTAAAGAAGTTATTGAGTACCTCAGCCTTTTCCACATCACTTGTGACAATTCACCAGTTTCCTTTCTGAGGGGGCCCACACCTTCCCTATCTTCTTCTTGCCATTAATATACCTGTAGAAATTCTTAGTGCTCCCTTAACCTCCCTGGCTAGATTCAATTCCAACTCTGCTTTGGCTTTCCTAACCAGGCCTCTTGCTGCTCGGGCAGCTTCCTTATCCCCCTGTTCTATCTGTCCTTCCCTCCACTGCCTGTAGAGTTTCTTTTTAAGTAATAGTGTGTCCAGGAGCTCCTTGTTCATCCAGGCAGGCCTCCTAGCGTTCTTCCTGTTTTCTCCTTGTTGGTATACATAGCTCCTGGACACAGAGGAGGTGGTCCTTGAATACTGCCCAGCTGTCCTGGGTCCCTCTTCCTCCAGGGCTTTGTCCCATGACACTGTGGCTAGCAGATCCCTGCAGCGATCGCAGTCTGCACGCTAAAGTCTGGGTCATAAGCTTAGAATAGGTCCTCCTGGTTGCCCTGAGGAGATTAAATTCAACTGCTTCATGGTCACTGCAGCCAAGGCAGTCTCTGAGCCTCACATGGTTACCAGCCCTCCCTGTTGGTGAGAAACAAGGTCCAGCAGAGCACCTTTTCTTGTTGGCTCCTCTACCATTTGGAGGAGGAAGTTGTCTTCTATGCAGTCCAGGAACATCCTGGATTGCTGGTGCCTTGCTGTGCTGTCCCTCCAGCAGATGTCAGGGTGGTTGAAATCTCCCATGAGGACCAGGGCTTGTGACCTGGAAGCCGCTTCTATTTGCCTGTGGAGGGCCTCATCTGCTTGGTTCTGCTGGTCAGGTGGCTGTAGGAGACCCCCACAGTAATATCTCCTTCCCCTGTCTTGCCTTTAATTCTAACCCATATACTCTCAACATCTCATCATCCTCCCCAGGTGGAGTTCTGCTGACTCCAGCTGGTTCTTGACATAGAGGGCAACACCTCCTCCTCTCCTTCCCTGCCTATCCTTCCTAAAAAGCTTGTACCCCTCTATCCCTACATTCCAGCCATGGGAATCATCCCACCAAGTGTCAGTAATGCCCACTGTGCCATGGCCTCCCAGCAGCACGGTGGCCACTAATTCATCCTGTTTGTTGCCCCAGCTGCGTGCATTTGCATAGCAGCACTTCAGCTGGGCTGGCCCTGTCGTCCTCTTCTGCCAATACCCCTTGGTTTCCACAGGGTGTCCTGGTGTGTCATCTGTGTCTGGCCTCAGGGCAGCAAGTTGAGAGCCCTTAGCAGCTCTCCATCCCACTGCCTCTGGTGAGCTGCCCCTCTGTTTGTCACAGGCCAGCAGGAAACTATTACCCCCTTCCCCCTTCAAGTCTAGTTTAAAGCCCTATCAATGAGCCCTGCCAATTCCTGCCCCAGGATCCTTTTCCCCCTCTGGGACAAGTGTGCCCCATTAGCTGTTTGCAGCTCTGGTGCCTTGCAAACCAAGCCATGATTGTAGAACCCAAAGCCCTGTCGATGGCACCAGCCCCAGAGCATGAATTGACCTTTGGCTCTTCCTCAGTGTTCCCTCATCCATCGCTGACATTAGAGGGATAGCAGAGAACACAACCTGAGCTCCTGATCCCTTTAGCAGGTGCCCAAGGTTCTGAAATCTCTTTTAATTGATTGTGAGCCTCTCGTTGTTGCATCGTCACTACCCACCTGAAGGACCAGCAGTGGGCAGTAGTCTGAAGGACTCAGGAGGTTGGGAATTTTGCCTATAATGTCCTTTCCTTGGGCACCAGGGAGGCAGCAGATCTCCCTATGAAAGGGGTCTGGTCTGCATATTGGGCCCTCGCTCCCTTCAGTAGGAGTCTCCTGTAACGATGACCCTGCGAGGTTTCTTTTCGGTCTAGTTTTGATGGCTGGCTGAGGCAACCTGTCATTGGTGCAGCTTCTGCCTTCTTGAGTCCTCGTCCTCACCTATGACCTGTTCCTCCTGCAGAGCCTCATACCTATTGTACCTGCACTGCAGGCAGTGTGCTGCTCAAAGCAGCAGGCTTGCTCCGTCTGCGTTTTTCCCTCGGGCAGAGCCCTGCTCCCCTTGGCCCTGCCCTTGTGGGTTACTGCAGGGAGGCTGAGAGGCTTGCTGATGGGAAGGTACCAAACTCCCTGCTCCACTAAGGGTCACCCCCTGCTCTGGTTTAGTAGAGGTTAGATTTTGAAATAGTCAATGTTCCTTTGCTGTCTCTTACAGCTCTTAGCCTTTCTACCTCTTCTTTTAGTTCAGCCACCATGCTCATCAGATCCCTGATCTGCTCACATCTGACAGCTGTCACAAGTGACAGCATTAACAGATGAGGGGCGAGCAGCTGATGTCGTTTACCTGGACCTGAGCAAATCAGAGCCTGGGCTGCATCAGGAGAAGTGTGGCCAGCAGGGCAAGGGAGGAGATTCTCCCCCTCTACTCAGCGCTGGTGAGACCCCACCTGCAGTACTGCCTCCACTTCTGGAGCCCCTATTGCAAGAGGGATCTGGAGGTGCTGGAGCGTATCCAGAGAAGGGCCAGGAGGATGATCAGAGGGCTGGAGCACCTCTCCTGTGAGGACAGACTGAAGGAGTTGGGGCTGTTCAGTCTGGAGAAGAGAAGGCTCCCAGGTGACCTCATTGTGGCCTTCCAGGATCTGAAGGGGGCCTACAAGAAGGCTGGGGAGGGACTTTTCAGGTATCAGGAGTGATAGGACAAGGGGGAATGGGATGAAGCTGGAGGGGGGAGATTCAGGCTGGACATGAGGAGGAAGTTCTTCACCGTGAGAGTGGTGAAGGCCTGGAATGGGTTGTCCAGGGAGGTGGTTGAGGCCCTGTCCCTGGAGGCGTTTAAGACCAGGCTGGATGAGGCTCTGGCCAGCCTGATCTAGTGTGGGGTGTCCCTGCCCCTGGCAGGGGGGTTGGAACTAGCTGATCCTTGTGGTCCCTTCCAACCCTGACTGAAACTATGAAACTATGAAACAAAGAGGAGAGCCCAAAGCTTGCCCAAGAGCATCCCACCCCCACCCTGGGGGTACACCCAACCCCCCCCCCCCTCCCCGGGGCTCCTGGCTTCCTGTGACCACCCAGGGGTGGCTTGTGCGGTGGCAGCGGGGGCCGGCCCCCAGCCTGCGCCACCACAAGGGGGCAGCGCTGCTCAGCCTTGCCCCCATCGCAGCTCTTCGGTCCCAGTTAGGGCTCCAACCAGCACAAGCCTGCAGGAACTGGGAAAGACACCGAACTCAGGCCACTTGGGGAGTGACCGGCAGGGGAGCTGTGAACCGAGCCGGTCCTGCCCAGTCCCACTGCTGCAGGCAGCGGATGGAGAGGGAGTTCCTGTGAGCTGTGAGAAGAACCTGCTGCGGCAGTCGGTGTGGGGTCCCCCTGCTGCTGGGGGGGGGCAACCCACCCGAGGGGTGGTCTCTGCTGAGGGCCTGCTGACACCTGCTGGCTGCCCTCAGAGACTGGGGACATCCAGTGCATGCCACAGCGGAGGGTGGCTCTGGCTGAGAGGGAAGGACTCGGAGGGGGCAGCACACATCAGTGCAGTAGAGTCACTGTCTAAGAGTTGAAGCTTGCTCTAAGTTTTACTCTCTCCTCGTTCAACAGCAGCTGGTGTCCAGGACTCAACATGAAGACGCTGCACAGCGGGCAGAGGGCTCCTGCCTCACCTCACCTGCCCCTGCTCCTGATGCCCCACGGCAAGCAAGACACTGCTCCTCTTTCCCCACAGCAGGAGCCTGCTCCTGAGTTCTCTTCGCTTTCAAAGAGAGTGTCCTGGGTCCTGATGCTTCTCCACGTCCCTGCCCAGCTCAAGCAGGCAGACTTGGAAGACGCCGAAAGTGGGGAAACCAAGGCAGTGCAGAGGGAGGTGGAGGTGTGGTGGGACCCAGGGGGAGCTGCCAGAGGCAGGAGAGGCTATCCAGGGCTGGCACAGGGTCCCTGTGCTCAGAGAGTGGCAGCTGCAGGGCCAAGAGGAAGAGGCAGAGTCAGGCAGACCCTTGAGGCTGGCACCCCCCAGACTCTTGATGGTGGCACCCCCCAGACCCTTGAGGCTGGCACCCCACCCCAACCTGCCCAGCCCTGCCCCAGCCACACCTCTGTCATCGATGCCGAGCCAAGGAGAGTCGATTGCACACAGTTTGACTTCGAAAGGAGCAATTTAAGGCAATCAGAGACATGCAACACAGGGCTGGGTGCCTGGGCACACTCATCCCCTTCTAACTGCCCTTTGGATAGTCTGCCCTTAATACATATGCATATAAAGGTGGGGTTATGCAAATTAGGCTGTCCTTCTGGTGCTCCTTCAGGGGTGCAATCCTCTGCTCAGCACAGCCTGGGGGGTTGTGTGCTGAATCCTTAAGATTTGTCCTTCCAGCTCTGTTGTTCCAACCAACATCCTTCCCTGTGTTTAGGGAAGATGCAGATTAGAGGCAGATGCAGGGCCAAGAAGAAGAGGCAGAGTCAGGCAGGGTCCCCTCCCGGCCCCAAGGCATTGGGAGGGGGGGTCTGGGTGCCCCTCCTGCAGTGGCTGTGGGCAGAGGGCAGGGGGCAGCAGGTGGGGTGGGAGGCATGGGCGAGGAGAAGGGGAAGGGAGGAAGGGCAAGAGGAAGGGCAAGGTGAGGCCTTGGTACTCACCTGGTGACACCAGGTTGAAGCCTGTCTCCTGCTTCTTCCCTGCACAGAGAGGAAGCCATCAGCTGCCCTGCCAGGTTCGGGGACTGCCTGGCAGCACCTCCCAGGGCCCCCAGCCCAGCCCCTCCCCTCCATCCATCCCATCCCATCCCCTCCATCCTATACCCAGCCTTCCTCCCACCACCCTCTGCCTCCCTCCCCCTCAGCTCTTACCTGATCTCCGCTTCCAGACGGCGATGCCCATCCCGACGGCAGCCACCGCCGCGACCACCGCCGCGACCACTGCCAGCACCACGGGCAGCGACCACCCCTCCGGCTCTGGGGGTGGGGGAGGAGGAGAAGAGCAGAGAGAGGGTAAGGAAGAGAAGGGGAAAACTTCCTCCCCAAGCCTCTCCCAGCCCCCTGAAGCCCTCCCAAACCCCTCCCAGCCGCCCCCAAGCCCTCACGGCCGTGCAAGCCGCCCCCAGGCTCACCCCAGGAGTAGAGGCGGGGCTGGGGCAGGCTGGAGTGCTCCACCCGGCAGCGGTACAGCTCCTGCTCCTGCGGCAGCACCTCGATGGAGGCCCAGGTGGAGAAGCTGCCGTCGCTGTTGGGGACGATGCTGCCCCGATGGGTCTCCTGGTCCCGCACCTCGGCCCCCTTCAGCCAGCTGACGCCGATGGGCCGCGGGTAGAAGCCAGACAGGCGGCAGGACAAGCTCAGGACCCCCTGGCTCTCCTCCCTGACACTCGCACCTCTGGGGGCTCTGGGGGACAAGAGGGGGGGGGTGGGGGCTGCAGGAGAGCTGCAGGCAGCCTGATGCTGCAGGGCTTAGGCCCCCTCCAAGCTCAGCTGCTCAGCATCCTGACTCAGCTGGGACCCACCCAGATGCTGCCAGGGCTTGGCCCTGCAAGCTCAGTTCCTCAGCATCCTGAGACCCCAACCCCAGCTCAGCTCCTCAGCATCCTCACCCTGCTGGGACCCCAGCCCAGCCCTGGAGAGCTTCCAGAGCCCTTTGGGTGAGGAGCTCAGGGGCAGGGGCTCGCAGCTGAGCGCAGAGAGCTGGGTCAGGGTTGGGACTCCCAAGCAGGAGCTGCCTCTGGGCTTCTCTCCCTCTCTCCCTCCCTCTCTCACCTCTCCTCTCCAGCTCAGCCTGCCCATAGCTCAGGAATCTCTTCAGCCACTTCACACAGGTCTTCTCCAGGTAGTGCTTCAAGTGTTCAGCCACTGTCCATCCTCCTCCCACCTCCTCTTGGTGACCATAGCTGCTTGGTCTGCTGCAGTGAAGGTCTCCATGTCCCGTTGAAGGCCAGGAAGTCTCTCCCATCATAGGCACTCTGATAGTACCCCTGGTGCTGCCATCCTCCAGCAGGTCACAGCCAACTCCTCTGCACTATCTGAGCCCTGGAACACAACCAAGGCCCCAAGGCTGAGTGCTGCTGCTGCAGCGCCAGGGCTTCAGTGGGGCACAGAGCCCCCCAGCAGCACCCCCAGCCCCACACCAGGGGAGCTCAGGCTGTGGTATCAGAGCTGCCCCTGTCCTGCCTGGGGTCCTGGGCACTGGAGGGAAGGGGGTGACCAGAAGCCCCCTGGAATCAGGACAGCAAATCCCAAGTGGTGTGAAGCTGGCACAGGGCAGCCAGGACCCCTGGGGCTGGGGGGACAGTGGGGCTGGAGCCCTGGGACAGTGGCACAGGCAGGGCAGGGCAGGATATTTGGGGGTTGGCAGTTCTGTCCCAGAAAGCTCCCAGCCAGCCCCACAGCGCCCCCTGCCAGCCTCACTCACTGCCACTCTGGTTGTATCTCGCCTGCATGGTGTCCAGGTTCAGGTGGTTCATCTCCTGGTTGAGCTGTTCAGTGTGGGTCTGGGCATCCCAGTACCCCTGGCCCAGCTTGGCCTTCACCCACTGGGCCAGGGGCTCCATCCTCCTCCTGTTGCTGTCGTAGCGAGCGATGGGGACCCCATCCACGTACCCCACAGCCGTGAACTGAGGCAGCCCCCAGCTGGGCTCCGCCAGCGCGAGGTGGAAATAGCGCAGGGAGTGCAGCCCTGGGGGGACAAGGAAGGTGCTGGGCGCCAAGAGAGAGAGCCTGGGGAGGGTCTGCGGGGTGTAGGAGCTGGGATGCTAGGGAGAGAGGCTGCAGGGGGGTCCCGCTGGCGAGATAAGGGACTTCAAGGGGGTCTCGATGCCTTAGAAGGGGTCCAGGAGCTACCCGATGCCAAGAAAAGGAGGTCCGGGCGGGGGGAGGCGGAGGGGGGACGTGGGGGGAGGGACGGAAAAGCGCAGGATGGACAGAGACCGCACGGGGAAAGACGGACGGACGAGCGGTGCCAAGAGAAGGGAGCACAGGAGGGTCCCTGCGCCAAGGGAAGGGGGTCCAGGGCGCTCAAGGTGCCAAGAGGAGAGAGCTTGAGGGGGGACTGCCATGCCAAGAGAAGAGGCTCCAAGGGGGTCGCGACGCAAAGAGAAAAGGTCCCACGGGTGGGGGGGGTCCCAGTGCCCACGGAAGGGTCTCCCGAGTGCCCCCCAGCTCGCGCTCACCGTTCACGGCTCCCCCGAGGAACCCCAGGAGCAAACCCAAGCCGAGAACCCACCGGGACCCCATGGCGCTGCTGCCTCTGATTCCGGAGTAAAACCTGTCGCAGTCCTCAGCCGACCTCCGTCCTACGTTCGGCCCTTCCCACCCACCAATCGCAGCCTGAATGCTCCTCTGGCGTCACAGTTTGGCTGCAGAACCACTCCCCGCAGGCTGGGGAAAAGAAAGAGAGAAGCGACACCCAGGGGGGACAGGACAGGGGACGGAGGGCTCCGATCTGTCCCCAGCGGAGGCGGGGGACCCCCGGGGCTCAGCCCCCTCCCCACTGCAGCCAGGGAGGGTCCAGGAGCTACTCGATGCCAAGAAAAGGAGGTCCGGGCGGGGGGGGGGCCGGGGGCGGGACGGGACGGAAAGAGCAGGATGGACAGGTGGGCAGGGGTCCATGGGGGTAGATTGGACTCTGCAAGGATTAGCAGGGGTCTGCAGGGGTCCCCAAGGATCTGCCCCGCCCAAAGCCAGCCCAGCCCTCAGGCCACGGCTGTGGCAGCAGTTCAGGCCCTGGGAGAGGTGACAAAGGGAACCGGGGCAGGGCTGGGGGGATACACACAGCAACATTTATTGATCACCCAGGAGAAGCCCAGGGAGAAGATCCCAAAACTAAGGAACCAAGGCAGTGCAGAGGGTGGAAGGGGACAGTAGGGCTCTGCCAGAAGTCTGCCGGGGGTCTGTTGAAGTCTTTAGGGGGTGGCAGGGGTCCATAGGGTTCGACTGGACTCTGTAGGGCTTGGCAGGAGTCTGCAGGGGTGTGCAGGGGTGAGCCCCCACCCAAAGCCAGCCCAGCCCTCAGGCCTCAGCTGTGGCACATGAGTTCAGGCAGGGGGAGAGGTGACAAAGGCAGCTGGGGCAGAGCTGGGGAGACACACACACACAGAGCAACATTTCAAGCAGGTTGGAAAAGTCCTCAGAGATCATCAAGTCCAACCTCTCACCCAGCACCTCCTGACCAATTAAACCAGGGCTGCAAGTGCCACATCCAGTCCCCTCTTGAACACCTCCAGGGATGGAGACTCCACCACCTCCCTGGGCAGCACATTCCTGGGGCAAATCACTCTTGCTGGGAAGAACTTTCTCCTCACCTCCAGCCTAAGCTTCCCCTGGTGCAGCTTGAGACTGTGTCCTCTTGTTCTGCTGCTGATTGCCTGGCAGAAGAGACCAAGCCCCACCTGGCTACAACCTCCCTCAGGTAGCTGTAGAGAGCAAGAAGGTCTCCCCTGAGCCTCCTCTTCTCCAGGTGTGGTGGGTTACAGCCATCCTGAGAGGGGGGAAGGTTGTGAGAGCCCTGCTCTCCCTGGGGATTAAGGAAACCTGAGCCAGCTGGACTTAGTTTTTCCCTTCCCTTCCCTTCCCCTTCCCCTTCTCCCTCCCCTCCAGAGGTGGTTTTCCCCAGGGAAACTGAGTTAGTTATTTCTCGCTAGCTTTACCTCCTCCCCTTTTCCCTTCCCCTCCTTTCTTTCCCTTTGCCCCTTCCCTCCTTTTGCCCCCCTCCCTCCTTTTGCCCCTTCCTCCTTTTGCCCCCTTCCCTCCTTTTGCCCCTTCCCTCCTTTTGCCCCCTCCCTCCTTTTGCCCCCTTCCCTCCTTTTGCCCCCCTTCCCTCCTTTTGCCCCCTTCCCTTTTCATTCTACTGGAAGAGAGGAAGGGGAGCAGGGCAGGAGTTCTCGGCCTGGCCCCCAGCTGAGCTCTTAAACCCCGCCTAAGGCTCAAACCAGGGGGCTTGGAAATCAGTGTTGCACGTGGCAAGTACAGCTTTGCTTGAAAGAAGCAGCCTTGGAAGTGGAGAGCTTCATCCTGAAGAACCTGCTGCTCCAAGCTTCTGCATGGGTGTTTGCCTGGATCCTCTGGACCATAGCTACAAGCGATACCTTACCCTCTGCTGTGGGTAGTGACGGAATGCTGCTCAGCTGGGGAAAAACTTTAACCGGTGCAGCTGGCCATGGACCTCCTGAATTCTTTCCATTTTACTGGCCGGGGCAACTCCTCTGACAGAGGAAATGGTTCTGAAGCGAGCTACCAAACCACCAGGGCAGTAAAAGTGTCTGGGGTGGACAATTGCCATCACATTGCAGCCTGCTCTCTGTGCTTACATCTCATCCTCGCGGTGGCATTTGCCGTGAGCGTGCGGCTGGGGGGAGCACTAACCCACTGGGAGCTCTTGGGAGGGGATAAGGCAGGCTTTGGTAAGCTCTAATGGCAGGGGGGTGTGTGCTGTGAGCACTGCAGGCACTCTGTAAAGAGGGATAGGGGTCGGGTTGTACTGAGTGTGCCTGGTCTCAGCCTGAGCCCCAGCCATGAGGGTTTGCCCCAGCACCAGCAGTTCCACCACTTAACCCCTGATGCCCTGCCCATGCAGTCTCTCTGGCAGGGGGCAACACACGCAGGAAAAGAAGTCAAAAGTCATCTCCGGCACAGATGGTGAGGAAGGAAGCTCAGCAGGCCCCAGCACCTCACAGAGCCAGCGGTGGATGAAGAGGAGTCAGACCAGGAAATAGCTGTCCATCTCTACCCAGCAAGGAACTAAGGCAAAACCGTCTGCGTCACGCAGGGAAAGAGGGTGAGCCAATGCTGGGCTGGGCCCTGAGATGCTGGCACGAGGGGGTGGACACAGTGGGCCTGGTGTGAGAGACTAAAGCTTGTCTCTCCTGGTGTGACTCAACAAAGATAAAATCCCTTGCTGCTTGCCCAGACAATAGCTGATGTGCCTTGGGCAGAGCCACTGGAAGGACTCTGGGAAGGTGCAAAGATAACCTTGCTCATGGGACTGCAGCTGGCCTACAGCAATGGCCCAAGGGCCCAGCCAGCACGCCTGCAGGACAGGATCATTTCCAGCCATCAGATACCCAGGAAAGGACAATGGAATCACAACTGTTTCCTGATGTGTAATGAGTGTGTGGGTAGGTAGATGGAGCAGGAGGAGGTGGAGTCCTCCCCCAGTTCCATCCAGACGGTGCCCAAACTCACCTGAGTACTCAGAAAGATTTCCTGGGGAGCGACACCTGGACACTGACCTAAGGAGGATTTCCCAGAACGATATCCTGGGGAACAGCCCTGGGCACTGCCTGGAGGGCTGAAAAGCTGTATAAAAGACTGGAGCAGCTATGGCTTAGGAGAAGAAAAAGGGAGAAGGAAACTGGGAAGAACAATGCAGCACCACCCGCTGGAAAGCCTCACGGGGCAAACACAACGGGTCCTGGACTCTGAAACCCCTATCTCCGTGCCCTAAGTTCCGCCTGCTGCAAGTCCTGGAGCTGAAGAAGCTGCCCAGAGGACCTCATCCCTCCTACAGCCAAAGCCTCAGCACCCTTCCTCTACAGACCCAACATCTCCTGCAGCACCTTTCCTCCACAGACTCAAACTGTCTTGGGGGGTGAGGGGTGTGGTAATATAATTCCTTTCCTCTTCTCTCTTCCTTCTCTATTTTCTCTCTCTCCACTTTATCTATGTCCATCCACTCTATTTATGTAATCAATAGTCCAGCTGTTGCTATTTTGGCCTGGTTTGTGCCTCTCATTTCACAACACAGGAATATTCATTAAAAACCTGAATCTCTTTCCCTCCCCGGATCGAGACCTTTACACCTGGCTAGGAGGGAGGCAAAGCTTTTAGGCTCCCTGAGTCGTGATGCTGGTCTGGCCAAGGAGTTACCCAGACTCGATGGGACACGCACGCTCTGGGCCCGGATCTCATGCCAACAAGAGCCGGAAGCGCTCAGGGGATGACCTGCCCTGGGCCCCAGTCAGAGGGACAACTGTGGAACAGGGCATTCGCTGCCTGAGACAGATGGAAATGATTGATGGGGATGGCCAGCTCCCCGCGGACCCAGATGAGGTGCCCATGAGACGGCCTTCGTAAAGACACTCCCCAGGGTGCTCCTCAGAAACTTGCTCACCACACTGGGAGGATGCTCCTGCCTGGGCAGGATGGAAGGCCTGACACTGTCTGTGAGTTTGCCAGTGATCTAAGGGAATGAGGACAGCATCAATCAGAACCCCCTGATCTCAGCCACAGAAACTATGGCCAAGACATTGTCAAAGAGATCAGGGCCTCCATGTCTGAAGGGAAAAGGGGAGCGATGCCTCCTTCTCCTTCTCCTTCAGAATGGGTCCAGGTTTCAGCCATCAGGAACAGGCCACCTTCCCCTGGAGATCAGCCCAAGCCAATCGGGGGGTGCAAGGGGGTCTCTGTGGAGGTCCTCTGTGCCCTCCCTCTCTCACCTCTCCTCTCCTGCTCAGCCTGCCCATAGCTGAGTAAAGCCTGGGTCAGGCTCAGGGTCCACTTCGTTTGTCGTGGTGAGGAACACATTACCAGCCCAACAGCCATGGCCCAGCTCTGTTAGCAGAATCTGACCTCCAGCTCTGGGGACTCGCCAGACATATTCACCTCCGACTCCCCAGCGCCGCGTGCGAACTCTTTCCGCCCGGGGCCAGAGGGCCTAGGAGCAAGGGCAGCTTTAGCTGGGAGAGTGGGGGGAGGCCCAGAGAGGAATAGTTTTCCTCCTGTCAGGCTTTGGCCCTCCGGCTTTGGCTCTTGCTCCCTCCCTTTCCCCCCCCCACCTCTCTACTGGGAAGGAGGAGAGGTGGTAGTTGTGAGAGATGAATTCTGCCACCAGGGGCAAAAGAAGACTCAGACAGAAAGGATGCAACCAAATGGAGGAAGGTTAAATGGAAAGCAAACCCACCCCAAAACATGACAGTTTTAACAGAAAAAACACAGCACCCTGACAAAGGCTGAGGTACTCAATCACTTCTTTACCTCAGTCTTCACTGCAAGGGCCTCCAGCCACACTCCTGGAGTCATGGCAGACGATGCCAGGGACGGGAGGAAGAACTTCCCATGGGAAGTGAAGCTCAGGTTGGTGATCACCTGAGGAACCTGAAAGTGTTCAAGTCCATGGGACCCGACGGTGATACCCCCACGGGTGCTGAGAGAGCTGGCAGAGGAGGTTGCTAAGCCCCTCTCTATTCTATTCCAAAAGTCATGGCAGCCTGGGGCAGTCCCCCAGGCTGGAAAAGGGTAAACATTGCTCCCATCTGCAAAAAGGGTAAGAAGGAGGAACCAGGGAACTCCAGGCCGGTCAGTCTCACCTCTGTGCCGGAAAAGATCATGGAGCAGATCCTCCTGGAGCACTACTGACTCAGAAGAGTAGTGAAGAGGTGATTGGGAGCAGTCAGCATGGCTTTGCCAAGGGCAGATCTGCCTGACAAACCTGGTGGCCTTCTATGAACAAGTGACAGCATTGATAGATGAGGGGTGAGCAACTGATGTCGTTTACCTGGACCTGAGCAAATCAGAGCCTGGGCTGCAGCAGGAGAAGTGTGGCCAGCAGGGCAAGGGAGGGGATTCTCCCCTCTACTCAGCTCTGGTGAGACCCACCTGGAGTACTGCTCCAGTTCTGGAGCCCCTATTGCAAGAGGGATCTGGAGGGCTGGAAGGTGTCCAGAGCAGGGGCAGGAGGCTGAGCAGAGGGCTGGAGCACCCTCTCTGTGAGGACAGACTGAAGAGTTGGGGCTGTTCAGTCTGGAGAAGAGAAGGCTCTGAGGTGACCTCATTGTGGCCTTCCAGGATCTGAAGGGGCCTACAAGAAGGCTGGGGAGGGACTTTTCAGGCTATCAGGGAGTGATAGGACTAGGGG
>JAAWVA010000049.1:281058-309201 GCA_015227895.2 Colaptes auratus
CTGGGCAGCTTCTTCAGCTCCAGGACTTGCAGCAGCGGAACTTAGGGCACGGAGAGAGGGTTGCAGAGTCCAGGACCCGTTGTGTTGGCCCCGTGAGCTTTCCAGCGGGTGGTGCTGCATTGTTCTTCTCCAGTTTCCTTCTCCCTTTTTCTTCTCCTAAGCCAGTAGCTGCTCCAGTCTTTTATACAGCTTTTCAGCCTCAGGCAAGTGCCAGGTGCTGTTCCCCAGGATATCGTTCTGGGAAATCCTCCTTAGGTCAGTGTCCAGGTGTCGCTCCCAGGAAATCTTTCGGTGTGCTCAGGTGAGTGTGGGCAGGGTCTGGATGGAGGGGGGAAGGCCTCTATACTGCCTGGCATAGCCTACTAACTCCCTCCCCACTTCTTCCCATGTCCATGGCTCCAAGTCAGGCTGGCTCCCATCGGGGGGTGAATTTCCCCTTGGAGCAGCCTGCATCCTGGAAGAGAGTGGGGTATCAGCTATTTCTTTGGGAGCTGGATAGCTCTTACTTTTAAGTGAGTCAGGGAGGCCCCTGAGCAGAGGAGTCCCCCTGTTTGCATCCACCAGGAGAGAAAGGGGGGATTCAAAATGATGCTTTAGTTCTCTTTCACATCTCATTTGCAGGCATGCAGCCTTTGGCACGTTCTCCATTACCTGATTTCATCCCTCCCTGCAGAACTACAGGTTCCCCTCTCTCCTGTGATCAAACCCCCTGCCCCAGCAGGCAGCTTGCTGGGTAAGGCTCCAGGGTCCCTTCTGTTTGTCGTGGTGAGGAACACATTACCAGCCCAATAGCCCATGGCTCCAGCTCCTGTTAGCAGAATCTGATCCCCTCCAGCTCTGGGACTCGCAGACATATTCCACCTCCGACTCCCCAGCGCCGCGTGCGAACTCTTTCCGCCCCGGGGCCAGCAGGGCCTAGGAGCAAGGGGCAGCTTTAGCTGGGAGAGTGGGGGGAGGCCCCAGAGAGGAATAGTTTTTTCTCCTCCTGCTCAGGCTTTGGCCTTCCGGCTTTGGCTCTTGCTCCCTCCCTTTCCCCCCCCCCACCTCTCTACTGGGAAGGAGAGAGGTGTGGTAGGTTGAGAGATGAATTCTGCCACCAGGGCAAAAGAAAGACTCAGAAGAAAGGATGGAAACCAATGGAGAGAAGGTTAAATGGAAAGCAAAACCCACCCCAAAACAATGACAGTTTTAACAGAAAAGCACAAGCACCCTGACAAAAGAGAAGAGCCCAAAGCTTGCCCAAGAGCATCCCACCCCCACCCTGGGGTACACCCAACCCCCCCCCCCCCCCCCCCCCCCGGGGCTCCTGGCTTCCTGTGACCACCCCCTGGGCTGGGCCCTCTTTGGACATCCCAGGGGTGGCTTTGCGGTGGCAGCGGGGGCCGCCCCAGCCTGCGCCACCACAAGGGGGCAGCGCTGCTCAGCCTTGCCCCCATCGCAGCTCTTCGTCCCAGTTAGGGCTCCAACCAGCACAAGCCTGCAGGAACTGGAAAGACACCGAGCTCAGGCCACTTGGGAGTGACCGGCAGGGGAGCTTGTGAACCGAGCCGGTCCTGCCCAGTCCCACCTGCTGCAGGCAGCGGATGGAGAGGGAGTTCCTGTGAGCTGTGAGAAGAACCTGCTGCTGGCAGTCGGTGTGGGGTCCCCCTGCTGCTGGGGGGGGCCAACCCACCCGAGGGTGGTCTCTTGCTGAGGCCTGCTGACACTGCTGGCTGCCCTCAGAGACTGGGACATCCAGTGCATGCCACAGCGGAGGGTGGCTCTGGCTGAGAGGGCAGGAACTCGGAGGGGGCAGCACACATCAGTGCAGTAGAGTCACTGTCTAAGAGTTGAAGCTTGCTCTAAGTTTTACTCTCTCCTCGTTTCAACAGCAGCCTGGTGTCCAGGACTCAACATGAAGACGCTGCACAGCGGGCAGAGGGCTCCTGCCTCACCTCACCTGCCCTGCTCCTGATGCCCCACGGCAAGCAAGACACTGCTCCTCTTTCCCCACAGCAGGAGCCTGCTCCTGAGTTCTCTTCCCTTTCAAGAGAGTGTCCTGGGTCCTGATGCTTCTCCAGGTCCCTGCCCAGCTCAAGCAGGCAGACTTGGAAGACGCCGAAGTGGGGAACCAAGGCAGTGCAGAGGGAGGTGGAGGTGTGGTGGGACCCAGGGGGAGCTGCCGGAGGCAGGAGAGGCCTATCCAGGGCTGGCACAGGGTCCCTGTGCTCAGAGAGTGGCAGCTGCAGGGCCAAGAGGAAGAGGGAGAGCCAGGAAGAGGCAGAGTCAGGCAGACTCTAGAGGCTGGCACCCCACAGACCCTTGCTAGGGGCACCCTGTAGTGGGTTGAGGCAGCCCCCTGCCCACCACGGGCAAAAATAACCACACAGGCAAATGGATTGCAGAAGTGATGGAAAGTTCAAATGAAAAAGCAGTGAATGCTTACCAGAGAGCCAGAAAGTTTTAACAGAAAAGCACAAGCACCCTGACAAAGGCTGAGGTACTCAGTCACTTCTTTACCTCAGTCTTCACTGCAAGGGCCTCCAGCCACACTCCTGGAGTCATGGCAGAGAATGCCAGGGATGGGGAGGAAGAACTGCCCATGGGAAGTGAAGCTCAGTTGGTGATCACCTGAAGAACCTGAAAGTGTTCAAGTCCATGGGACCCGACGGGATACCCCCACGGTGCTGAGAGAACTGGCAGAGGAGGTTGCTAAGCCCCTCTCTAGTCTATTCCAAAAGTCATGGCAGCCTGGGGCAGTCCCCACAGACTGGAAAGGGCAAATATTGCTCCCATCTGCAAATAGGGTAAGAAGGAGGAACCAGGGAACTCCAGCCGGTCAGTCTCACCTCTGTGCCCGGAAAGATCATGGAGCAGATCCTCCTGGAGGCACTGCTGACTCAGAAGAGTAGTGAAGAGGTGATTGGGAGCAGTCAGCATGGCTTTGCCAAGGGCAGATCCTGCCTGACAAACCTGGTGGCCTTCTCTGAACAAGTTTCATAGTTTCAGTTAGGGTTGGAAAGGGACCACAAGGATCATCTAGTTCCAACCCCCTGCCATGGGCAGGGACACTCTACCCTAGATCAGGCTGGACAAGCCTCATCCAGCCTGGTCTTAAACCCTCAAGGGACAGGGCCTCACCACCTCCCTGGACAACCCATTCCAGGCCTTCACCACCCTCACAGTGAAGAACTTCCTCCTCATGTCCAGCCTGAATCTCCCCACCTCCAGCTTCATCCCATTCCCCCTTGTCCTATCACTCCCTGATAGCCTGAAAAGTCCCTCCCCAGCCTTCTTGTAGGCCCCCTTCAGATCCTGGAAGGCCACAATGAGGTCACCTCGGAGCCTTCTCTTCTCCAAACTGAACAGCCCCAACTCCTTCAGTCTGTCCTCATAGGAGAGGTGCTCCAGCCCTCTGATCATCCTCCTGGCCCTTCTCTGGACACCTTCCAGCACCTCCAGATCCCTCTTGTAATAGGGGCTCCAGACTGGAGGCAGTACTCCAGGTGGGGTCTCACAGGGCTGAGCAGAGGGGAGAATCACCTCCCTTGCCCTGCTGGCCACACTTCTCCTGCTGCAGCCCAGGCTCTGATTGGCTTTCCGGGCTGCAAGTGCACCCTGAGAGCTCCTGGGGAGCTTCTCCTCCCCCAGCACCCCCAAGTCTCTCTCCTCTGGGCTGCTCCCCAGCCAGTCACTGCCCAGCCTGGATTTGTGCCTGGGATTGCCTCGACCCAGATGCAGGACCCTGCACTTGGTCTTGTTGAAGCTCATGAGGTTGGCTTGTGCCCACCTCTCCAGCCTCTCAAGGTCCCTCTGGATGGATCCCTTCCCTCCAGCTGTCTGCTGCACCACACAGCTTGGTGTCATCAGCAAACTTGCTGAGGGTGCACTCACTGCCACTGTCCATGGCACCCACAGAGATGTTGAACAAGCCTGGTCCCAGGACTGATCCCTGAGGGACTCCGCTTGTCCCTGGCCTCCACTGGGACATGGACCCATTGACAGCCACTCTTTGGGTGCGGCCATCAAGCCAGTTCTGTATCCATCTGGTGGTCCACCCATCAAACCCGTGTGTCACCAGCTTGGAGACCAGGATGTGGTGTGGGACAGTGTCAAAGGCTCTGCTCAGGGCCAGGTAAATGACATCAGTTGCTCGCCCCTCATCTATTAATGCTGTCACTTGTTCAGAGAAGGCCACCAGGTTGTCAGGCAGGATTTGCCCTTGGCAAAGCCATGCTGACTGCTCCCAATCACCTCTTCACTACTCTTCTGAGTCAGTAGTGCCTCCAGGAGGATCTGCTCCATGATCTTTCTGGGCACAGAGGTGAGACTGACCGGCCTGGAGTTCCCTGGTTCCTCCTTCTTACCCTTTTTGCAGATGGGAGCAATGTTTGCCCTTTTCCAATCTGGGGGACTGCCCCAGGCTGCCATGACTTTTGGAATAGACTAGAGAGGGGCTTAGCAACCTCATCTGCCAGTTCTCTCAGCACCCGTGGGGGTATCCCGTCGGGTCCCATGGACTTGAACACTTTCAGGTTCTTCAGGTGATCACCAACCTGAGCTTCACTTACCATGGGCAGTTCTTCCTCCCCATCCCTGGCATCGTCTGCCATGACTCCAGAGTGTGGCTGGAGGCCCTTGCAGTGAAGACTGAGGTAAAGAAGTTATTGAGTACCTCAGCCTTTTCCACATCACTTGTGACCAATTCACCAGTTTCCTTTCTGAGGGGGCCCACACCTTCCCTACTCTTCTTCTTGCCATTAATATACCTGTAGAAATTCTTAGTGCTCCCTTTGACCTCCCTGGCTAGATTCAATTCAAACTCTGCTTTGGCTTTCCTAACCAGGCCTCTTGCTGCTCGGGCAGCTTCCTTATCTCCCCCTGTTCTATCTGTCCTTCCCTCCACTGCCTGTAGAGTTTCTTTTTAAGTGATAGTGTGTCCAGCAGCTCCTTGCTCATCCAGGCAGGCCTCCTAGCGTTCTTCCCTGTTTTTCTCCTTGTTGGTATACATAGCTCCTGGACACAGAGGAGGTGGTCCTTGAACACTGACCAGCTGTCCTGGGTCCCTCTTCCCTCCAGGGCTTTGTCCCATGACACTGTGGCTAGCAGATCCCTGCAGCGATCGAAGTCTGCACGCCTAAAGTCTGGGGTCATAAGCTTAGAATAGGTCCTCCTGATAGCCCTGAGGAGATTAAATTCCACTGCTTCATGGTCACTGCAGCCAAGGCAGTCTCTGAGCCTCACATTGGTTACCAGCCCTTCCCTGTTGGTGAGAACAAGGTCCAGCAGAGCACCTTTTCTTGTTGGCTCCTCTACCATTTGGAGGAGGAAGTTGTCTTCTATGCAGTCCAGGAACATCCTGGATTGCTGGTGCCTTGCTGTGCTGTCCCTCCAGCAGATGTCAGGGTGGTTGAAATCTCCCATGAGGACCAGGGCTTGTGACCTGGAAGCCGCTTCTATTTGCCTGTGGAGGGCCTCATCTGCTTGGTTCTGCTGGTCAGGTGGCCTGTAGGAGACCCCCACAGTAATATCTCCTTCCCCTGTCTTGCCTTTAATTCTAACCCATATACTCTCAACCATCTCATCATCCCTCCCCAGGTGGAGTTCTGCTGACTCCAGCTGGTTCTTGACATAGAGGGCAACACCTCCTCCTCTCCTTCCCTGCCTATCCTTCCTAAAGAGCTTGTACCCCTCTATCCCTACATTCCAGCCATGGGAATCATCCCACCAAGTGTCAGTAATGCCCACTGTGCCATGGCCTCCCAGCAGCACGGTGGCCACTAATTCATCCTGTTTGTTGCCCCAGCTGCGTGCATTTGCATAGAAGCACTTCAGCTGGGCTGGCCCTGTCGTCCTCTTTCTGCCAATTCCCCTTGGTTTCCACAGGGTGTCCTGGTGTGTCATCTGTGTCTGGCCTCAGGGCAGCAAGTTGAGAGCCCTTAGCAGCTCTCCATCCCACTGCCTCTGGTGAGCTGCCCCTCTGCTTCTCACAGGCCAGCAGGAGACTATTACCCCCTTCCCCCTTCAAATCTAGTTTAAAGCCCTATCAATGAGCCCTGCCAATTCCTGCCCCAGGATCCTTTTCCCCCTCTGGGACAAGTGTGCCCCATTAGTTGTTTGCAGCTCTGGTGCCTTGCAAACCAAGCCATGATTGTAGAACCCAAATCCCTGTCGATGGCACCAGCCCCGGAGCCATGAATTGACCTGCTGGCTCTTCCTCAGTGTTCCCTCATCCATTTGTTGACATTAGAGGGATAGCAGAGAACACAACCTGAGCTCCTGATCCCTTCAGCAGGTGCCCCAAGGTTCTGAAATCACTTTTAATTGATTGCGAGCCTCTTGTTGTTGCATCGTCACTACCCACCTGAAAGACCAGCAGTGGGCAGTAGTCTGAAGGACTCAGGAGGTTGGGAATTTTGCCTGCAATGTCCTTTCCTTGGGCACCAGGGAGGCAGCAGATCTCCCTATGAAAGGGGTCTGGTCTGCATATTGGGCCCTCTGCTCCCTTCAGTAGGGAGTCTCCTGTAACGATGACCCTGCGAGGTTTCTTTTCCGGTCTAGTTTTGATAGCTGGCCTGAGGCAACCTGTCATTGGTGCAGCTTCTGCCTTCCTTGAGTCCTCGTCCTCACCTATGACCTGTTCCTCCTGCAGAGCCTCATACCTATTCTGTACCTGCACTGTAGGCAGTGTGCTGCTCAAAGCAGCAGGCTTGCTCCCTCTGCGTTTCTTCCCTCGGGCAGAGCCCTGCTCCCCTTGGCCCTGCCCTTGTGGGTTACTGCAGGGAGGCTGAGAGGCTTGCTGATGGGAAGGTACCAAACTCCCTGCTCCACTAAGAGTCACCCCCTGCTCGGGGTTAGTAGAGGTTAGATTTTGGAAAAGTCAATGTTCCCTTTTGCTGTCTCTTTACAGCTCTTAGCCTTTCTACCTCTTCTTTTAGTTCAGCCACCATGCTCATCAGATCCCTGATCTGCTCACATCTGACAGCTGTCACAAGTGACAGCATTAACAGATGAGGGGCGAGCAGCTGATGTCGTTTACCTGGACCTGAGCAAATCAGAGCCTGGGCTGCATCAGGAGAAGTGTGGCCAGCAGGGCAAGGGAGGTGATTCTCCCCCTCTACTCAGCTCTGGTGAGACCCCACCTGGAGTACTGCCTCCAGTTCTGGAGCCCCTATTACAAGAGGGATCTGGAGGTGCTGGAGCGTGTCCAGAGAAGGGCCAGGAGGATGATCAGAGGGCTGGAGCACCTCTCCTGTGAGGACAGACTGAAGGAGTTGGGGCTGTTCAGTCTGGAGAAGAGAAGGCTCCCAGGTGACCTCATTGTGGCCTTCCAGTATCTGAAGGGGGCCTACAAGAAGGCTGGGGAGGGACTTTTCAGGCTATCAGGGAGCGATAGGACTAGGGGGAATGGGATGAAGCTGGAGGTGGGGAGATTCAGGCTGGACATGAGGAGGAAGTTCTTCACCGTGAGGGTGGTGAAGGCCTGGAATGGGTTGTCCAGGGAGGTGGTTGAGGCCCCGTCCCTGGAGGCGTTTAAGACCAGGCTGGATGAGGCTCTGGCCAGCCTGATCTAGGGTAGAGTGTCCCTGCCCATGGCAGGGGGGTTGGAACTAGCTGATCCTTGTGGTCCCTTCCAACCCTGACTGAAACTATGAAACTATGAAACAAAAGAGAGAGAGCCCAAAGCTTGCCCAAGAGCATCCCACCCCCACCCTGGGGGTACACCCAACCCCCCCCCCCCTCCCCGGGGCTCCTGGCTTCCTGTGACCACCCCCTGGGCTGGGCCCTCTTTGGGACATCCCAGGGGTGGCTTGTGCGGTGGCAGCGGGGGCCGGCCCCCAGCCTGCGCCACCACAAGGGGGCAGCGCTGCTCAGCCTTGCCCCCATCGCAGCTCTTCGGTCCCAGTTAGGGCTCCAACCAGCACAAGCCTGCAGGAACTGGGAAAGACACCGAGCTCAGGCCACTTGGGGAGTGACCGGCAGGGGAGCTGTGAACCGAGCCGGTCCTGCCCAGTCCCACCTGCTGCAGGCAGCGGATGGAGAGGGAGTTCCTGTGAGCTGTGAGAAGAACCTGCTGCGGCAGTCGGTGTGGGGTCCCCCTGCTGCTGGGGGGGCCAACCCACCCGAGGGGTGGTCTCTGCTGAGGGGCCTGCTGACACCTGCTGGCTGCCCTCAGAGACTGGGGACATCCAGTGCATGCCACAGCGGAGGGTGGCTCTGGCTGAGAGGGAAGGACTCGGAGGGGGCAGCACACATCAGTGCAGTAGAGTCACTGTCTAAGAGTTGAAGCTTGCTCTAAGTTTTACTCTCTCCTCGTTCAACAGCAGCCTGGTGTCCAGGACTCAACATGAAGACGCTGCACAGCGGGCAGAGGGCTCCTGCCTCACCTCACCTGCCCCTGCTCCTGATGCCCCACGGCAAGCAAGACACTGCTCCTCTTTCCCCACAGCAGGAGCCTGCTCCTGAGGTCTCTTCCCTTTCAAAGAGAGTGTCCTGGGTCCTGATGCTTCTCCACGTCCCTGCCCAGCTCAAGCAGGCAGACTTGGAAGACGCCGAAAGTGGGGAACCAAGGCAGTGCAGAGGGAGGTGGAGGTGTGGTGGGACCCAGGGGGAGCTGCCGGAGGCAGGAGAGGCCTATCCAGGGCTGGCACAGGGTCCCTGTGCTCAGAGAGTGGCAGCTGCAGGGCCAAGAGGAAGAGGCAGAGTCAGGCAGACCCTTGAGGCTGGCACCCCCCCAGACTCTTGATGGTGGCACCCCCCAGACCCTTGAGGCTGGCACCCCACCCCAAACCTGCCCAGCCCTGTCCCAGCCACACCTCTGTCATCGATGCCCGAGCCAAGGAGAGTCGATTGCACACAGTTTGACTTCGAAAGGAGCAATTTAAGGCAATCAGAGACATGCAACACAGGGCTGGGTGCCCTGGGCACACTCATCCCCTTCTAACTGCCCTTTGGATAGTCTGCCCTTAATACATATGCACATAAAGGCGGGGTTATGCAAATTAGACTGTCCTTCTGGTGCTCCTTCAGGGGTGCAATCCTCTGCTCAGCACAGCCCGGGGGGTTATGTGCTGAATCCTTAAGATTTGTCCTTCCAGCTCTGTTGTTCCAACCAACATCCTTCCCTGTGTTTAGGGAAGATGCAGATTAGAGGCAGATGCAGGGCCAAGAGGAAGAGGCAGAGTCAGGCAGGGTCCCCTCCCGGCCCCCAAGGCATTGGGAGGGGGGGTCTGGGTGCCCCTCCTGCAGTGGCTGTGGGCAGAGGGCAGGGGGCAGCAGGTGGGGTGGGAGGCATGGGCGAGGAGAAGGGGAAGGGAGGAAGGGCAAGAGGAAGGGCAAGGTGAGGCCTTGGTACTCACCTGGTGACACCAGGTTGAAGCCTGTCTCCTGCTTCTTCCCTGCACAGAGAGGAAGCCATCAGCTGCCCTGCCAGGCTCGGGGACTGCCTGGCAGCACCTCCCAGGGTCCCCAGCCCAGCCCCTCCCCTCCATTCCATCCCATCCCATCCCCTCCATCCTATCCCAGCCTTCCTCCCACCACCCTCTGCCTCCCCTCCCCCTCAGCTCTTACCTGATCTCCGCTTCCAGACGGCGATGCCCATCCCGACGGCAGCCACCGCCGCGACCACCGCCGCGACCACTGCCAGCACCACGGGCAGCGACCACCCCTCCGGCTCTGGGGGTGGGGGGAGGAGGAGAAGCAGAGAGAGGGTAAGGAAGAGAAGGGGAAAACTTCCTCCCCAAGCCTCTCCCAGCCCCCCTGAAGCCCTCCCCAAACCCCTCCCAGCCGCCCCCAAGCCCCTCACGGCCGCTGCCGGCCGCCCCCAGGCTCACCCCAGGAGTAGAGGCGGGGCTGGGGCAGGCTGGAGTGCTCCACCCGGCAGCGGTACAGCTCCTGCTCCTGCGGCAGCACCTCGATGGAGGCCCAGGTGGAGAAGCTGCCGTCGCTGTTGGGGACGATGCTGCCCCGATGGGTCTCCTGGTCCCGCACCTCGGCCCCCCTTCAGCCAGCTGACGCCGATGGGCCGCGGGTAGAAGCCAGACAGGCGGCAGGACAAGCTCAGGACCCCCTGGCTCTCCTTCCCTGACACTCGCACCTCTGGGGGCTCTGGGGGACAAGAGGGGAGGGGGTGGGGGCTGCAGGAGAGCTGCAGGCAGCCTGATGCTGGCAGGGCTTGGCCCCCTCCAAGCTCAGCTGCTCAGCATCCTGACTCAGCTGGGACCCCAGCCCCAGATGCTGCCAGGGCTTGGCCCTGCAAGCTCAGTTCCTCAGCCTCCTGAGACCCCAACCCCAGCTCAGCTCCTCAGCATCCTCACCCTGCTGGGACCCCAGCCCCAGCCCCTGGAGAGCTTCCAGAGCCCTTTGGGTGAGGAGCTCAGGGGCAGGGGCTCGCAGCTGAGCGCAGGCAGAGGCTGGGTCAGGGTTGGGACTCCCAAGCAGGAGCTGCCTCTGGGCTTCTCTCCCTCTCTCCCTCCCTCTCTCACCTCTCCTCTCCAGCTCAGCCTGCCCATAGCTCAGGAATCTCTTCAGCCACTCCACACAGGTCTTCTCCAGGTAGTGCTTCAAGTGTTCAGCCACTGTCCCATCCTCCTCCCACCTCCTCTTGGTGACCATAGCTGCTTGGTCTGCTGCAGTGAAGGTCTCCATGTCCTCATTGATGGCCAGGAAGTCTCTCCCATCATAGGCACTCTGATAGTACCCCCTGGTGCTGCCATCCTCCAGCAGGTCACAGCCAACCATCCTCTGCACTATCTGAGCCCCTGGAACACAACCAAGGCCCCAAGGCTGAGTGGCTGCTGCAGCCCAGGGCCTTCAGTGGGGCACAGAGCCCCCCAGCAGCACCCCCAGCCCCACACCAGGGGAGCTCAGGCTGTGGTCTCAGAGCTGCCCCTGTCCTGCCTGGGGTCCTGGGCACTGGAGGGAAGGGGGTGACCAGAAGCCCCCTGGAATCAGGACAGCAAATCCCAAGTGGTGTGAAGCTGGCACAGGGCAGCCAGGACCCCCTGGGGCTGGGGACAGTGGGGCTGGAGCCCTGGGACAGTGGCACCAGGCAGGGCAGGGCAGGATATTTGGGGGTTGGCAGTTCTGTCCCAGAAAGCTCCCAGCCAGCCCCACAGCGCCCCCTGCCAGCCGCACAGAGCCCCCTGCCAGCCCCACAGAGCCCCCTGCCAGCCCCACAGAGCCCCCTGCCAGCCCCACTCACTCCCACTCTGGTTGTATCTCGCCTGCATGGTCTCCAGGTTCAGGTGGTTCATCTCCTGGTTGAGCTGTTCAATGTGGGTCTGGGCATCCCAGTACCCCTGGCCCAGCTTGGCCTTCATCCACTGGGCCAGGGGCTCCATCCTCCTCCTGTTGCTGTCGTAGCGAGCGATGGGGACCCCATCCACGTACCCCACAGCCGTGAACTGAGGCAGCCCCCAGCTGGGCTCCGCCAGCGCGAGGTGGAAATAGCGCAGGGAGTGCAGCCCTGGGGGGACAAGGAAGGTGCTGGGCGCCAAGAGAGAGAGCCTGGGGAGGGTCTGCGGGGTGTAGGAGCTGGGATGCTAGGGAGAGAGGCTGCAGGGGGGTCCCGGTGGCGAGATAAGGGAGTTCAAGGGGGTCTCGATGCCTAGAAGGGGTCCAGGAGCTACCCGATGCCAAGAAAAGGAGGTCCGGGGGGGGGCGGGGCGGGGGCGGGGGGGGGGTGCGGAGCGGGACGGAGGCGCGCAGGATGCAGAGAGAACGCAGAGAAAACGGACGGAGTCGGACGACCACGAAAAAGGAGCACGGGGGCGGTGCCGATGCCAAGGGAAGGGGGTCCAGGGCGCTCAAGGTGCCGAGAGGAGAGAGCTTGAGGGGGGACTCCGATGCCAAGAGAAGAGGCTCCAAGGGGGTCGCGACGCAGAGACAAAGGTCCCACGGACGGGGGGGTCCCAGTGCCCACGGAAGGGTCTCCCGGGTGCCCCCCAGCTCGCGCTCACCGTTCACGGCTCCTCCGAGGAACCCCAGGAGCAAACCCAAGCCGAGAACCCAGCGGGACCCCATGGCGCTGCTGCCTCTGATTTCTGCTCTAAACCATGCCGCAGTCCTCAGCCGACCTCCGTCCTAGGTTCGGCCCCTCCCACCCACCAATCGCAGCCTGAATGCTCCTCTGACGTCGCCGTTTGGCTGCAGAACCACTCCCCGCAGGCTGGGGAAAACAAAGAGAGAACGACACCCAGGGCTGGGGACAGGACAGGGGACGGAGGGCTCCGATCTGTCCCCAGCGGAGGCGGGGGACCCCCGGGGCTCAGCCCCCTCCGCACTGCAGCCAGGGAGGGTCCAGGAGCTACTCGATGCCAAGAAAAGGAGGTCCGGGCGGGGGGGGGCCGGGGGCGGGACGGGACGGGAAAGAGCAGGATGGACAGGTGGGCAGGGGTCCATGGGGGTAGACTGGACTGCAAGGATTAGCAGGGGTCTGCAGGGGTCCCCAAGGATCTGCCCCCACGCAAAGCCAGCCCAGCCCTCAGGCCACGGCTGTGGCAGCAGTTCAGGCAGGGGGAGAGGTGACAAAGGCAGCTGGGGCAGAGCTGGGGAGACACACACACACAGAGCAACATTTCAAGCAGGTTGGAAAAGACCTCAGAGATCATCAAGTCCAACCTCTCACCCAGCACCTCCTGACCAATTAAACCAGGGCTCCAAGTGCCACATCCAGTCCCCTCTTGAACACCTCCCGGGATGGAGACTCCACCACCTCCCTGGGCAGCACATTCCTGTGGCAAATCACTCTTGCTGGGAAGAACTTTCTCCTCACCTCCAGCCTAAGCTTCCCCTGGTGCAGCTTGAGACTGTGTCCTCTTGTTCTGCTGCTGATTGCCTGGCAGAAGAGACCAAGCCCCACCTGGCTACAACCTCCCTTCAGGTAGCTGTAGAGAGCAAGAAGGTCTCCCCTGAGCCTCCTCTTCTCCAGGTGTGGTGGGTTACAGCCATCCTGAGAGGGGGGGAAGGGTTGTGAGAGCCCTGCTCTCCCTGGGGATTAAGGAAACCTGAGCCAGGTGGACTTGGTTCCTCCCTTCCCTTCCCTCCCCCTTCCCCTTCTCCCTCCCCTCCAGAGGTGGTTTTCCCCAGGGAAACTGAGTTAGTTATTTCTCGCTAGCTTTACCTCCTCCCCTTTTCCCTTCCCCTCCTTTCTTTCCCTTTTTCCCCTTCCCTCCTTTTTCCCCTTCCCTCCTTTTGCCCCCCCTCCTTTTGCCCCCCTCCCTCCTTTTGCCCCCCTCCCTCCTTTTGCCCCCCTCCCTCCTTTTGCCCCCTTCCCTCCTTTTGCCCCCTTCCCTTTTCATTCTACTGGGAGAGAGGAAGGGGAGCAGGGCAGGAGTTCTCGGCCTGGCCCCCAGCTGAGCTCTTAAACCCCGCCTAAGGCTCAAACCCCCACGATGGTTTGGCGCCCCCCAGCCTGGGGGCTGGGAAATCAGTGTTGCACGTGGCAAGTACAGCTTTGCTTGAAAGAAGCAGCCTTGGAAGTGGAGAGCTTCATCCTGAAGAACCTGCTGCCCCAAGCTTCTGCATGGGTGTTTGCCTGGATCCTCTGGACCCATAGCTACAAGCGAATACCTTACCCTCTGCTGTGGGTAGTGACGGAGATGCTGCTCAGCTGGGGAAAAACTTTACCGGTGCAGCTGGCCATGGACCTCCTGAATTCTTTCCATTTTACTGGCAGGGGCAACTCCTCTGACAGAGGAAATGGTTCTGAAGCGAGCTACCAAACCACCAGGGCAGGTAAAACTGTCTGGGGAGGACAATTGCCTCACATTGCAGCCTGCTCTCTGTGCTTACATCTCATCCTCGCAGTGGCATTTGCCGTGAGCGTGCCGGCTGGGGGGAGCACTAACCCACTGGGAGCTCTTGGAGGAGGGATAAGGCAGGCTTTGGTAAGCTCTAATGGCAGGGGGGTGTGTGCTGTGAGCACTGCAGGCACTCTGTAAAGAGGGAGGGGTCGGGTTGTACTGAGTGTGCCTGGTCTCAGCCTGAGCCCCAGCCATGAGGGTTTGCCCCAGCACCAGCAGTTCCACACTTAACCCCTGATGCCCCTGCCCATGCAGTCTCTCTGGCAGGGGGCACCAGACGCAGGAAAAGAAGTCAAAAGTCATCTCCAGGCACAGATGGTGAGGAAGGAAGCTCAGCAGGCCCCAGCACCTCACAGAGCCCAGCGGTGGATGAAGAGGAGTCAGACCAGGAAATAGCTGTCCCATCTCTACCCAGCAAGGAACTAAGGCAAACCCGTCTGCGTCACGCAGGGAAAGAGGGTGAGCCAATGCTGGGCTGGGCCCTGAGATGCTGGCACGAGGGGGTGGACACAGTGGGCCTGGCTAGGAGGGAGGCAAAGCTTTTAGGCTCCCTGAGTCGTGATGCTGGTCTGGCCAAGGAGTTACCCAGACTCGATGGGACACGCACGCTCTGGGCCCGGATCCTCAGTGCCACCAAGAGCCGGAAGCGCTCAGGGGATGACCTGCCCTGGGCCCCAGTCAGAGGGACAACTGTGGAACAGGGCATTCGCTGCCTGAGACAGATGGAAATGATTGATGGGGATGGCCAGCTCCCCGCGGACCCAGATGAGGTGCCCATGAGACGGCCCTTCGTAAAGACACTCCCCCAGGGTGCTCCTCAGAAACTTGCTCACACACTGGGAGGGATGCTCCTGCCTGGGCAGGATGGAAGGCCTGACACTGTCTGTGAGTTTGCCAGTGATCTAAGGGAATATGAGGAGAGCATCAATCAGAACCCCCTGATCTCAGCCACAGAAACTATGGCCAAAGACATTGTCAAAGAGATCAGGACCTCCATGTCTGAAGGGAAAAGGGGGAGCGATGCCTCCTTCTCCCCTTCTCCTTCAGAATGGGTCCAGGTTTCAGCCATCAGGAACAGGCCACCTTCCCCTGGGAGATCAGCCCAAGCCAATCGGGGGGGGGCAAGGGGGTCTCTGTGGAGGTTCCTCTGTGCCTCCCTCTCTCACCTCTCCTCTCCTGCTCAGCCTGCCCATAGCTGAGTAAAAGCCTGGGTAAGGCTCCAGGGTCCACTTCTGTTTGTCGTGGTGAGGAACACATTACCAGCCCAACAGCCCATGGCTCCAGCTCCTGTTAGCAGAATCTGATCCCCTCCAGCTCTGGGGACTCGCCAGACATATTCCACCTCCGACTCCCCAGCGCCGCGTGCGAACTCTTTCCGCCCCGGGGCCAGCAGGGCCTAGGAGCAAGGGGCAGCTTTGGCTGGGAGAGTGGGGGGAGGCCCCAGAGAGGAAATAGTTTTCTCCTCCTGCTCAGGCTTTGGCCTTCCCGGCTTTGGCTCTTGCTCCCTCCCTTTCCCCCCCCCACCTCTCTACTGGGAAGGAGGAGAGGTGTGGTAGGTTGAGAGATGAATTCTGCCACCAGGGGCAAAAGAAAGACTCAGACAGAAAGGATGGCAACCAAATGGAGGGAAGGTTAAATGGAAAGCAAAACCCACCCCAAAACAATGACAGTTTTAACAGAAAAGCACAAGCACCCTGACAAAGGCTGAGGTACTCAGTCACTTCTTTACCTCAGTCTTCACTGCAAGGGCCTCCAGCCACACTCCTGGAGTCATGGCAGAGATGCCAGGGATGGGGAGGAAGAAACTGCCCATGGGAAGTGAAGCTCAGGTGGTGATCACCTGAAGAGCCTGAAAGTGTTCAAGTCCATGGGACCCGACGGGATACCCCCACGGGTGCTGAGAGAGCTGGCAGAGGAGGTTGCTAAGCCCTCTCTAGTCTATTCCAAAAGTCATGGCAGCCTGGGGCAGTCCCCACAGGCTGGAAAAGGGCAAACATTGCTCCCATCTGCAAATAGGGTAAGAAGGAGGAACCAGGGAACTCCAGGCCGGTCAGTCTCACCTCTGTGCCCGGAAAGATCATGGAGCAGATCCTCCTGGAGGCACTACTGACTCAGAAGAGTAGTGAAGAGGTGATTGGGAGCAGTCAGCATGGCTTTGCCAAGGGCAGATCCTGCCTGACAAACCTGGTGGCCTTCTATGAACAAGTTTCATAGTTTCAGTTAGGGTTGGAAAGGGACCACAAGGATCATCTAGTTCCAACCCCCCTGCCATGGGCAGGGACACTCTACCCTAGATCAGGCTGGACAGAGCCTCATCCAGCTGGTCTTAAACACTCCAGGGACAGGGCCTCAACCACCTCCCTGGACAACCCATTCCAGGGCTTCACCACCCTCACAGTGAAGAACTTCCTCCTCATGTCCAGCCTGAATCTCCCACCTCCAGCTTCATCCCATTCCCCTTGTCCTATCACTCCCTGATAGCCTGAAAAGTCCCTCCCCAGCCTTCTTGTAGGCCCCCTTCAGATCCTGGAAGGCCACAATGAGGTCACTGGGAGCCTTCTTCTCCAAACTGAACAGCCCCAACTCCTTCAGTCTGTCCTCACAGGAGAGGTGCTCCAGCCCTCTGATCATCCTCTGGCCCTTCTCTGGACACCTTCCAGCACCTCCAGATCCCTCTTGTAATAGGGGCTCCAGAACTGGAGGCAGTACTCCAGGTGGGGTCTCACCAGGGTGAGTAGAGGGGGAGAATCCCCTCCCTTGCCTGCTGGCCACACTTCTCCTGATGCAGCCCAGGATCTGATTGGCTTTCCGGGCTGCAGGTGCACCCTGAGAGCTCCTGGTGAGCTCTCCTCCCCCAGCACCCCAAGTCTCTCTCCTCTGGGCTGCTCCCCAGCCAGTCACTGCCCAGCCTGTATTTGTGCCTGGGATTGCCTCGACCCAGATGCAGGACCCTGCCTTGGTCTTGTTGAAGCTCCTGAGGTTGGCCTGTGCCACCTCTCCAGCCTGTCAGGTCCCTCTGGATGGATCCCTTCCCTCCAGCTGTCTGCTGCACCACACAGCTTGGTGTCATCAGCAAACTTGCTGAGGCTGCACTCAGTGCCACTGTCCATGGCACCCACAGAGATGTTGAACAAGCCTGGTCCCAGGACTGATCCCTGAGGGCCTCCGCTTGTCACTGGCCTCCACTGGGACATGGACCCATGGACAGCCACTCTCTGGGTGCAGCCATCAAGCCAGTTCTGTATCCATCTGGTGGTCCACCATCAAACCCGTGTGTCACCAGCTTGGAGACCAGGATGTGGTGTGGGACAGTGTCAAAGGCTTTGCTCAGGTCCAGGTAAACGACATCAGTTGCTCGCCCCTCATCTATTAATGCTGTCACCTGTTCATAGAAGGCCACCAGGTTTGTCAGGCAGGATTTGCCCTTGGCAAAGCCATGCTGACTGCTCCCAATCACCTCTTCACTACTCTTCTGAGTCAGTAGTGCCTCCAGGAGGATCTGCTCCATGATCTTTCCGGGCACAGAGGTGAGACTGACCGGCCTGGAGTTCCCTGGTTCCTCCTTCTTACCCTTTTTGCAGATGGGAGCAATGTTTGCCCTTTTCCAGCCTGTGGGGACTGCCCCAGGCTGCCATGACTTTTGGAATAGACTAGAGAGGGGCTTAGCAACCTCCTCTGCCAGCTCTCTCAGCACCCGTGGGGGTATCCCGTCGGGTCCCATGGACTTGAACACTTTCAGGTTCTTCAGGTGATCACCAACCTGAGCTTCACTTCCCATGGGCAGTTCTTCCTCCCCATCCCTGGCATCGTCTGCCATGACTCCAGGAGGGTGGCTGGAGGCCCTTGCAGTGAGGACTGAGGTAAAGAAGTTATTGAGTACCTCAGCCTTTTCCACATCCCTTGTGACCAATTCACCACTTTCCTTTCTGAGGGGGCCCACACCTTCCTACTCTTCTTCTTGCCATTAATATACCTGTAGAAATTCTTAGTGCTCCCTTTGACCTCCCTGGCTAGATTCAATTCCAACTCTGCTTTGGCTTTCCTAACCAGGCCTCCTGCTGCTCGGGCAGCTTCCTTATCTCCCCCCTGTTCTATCTGTCCTTCCCTCCACTGCCTGTAGAGTTTCTTTTTAAGTGATAGTGTGTCCAGCAGCTCCTTGCTCATCCAGGCAGGCCTCTAGTGTTCTTCCTGTTTTTCTCCTTGTTGGTATACATAGCTCCTGGACACAGAGGAGGTGGTCCTTGAACACTGACAGCTGTCCTGGGTCCCTCTTCCCTCCAGGGCTTCGTCCATGACACTGTGGGCTAGCAGATCCCTGCAGCGATCGAAGTCTGCACGCCTAAAGTCTGGGGTCATAAGCTTAGAATAGGTCCTCCTGATAGCCCTGAGGAGATTAAATTCAACTGCTTCATGGTCACTGCAGCCAAGGCAGTCTCTGAGCTCACATTGGTTACCAGCCCTCCCTGTTGGTGAGAACAAGGTCAGCGGAGCACCTTTTCTTGTTGGCTCCTCTACCATTTGGAGGAGGAAGTTGTCTTCTATGCAGTCCAGGAACATCCTGGATTGCTGGTGCCTTGCTGTGCTGTCCCTCCAGCAGATGTCAGGGTGGTTGAAATCTCCCATGAGGACCAGGGCTTGTGACCTGGAAGCCGCTTCTATTTGCCTGTGGAGGGCCTCATCTGCTTGGTTCTGCTGGTCAGGTGGCCTGTAGGAGACCCCCACAGTAATATCTCCTTCCCCTGTCTTGCCTTTAATTCTAACCCATATACTCTCAACCATCTCATCATCCCTCCCCAGGTGGAGTTCTGCTGACTCCAGCTGGTTCTTGACATAGAGGGCAACACCTCCTCCTCTCCTTCCTGCCTATCCTTCTAAAAAGCTTGTACCCCTCTATCCCTACATTCCAGCCATGGGAATCATCCCACCAAGTGTCAGTAATGCCCACTGTGCCATGGCCTCCCAGCAGCACGGTGGCCACTAATTCATCCTGTTTGTTGCCCAAGCTGTGTGCATTTGCATAGCAGCACTTCAGCTGGGCTGGCCCTGTCGTCCTCTTCTGCCAATTCCCCTTGGTTTCCACAGGGTGTCCTGGTGTGTCATCTGTGTCTGGCCTCAGGGCAGCAAGTTGAGAGCCCTTAGCAGCTCTCCATCCCCCTGCCTCTGGTGAGCTGCCCCTCTGCTTCTCACAGGCCAGCAGGAAACTATTACCCCCTTCCCCCTTCAAGTCTAGTTTAAAGCCCTATCAATGAGCCCTGCCAATTCCTGCCCCAGGATCCTTTTCCCCCTCTGGGACAAGTGTGCCCCATTAGTTGTTTGCAGCTCTGGTGCCTTGTAAACCAAGCCATGATTGTAGAACCCAAATCCCTGTCGATGGCACCAGCCCCAGAGCCATGAATTGACCTGCTGGCTCTTCCTCAGTGTTCCCTCATCCATCGCTGACATTAGAGGGATAGCAGAGAACACAACCTGAGCTCCTGATCAGGAGGTGCCCCAAGGTTCTGAAATCTCTTTGAATTGATTGCAAGCCTCTTGTTGTTGCATCGTCACTACCCACCTGAAGGACCAGCACTGGGCAGTAGTCTGAAGGACTCAGGAGGTTGGGAATTTTGCCTATAATGTCCTTCCCTTGGGCACCAGGGAGGCAGCAGATCTCCCTATGAAAGGGGTCTGGTCTGCATGTTGGGCCCTCTGCTCCCTTCAGTAGGGAGTCTCCTATAACGATGACCCTGCGAGGTTTCTTTTCCGGTCTAGTTTTGATGGCTGGCCTGAGGCAACCTGCCATTGGTGCAGCTTCTGCCTTCCTTGAGTCCTCGTCCTCACCTATGACCTGTTCCTCCTGCAGAGCCTCATACCTATTCTGTACCTGCACTGCAGGCAGTGTGCTGCTCAAAGCAGCAGGCTTGCTCCGTCTGCGTTTCTTCCCTCGGGCAGAGCCCTGCTCCCCTTGGCCCTGCCCTTGGGGGTTACTGCAGGGAGGCTGAGAGGCTTGCTGATGGGAAGGTACCAAACTCCCTGCTCCACTAAGGGTCACCCCCTGCTCTGGTTTAGTAGAGGTTAGATTTTGGAAACAGTCAATGTTCCTTTTGCTGTCTCTTACAGCTCTTAGCCTTTCTACCTCTTCTTTTAGTTCAGCCACCATGCTCATCAGATCCCTGATCAGCTCACATCTGACAGCTGTCACAAGTGACAGCATTAACAGATGAGGGGCGAGCAGCTGATGTCGTTTACCTGGACCTGAGCAAATCAGAGCCTGGGCTGCATCAGGAGAAGTGTGGCCAGCAGGGCAAGGGAGGAGATTCTCCCCCTCTACTCAGCTCTGGTGAGACCCCACCTGGAGTACTGCCTCCACTTCTGGAGCCCCTATTGCAAGAGGGATCTGGAGGTGCTGGAGCGTATCCAGAGCAGGGCCAGGAGGATGATCAGAGGGCTGGAGCACCTCTGCTGTGAGGACAGACTGAAGGAGTTGGGGCTGTTCAGTCTGGAGAAGAGAAGGCTCCCAGGTGACCTCATTGTGGCCTTCCAGGATCTGAAGGGGGCCTACAAGAAGGCTGGGGAGGGACTTTTCAGGCTATCAGGGAGCGATAGGACAAGGGGGAATGGGATGAAGCTGGAGGTGGGGAGATTCAGGCTGGACATGAGGAGGAAGTTCTTCACCGTGAGAGTGGTGAAGGCCTGGAATGGGTTGTCCAGGGAGGTGGTTGAGGCCCTGTCCCTGGAGCTGTTTAAGAGCAGGCTGGATGAGGCTCTGGCCAGCCTGATCTAGTGTGGGGTGTCCCTGCCCCTGGCAGGGGGGTTGGAACTAGCTGATCCTTGTGGTCCCTTCCAACCCTGACTGAAACGATGAAACTATGAAACAAAAGAGAGAGAGCCCAAAGCTTGCCCAAGAGCATCCCACCCCCACCCTGGGGGTACACCCAACCCCCCCCCCCCTCCCCGGGGCTCCTGGCTTCCTGTGACCACCCAGGGGTGGCTTGTGCGGTGGCAGCGGGGGCCGGCCCCCAGCCTGCGCCACCACAAGGGGGCAGCGCTGCTCAGCCTTGCCCCCATCGCAGCTCTTCGGTCCCAGTTAGGGCTCCAACCAGCACAAGCCTGCAGGAACTGGGAAAGACACCGAGCTCAGGCCACTTGGGGAGTGACCGGCAGGGGAGCTGTGAACCGAGCCGGTCCTGCCCAGTCCCACCTGCTGCAGGCAGCGGATGGAGAGGGAGTTCCTGTGAGCTGTGAGAAGAACCTGCTGCGGCAGTCGGTGTGGGGTCCCCCTGCTGCTGGGGGGGGCCAACCCACCCGAGGGGTGGTCTCTGCTGAGGGGCCTGCTGACACCTGCTGGCTGCCCTCAGAGACTGGGGACATCCAGTGCATGCCACAGCGGAGGGTGGCTCTGGCTGAGAGGGAAGGACTCGGAGGGGGCAGCACACATCAGTGCAGTAGAGTCACTGTCTAAGAGTTGAAGCTTGCTCTAAGTTTTACTCTCTCCTCGTTCAACAGCAGCCTGGTGTCCAGGACTCAACATGAAGACGCTGCACAGCGGGCAGAGGGCTCCTGCCTCACCTCACCTGCCCCTGCTCCTGATGCCCCACGGCAAGCAAGACACTGCTCCTCTTTCCCCACAGCAGGAGCCTGCTCCTGAGTTCTCTTCCCTTTCAAAGAGAGTGTCCTGGGTCCTGATGCTTCTCCACGTCCCTGCCCAGCTCAAGCAGGCAGACTTGGAAGACGCCGAAAGTGGGGAACCAAGGCAGTGCAGAGGGAGGTGGAGGTGTGGTGGGACCCAGGGGGAGCTGCCGGAGGCAGGAGAGGCCTATCCAGGGCTGGCACAGGGTCCCTGTGCTCAGAGAGTGGCAGACCCTTGAGGCTGGCACCCCACCCCAACCTGCCCAGCCCTGCCCCAGCCACACCTCTGTCATCGATGCCCGAGCCAAGGAGAGTCGATTGCACACAGTTTGACTTCGAAAGGAGCAATTTAAGGCAATCAGAGACATGCAACACAGGGCTGGGTGCCCTGGGCACACTCATCCCCTTCTAACTGCCCTTTGGATAGTCTGCCCTTAATACATATGCATATAAAGGTGGGGTTATGCAAATTAGACTGTCCTTCTGGGGCTCTTCCAGGGGTGCAATCCTCTGCTCAGCACAGCCCGGGGGGTTATGTGCTGAATCCTTAAGATTTGTCCTTCCAGCTCTGTTGTTCCAACCAACATCCTTCCCAGGGCTGGGGTTTCACATGAGCTCTGTTGCTCCAACCAACATCCTTCCCTGTGTTTAGGCAGAGGCAGATTCAGGGCCAAGAGGAAGAGGCAGAGTCAGGCAGGGTCCCCTCCCAGCCCCCAAGGCATTGGGAGGGGGGGGTCTGGGTGCCCCTCCTGCACTGGCTGTGGGCAGAGGGCAGGGGCCATGGGCGAGGAGAAGGGGAAGGGAGGAAGGGCAAGAGGAAGGGCAAGGTGAGGCCTTGGTACTCACCTGGTGACACCAGGTTGAAGCCTGTCTCCTGCTTCTTCCCTGCACAGAGAGGAAGCCATCAGCTGCCCTGCCAGGCTCGGGGACTGCCTGGCAGCACCTCCCAGGGCCCCCAGCCCAGCCCCTCCCTCCATCCCATCCCATCCCATCCCATCCCCTCCATCCTATCCCAGCCTTCCTCCCACCACCCTCTGCCTCCCCTCCCCCTCAGCTCTTACCTGATCTCCGCTTCCAGACGGCGATGCCCATCCCGACGGCAGCCACCGCCGCGACCACCGCCGCGACCACTGCCAGCACCACGGGCAGCGACCACCCCTCCGGCTCTGGGGGTGGGGGAGGAGGAGAAGAGCAGAGAGGGTAAGGAAGAGAAGGGGAAAATTTCCTCCCCAAGCCTCTCCCAGCCCCCCTGAAGCCCTCCCCAAACCCCTCCCAGCCGCCCCCAAGCCCCTCACGGCCGCTGCCGGCCGCCCCCAGGCTCACCCCAGGAGTAGAGGCGGGGCTGGGGCAGGCTGGAGTGCTCCACCCGGCAGCGGTACAGCTCCTGCTCCTGCGGCAGCACCTCGATGGAGGCCCAGGTGGAGAAGCTGCCGTCGCTGTTGGGGACGATGCTGCCCCGATGGGTCTCCTGGTCCCGCACCTCGGCCCCCTTCAGCCAGCTGACGCCGATGGGCCGCGGGTAGAAGCCAGACAGGCGGCAGGACAAGCTCAGGGCCCCCTGGCTCTCCTTCCCTGACACTCGCACCTCTGGGGGCTCTGGGGGACAAGAGGGCAGAGGGTGGGGGCTGCAGGAGGGCTGCAAGCAGCCGGCACTGCCTGATGCTGGCAGGGCTTGGCCCCCTCCAAGCTCAGTTCCTCAGCGTCCTGGGACCCCAACCCCAGCTCAGCTCCTCAGCATCCTCACCCTGCTGGGACCCCAGCCCCAGCCCCTGGAGGCCTTCCAGAGCCCTTTGGGTGAGGAGCTCAGGGGCAGGGGCTCGCAGCTGAGCGCAGGCAGAGGCTGGGTCAGGGTTGGGACTCCCAAGCAGGAGCTGCCTCTGGGCTTCTCTCCCTCTCTCCCTCCCTCTCTCACCTCTCCTCTCCAGCTCAGCCTGCCCATAGCTCAGGAATCTCTTCAGCCACTCCACACAGGTCTTCTCCAGGTAGTGCTTCAAGTGTTCAGCCACTGTCCCATCCTCCTCCCACCTCCTCTTGGTGACCATAGCTGCTTGGTCTGCTGCAGTGAAGGTCTCCATGTCCTCATTGAGGGCCAGAAAGTCTCTCCCATCATAGGCACTCTGATAGTACCCCCTGGTGCTGCCATCCTCCAGCAGGTCACAGCCAACCATCCTCTGCACTATCTGAGCCCCTGGAACACAACCAAGGCCCCAAGGCTGAGTGGCTGCTGCAGCCCAGGGCCTTCAGTGGGGCACAGAGCCCCCAGCAGCACCCCCAGCCCCACACCAGGGGAGCTCAGGCTGTGGTCTCAGAGCTGCCCCTGTCCTGCCTGGGGTCCTGGGCACTGGAGGGAAGGGGGTGACCAGAAGCCCCCTGGAATCAGGACAGCAAATCCCAAGTGGTGTGAAGCTGGCACAGGGCAGCCAGGACCCCCTGGGGCTGGGGACAGTGGGGCTGGAGCCCTGGGACAGTGGCACCAGGCAGGGCAGGGCAGGATATTTGGGGGTTGGCAGTTCTCCTCTCCCACAGAGCCCCTGCCAGCCCCACAGAGCCCCCTGCCAGCCCCACTCACTCCCACTCTGGTTGTATCTCGCCTGCATGGTCTCCAGGTTCAGGTGGTTCATCTCCTGGTTGAGCTGTTCAGTGTGGGTCTGGGCATCCCAGTACCCCTGGCCCAGCTTGGCCTTCACCCACTGGGCCAGGGGCTCCATCCTCCTCCTGTTGCTGTCGTAGCGAGCGATGGGGACCCCATCCACGTACCCCACAGCCGTGAACTGAGGCAGCCCCCAGCTGGGCTCCGCCAGCGCGAGGTGGAAATAGCGCAGGGAGTGCAGCCCTGGGGGGACAAGGAAGGTGCTGGGCGCCAAGAGAGAGAGCCTGGGGAGGGTCTGCGGGGTGTAGGAGCTGGGATGCTAGGGAGAGAGGCTGCAGGGGGGTCCCGGTGGCGAGATAAGGGAGTTCAAGGGGGTCTCGATGCCTTAGAAGGGGTCCAGGAGCTACCCGATGCCAAGAAAAGGAGGTCCGGGCGGGGGGGCGGAGCGAGGGGGGCGGAGCGGAGCGGGACGGCCAGACGCAGGACGGGCGGAGAACGCCCACACGGACGACACACAGACGAAAGACGAACGCCAGCCGACAGCGACGGAGAGGGACGGAGACGGACGACCACGAAAGAGGAGCACGGGGGCGGTCCCGATGCCAAGGGAAGGGGGTCCAGGGCGCTCAAGGTGAGGAGAGAGGCTGAAGGGGGACTCCGATGCCAAGAGAAGAGGCTCCAAGGGGGTCGCGCCGCAAAGAGAAAATGTCCCATCGGCGGGGGGGTCCCAGCGCCCACGGCAGGGTCTCCCGGGTGCCCCCCAGCTCGCGCTCACCGTTCACGGCTCCCCCGCGGACGCCCAGGATGAAACCCAAGACAGGAACCCACTGGGACCGCATCGCGCTGCTGGCTCTCATCCCGGAGTGAAACTACGCACAGTTCCCTTCCAAGCCTCCACCATTGCCTGAGGCGCTTTCCGTCCACCAACAGCAGCCGGACGCGCTTCTGACGTCATCGGTTGGCAGGCAGATCGAGCCCGCGCAGGTTGGAAGCGGAAGCGAAGGGCGCTCAGGGCTGGGCGCGGGGCCGAGGCCAGGGGCGGTGGCTGCCCAGGGGTGGGGGGAGGGGGGCGGAGGGCTCCGATCTGTCCCCAGCGGAGGCGGGGGACCCCCGCGGCTCAGCCCCCTCCGCACTGCAGCCAGGGAGGGTCCTGCTGTGGGTGCGAGAGACGGGAAGGTGGCATCGGGGGTGGCATCATCGGCGGTGCCGCCTCGCCAGAGCCTCCTGCGGGTGTCCCTCGACCCTGCAGAGCTCTGCTGGGGTCTGCAGCGGGCCGTAGAGGTCAGCAGGGGTCTGCCAGGAGTCGGTCCTGGTCTGCCAGTGGTCTGTTGGAGTCTATAAGGGCTGGCAGGGGTCCCCAAGGATCGGTCCCCGCCCAAAGCCAGCCCAGCCCTCAGGCCACGGCTGTGGCAGCAGTTCAGGCCCTGGGAGAGGTGACAAAGGCAGCTGGGGCAGGGCTGGGGGGATACACACAGCAACATTTATTGACCACCCAGGAGAAGCCCAGGGAGAAGATCCCAAAACTGAGGAACCAAGGCAGTGCAGAGGGAGGTGGAGGTGTGGTGGGACCCAGGAGGAGCTGCCAGAGGCAGGAGAGGCCTATCCAGGGCTGGCACAGGGTCCCTGTGCTCAGAGAGTGGCAGCTGCAGGGCCAAGAGGAAGAGGCAGAGTCAGGCAGACCCTTGAGGTGGCACCCCCCAGACCCTTGAGGCTGGCACCCCACCCCAACCTGCCCAGCCCTGCCCCAGCCACACCTCTGTCATCGATGCCCGAGCCAAGGAGAGTCGATTGCACACAGTTTGACTTCGAAAGGAGCAATTTAAGGCAATCAGAGACATGCAACACAGGGCTGGGTGCCCTGGGCACACTCATCCCCTTCTAACTGCCCTTTGGATAGTCTGCCCTTAATACATATGCATATTAAGTGGGGTTATGCAAATTAGACTGTCCTTCTGGTGCTCCTTCAGGGGTGCAATCCTCTGCTCAGCACAGCCCGGGGGCTGTGTGCTGAGTGCCTGTGGTTGTGTCTTTCCAGCTCTGTTGTTCCAACCAACGTCCTCCCCAGGGCTGGGGTTTCACATGAGCTCTGTTGTTCCAACCAACATCCTCCCCAGGGCTGGGGTTTCACATCAGCTCTGTTGTTCCAACCAAAATCCTCCCCAGGGCTGGGGTTTCACATGAGCTCTATTGTTCCAACTAACATCCTTCCCAGGGCTGGGGTTTCACATGAGCTCTGTTGTTCCAACCAACATCCTTCCCTGTGCTTAGGCAGGGGCAGCTGCAGGGCCAAGAGGAAGAGGCAGAGTCAGGCAGGGTCCCCTCCCGGCCCCCAAGGCACTGGGAGGGGGGGTCTGGGTGCCCCTACTGCAGTGGCTGTGGGCAGAGGGCAGGGGGCAGCAGGTGGGGTGGGAGGCATGGGCGAGGAGAAGGGGAAGGGAGGAAGGGCAAGAGGAAGGGAAAGGTGAGGCCTTGGCACTCACCTGGTGACACCCGGTTGAAGCCTGTCTCCTGCTTCTTCCCTGCACAGAGAGGAAGCCATCAGCTGCCCTGCCAGGCTTGGGGACTGCCTGGCAGCACCTCCCAGGGCCCCCAGCCCAGCCCTTCCCCTCCATTCCATCCCATCCAATCCCATCCCATCCCATCCCACCATCCCATCCCATCCCATCCCATCCCATCCCATCCCATCCTCCCACCACCCTCTGCCTCCCCTCCCCCTCAGCTCTTACCTGATCTCCGCTTCCAGACGGCGATGCCCATCCCGACGGCAGCCACCGCCGCGACCACCGCCGCGACCACTGCCAGCACCACGGGCAGCGACCACCCCTCCGGCTCTGGGGGTGGGGGGAGGAGAAGAGCAGAGAGGGTAAGGAAGAGAAGAGGAAAACTTCCTCCCCAAGCCACTCTCAGCCCTACTGAAGCCCTCCCCAAACCCCTCCCAGCCGCCCCAAGCCCCTCACGGCCGCTGCCGGCCGCACCCAGGCTCACCCCAGGAGTAGAGGCGGGGCTGGGGCAGGCTGGAGTGCTCCACCCGGCCAGCGGTACAGCTCCTGCTCCTGCGGCAGCACCTCGATGGAGGGCACAGGTGGAGAAAGCTGCCGTCGCTGTTGGGGACGATGCTGCCCCGATGGGTCTCCTGGTCCCGCACCTCGGCCCCCTTCAGCCAGCTGACGCCGATGGGCCGCGGGTAGAAGCCAGACAGGCGGCAGGACAAGCTCAGGGCCCCTGGCTCTCATTCCTGACACTCGCACCTCTGGGGGCTCTGGGGGACAAGAGGGGAGGGGGTGGGGGCTGAAGGAGGGATGCAGGCAGCCGGAACTGCCTGATGCTGCCAGGGCTTGGCCCCCTCCAAGCTCAGTTCCTCACCATCCTGGGACCCCATCCCCAGCATCCTCACCGTGCTGGGACCCCAGCCCCAGCCCCTGGAGAGCTTCCAGAGCCCTTTGGGTGAGGAGCTCAGGGGCAGGGGCTCGCAGCTGAGCGCAGGCAGAGGCTGGGTCAGGGTTGGGACTCCAAGCAGGAGCTGCCTCTGGGCTTCTCTCCCTCTCTCCCTCCCTCTCTCACCTCTCCTCTCCAGCTCAGCCTGCCCATAGCTCAGGTATCTCTTCAGCCACTCCACACAGATGTGCCGCAGGTAGTTCTTCCAGTGTTCAGCCATTGTCCCATCCTCCTCCCACCTCCTCTTGGTGACCACAGCTGCTTGGTCTGCTGCAGTGAAGGTCTCCATGTCCTCATTGAGGGCCAGGAAGTCTCTCCCATCGATGGCATACTGATGGTACCCCCTGGTGCTGCCATCCTCCAGCAGGTCACAGCCATACATCCACTGCAGTGTCTGAGCCCCGGAAACAAACCAAGGCCCAAGGCTGAGTGGCTGCTGCAGCCCAGGGCCTTCAGTGGGGCACAGAGCCCCCAGCAGCACCCCCAGCCCCACAACAGGGGGCTCAGGCTGTGGTCTCAGAGCTGCCCCTGTCCTGCCTGGGGTCCTGGGCACTGGAGGGAAGGGGGTGACAGAAGCCCCCTGGATCAGGACAGCAAATCCCAAGTGGTGTGAAGCTGGCACAGGGCAGCCAGGACCACCTGGGGCTGGGGACAGTGGGGCTGGGGCCCTGGGACAGTGGCACCAGGCAGGGCAGGGCAGGATACTGTGGGGGGGAACTCTGCCAG
>JAAWVA010000049.1:309701-335369 GCA_015227895.2 Colaptes auratus
GGGGGCCGCCCCGAAGTAGGATTGAAGGGGTGGGAAAAATGGGGGGGGTCAGGACTCTTGGGGGGGTCCCCAACTCACGAGGTAGGCGGCGGGGGGGGCGCCTGGGGGGGGCTTCGTCGATCTGCAAATCCTCCTCTGAGTCCAGCTCCGGGGGGGGGCTGGGGGGAGGGGAAGGGGGAGGAAGGGGGCAGCGACCCCCCCAGAGGGCCCCCCCCGCGGGGGGGGCGCGGCGGCAGCGGCGGGGGCCCCCCCTAGGGAAACACAAATGGCTCAGGGACCCCCCGGGACCCCTCCCCAGTGCCTCCCAGCAACCCGCCTGGGACCCCGCCCCAGTGCTTCGAGTGCCTCCCAGTAACCCCAAGCCCCCCCGGGACGCCCCCAATGTCCCCCAGTAACCCAAACCCACCCCCCCCGGCCCCCCCCAGTGTCCCCCAGTAACCCCAAGCCTCCCCCTGGGACCCTCCGAGTGTCCCCCAGTAACCCCAACACCCCCCCCGGGCCCCCCCCCAGTGTCCCCAGTAACCCAACAACACCCCCCCCGGGCCCCCCCATGTCCCCCAGTAACCCAAGCCTCCCCCTGGGACCCTCCGAGTGTCCCCCAGTAACCCCAACACCCCCCCCCCGGGCCCCCCCCAGTGTCCCCCAGTAACCCCAACACCCCCCCCCGGGCCCCCCCAGTGTCCCCCAGTAACCCCAACCTCCCCTGGGACCCTCCAGGGTCCTTCAGTCCCCAACCTCCCCCCCCCCCAGTGTCCCCCGTACCCCAAACCTCCCCCTGGGACCCCCCCAAGTGCCTCCCATCAACCCCAACCCCCCTGGGCCCCCCCCCCAGTGCCCTCCAGCCCCCCCCCAGTCCCCACCTGGCTCCCCCATTGGCCAGCAGGATTTGGGGGTCCCCCCCCTCCGACTCTGGATCAGTTTCCTCAGGGCTGGAACTTTGGGGGTCTCCCTGGGGGGGGGGGGGGGGGGGGGGTGCAGGCAGGAGGGGAACACCCAAAAGTGAGGGGGAGTCTCCCAAAACCGGGGGGGGGGACCCCAAATCGGGGCCCTGCCCCCAATATCTGAGGAGGGTCCCCAGCCCTCTCCTCACCTCCTCAGGGTGGTCCAGGAGGGGCTTTGGGGGTCCCCCCTGGGAGGGGGGGGGCTTGCGGGGGGGGTGAGGGGGAGCCCCCTTCTTTGGGGGGGGTCTTTGGAGGGCACCCCCCGGGGGGGGCCGTAGGGGGGTCCTGGTTTGGCTCCACTCTGCTGGAACAGCTCCTGGGGAGAAGGGGAGGGAGGGTGAGGGGGGAGAGGAGTCCCAGTGCCCGCCCAGCGCCCCCAAGCCCCGCCCAGCGCCCCCCAAGCCCCGCCCAGCGCCCCCCAAGCCCACCTCCACCAGCCGGATCTCCTTGGCCAGCTCCCGGATCAGCTGCCCCGGCCGCAGGCTCTCGGGGATCTGCTGCTGGTGCTGCCCCAGCACCTGTGGGGAGCCCCCAGGATCACCCAGCATGACCCCAGCAACGGCCCGGGGAACCCCAGGCCCCTCTGGGATACCCTCCCCGTGCCTCCCAGGGACCCCCAGGCCCCCCTGGGATACCCTCCCCGTGCCTCCCAGGGACCCCCAGGCCCCTCTGGGATACCCTCCCCCCAGGCCCCTCTGGGATACCCTCCCCCCAGGCCCCTCTGGGATACCCTCCCCGTGCCTCCCAGGGACCCCCAGGCCCCTCTGGGATACCCTCCCAGTGCCTCCCATCCCCCTCCCAGTTGCTCCCAGTCCCCCCCCCCCAGCATCTCCCAGTGCCTCCTCACCCTCTCCCAGTGCCTCCCAGTCCCCCCCCCCCCCCACTCTCTCCCACCCTCTCCCAACACCTCCCAGTCCCCTCCCACCCTCTCCCAGCACCTCCCAGTCCCCCCCTGCCCCCTCCCAGCACCTCCCAGCCCTCCCAGTGCCCCCCCACCCCTCCCAGCCCCCTCCCAGTTGCTCCCAGCACCTCCTTGCGCGTCCAAGCCCTGAAGGCAGCAGTCAGAGCCTTGGCTCCATGCAGCAGGTATGAGGCTGGAGGCCTCCTGTTCTCCCTCAGCCCTAACAGAGTAACCTTACTGGTTTGGACTGGGAGCTACTGGGAGCCACCCAACGGCAGCTTGAGAGTCTCCAGAACCCCCTGACATGATCTTGGGGGGGCTCCAGAACCTCCAGGTCCCCCCAAAACCCCTCTGAGTGGTAGTTATGGACCCCCAGATCAGCTTGAGGACCCCCCAGGCCCCCCAAGATGAGGCTGAGGACCCCCAGCACCTCCTCAAGGTGACCTTGAGAGCCTCCAGAACCTCCTTGAGATGCTGCCAAGGACCCCCAGGCCCCTCTGGCCCCCCCCCGAGCCCCTCTGAGAGGTAGTTAGGACCCCCCAGAGCCCCCCCCCCCCCCCCCCAAACCAGGCTGGGGACCCCCTGAGGGGGGCAGCCCCTCCGAAACTGGGAGGGGGAGGAACCCACCTCTGAAGGTGTCCAGGAGATGCCTCCCCACATACCAGCAGATGGCCTCGAAGTTGGGGAAGCAGCAGAGCTCAGGGGGGCTCAGGCGCCGCTCCAGCTCGTAGGCCCTGGGGGGGTTGGGAGCACCCATGGGGGGTTGGGGGGCACCCCACCACCGACACACACCCCCCCCCACACCAAGAAAGGCCTGGAGGGGCCCCAAAGCCACCCCAGAGACCCCCGCCCCCAGACTCTCTCCCAAGCCCTCCAAACTCCCTTTAGAACCCCCACACCCCCCCCAGACCCTCTCAGACCCCCCACAACCTCCTTGAGCCCCCCATTAGAACACCCAACCCCCTCCTCTAGACCCCCTCAGACCCCCCAAAACCTCCCTGAACCCCCTTTAGAACCCCCAAACCCCCCCACACCCCCTCAGACCCCCCCAAACCTCCCTGAACCCCCCCTTAGAACCCCAAAATCCCCCCTCTAGACCCCCCTAGATACCCCATCCCCCCCTCAGGCCCCCCCAAACCTCCCTGAACTCCCCCTAGAACCCCCAACCCCCTCAGACCCCCCCCAAAACTCCCTGAACCCCCCCTTAGAATCCCCAAATCCTCCCACTAGACCTCCCTGGACCCCCAAACCCCCCTTAGAACCCCAAATCCTCCCACTAGACCCTCAAACCCCCCTAGACCCCCCCCCCCAATCCCCCTTAACACCCCCAAATCTCCCCATAGATCCCCCTAGGCCCCCCATACCCCATCTAGATTCCACTAGACCCCCCAAACATCCCTTAGACTCCCCAAAGCCCCCCCAGATGCCCTCAACCCCCCCCTCAGAACCCCCCAAATCCCTCCCTAGACCCCCCCAAACCCCCTCCTCAAGCCCCCCTCCCCACCTGAGCTGCATGGGGATGTTGAGGCTGTGCAGGAAGAAGCCCCCAAAGGCCAAGCAGTCGACTGGGGTCAGCACAGCCTGGATCCAGCCTGGGCCAGGGAGTGGGGGGACAGGGTTAGGGGGGCAAAGGAACCCCCAGAAAGGGGGCTTGGGGGGCTCCAGGGCCTCCAGAACCCCCTTAGATGCTGCTGAGGACCTTCAAACTCCTCCAGACCCCCCCAAACTCCTCTGAGAGGTAGTCATGGACCTCCAGACCCCCCCCCCCCCAATATGAGCTTGAGGACCCCTAGCACCTCCCCAGGACCTCCAGCACCTCTCCAAGGTGATCTTGAGGGCCTCCAGAACCCCCCTGAGATGCTGCTGAGGACCTCCAGGCCGCTCTGGGCCTCCCCAGACCCCCTGTGAGAGGTAGTTATGGACCCCCAGACCTCCCAAGATGAGCTTGAGGACCCCCAGCACCTCCAGCACCTCTCCAAGGTGACCTTGAAGGCCTCCAGAAGCCCCCTGAGATGCTGCCGAGGACCTCCGGCCCCCCCAAAGCCCCCTCAGAGAGATAGTTATGGACCCCCAACCCCCCCCAAAATGAGGCTGGGGACCCCCTGAGGGGGCAGCCCCCCCCAGTGAGGGGGTGGGGGGTACCTGAGGGGATGAAGAGGGTCTGGCCCTGGCGCAGGGGGCAGCGGAAGCAGCGATCCACCTGGTCCCCGAAGAAGAGCTCCGGCTGGCGGCGAGAGCTGCGCCAGGCCTCGAACAGAGCCAGGTTGGAGCAGCTGGGCCGGGCCAGGAAGAAGATCTGCTCCCCCTGGGGAGCACACCCACGTCACCGGGGGGGACTGCCAGGGACTGGGACAGGCCAGGAGGGGAAGCAAAGCAGCTGGGAAGGGACCGGGAGAGGGGTGGAAGGGACCGGGAGAGGGGTGGAAGGGACCGGGAGAGGGGTGGAAGGGACCGGGAGAGGGGTGGAAGGGACCGGGAGAGGGGTGGAAGGGACCGGGACACCCCTTTCCAACCACCCCCAGCCCCCTCCCCAGCCTCCCTCAACCCCCTCCTAAACCCCCTTTAACGCCCCCAGACCCCCTCCAGCCCCCTCCCCAACCCCCAGCCCTCCCTCCAGCCCCCCAACCCCCTCCTAACTACCCGTTAACCCCTCCAACCCCCCTTTAACCCCCCACAACCCCCCTTTAACCCCCCCAAGCCCCCTCCAGCCCCCTCTCCAGTCCCAACCCCCCCTCTAACCCCACCCTCAGCCCCCCAATCCCCCTTTAACCCCTCCCCAGCCCCCCAACCCCCCTTTAACCCCCCCAAGCCCCCTCCAGCCCCCTCTCCAAACCCCCTCCAGCTCCCTCTCCAGTCCCAACCCCCCCTCTAACCCCACCCTCAGCCCCCCAATCCCCCTTTAACCCCTCCCCAACCCCCCCAAAACCCCCTTTAACCTCCCACCTCCCCTTTAACCCTCCCAAACCCCCTCTACCCCCCACCCCAAACCCTCCCCAGCCCCCTCCTAGCCCACCTTTAAGCCCCTCAACCCCCTCCCCAATCCCCCCTAGCTCCCCCACCCCCCTCTGCGGCCCCCCCCCCGCACCCTCAGGACGTGGCACCAGGCGGAGGTGCCCCCCCAGGCCACGCTGAAGTCGCTGTAGCCCTGGCGCGCCCCCAGCAGGCAGAACTTCTGCAGGCTGGGCCGGCCCCCGGCCTCCCCCGGCCACAGGTTCTCCACCCACGACAGCTTCCGGACGATGCGCGGCGCCTCCACCAGGTTGGAGAGGCTGGGGGAGGGGCAGGGGGCAGGGCTCAGCCCCTCCCGGTGCAGCCCGGCGCAGCCCACTAAGCATCGAACCTCCTCCCTCCCGCCCCGATGCCCACCCACAGCTCCCCCAGCAGCTCCCAGCCCAACCTCTCTGCCCCCCAGTGCCTCCCAGCGCCCACCCGCAGCTCCCAGCCCAACCTCTCTGCCCCCCAGTGCCTCCCAGCGCCCACCCGCAGCTCCCAGCCCAACCTCTCTGCCCCCCAGTGCCTCCCAGTGCCCACCCGCAGCTCCCAGCCCAACCTCTCTGCCCCCCGGTGCCTCCCAGTGCCCACCCGCAGCTCCCAGCCCAACCTCTCTGCCCCCCGGTGCCTCCCAGCGCCCACCCGCAGCTCCCAGCCCAACCTCTCTGCCCCACGGTGCCCCCCAGTTCAGCCCAGTGCCCACCAAAGGCTCCTCCACCCCCTCCCAGTGCCCACCCAGCGCCCCCAAACCCTCACCAGTACCCCTCCACCCCCCTCCCAGTAACTCCCAAACCTCCCCCCTGCCCCTCCCAGTGCCAAGGATGTGCCAGGGGAGGAGCTAGAGAGGCTCCAGGGCTGTGTTGGGGGTTACTGGTCCACACTGGGAGCTCCTGGGGCCACACTGGGAGGGTCCCTGGGGCCACAGGAGGTGCCCCCAGCCGGGGGGGGGGGTGGGGGGGGGGAGGCTGGAAGGGCTCAACGGGAGGAGCCCAGGGAGGGCTCCAGAGCTGTTCTGCTTCCCTCCCCCCAGTTCCTCCCCCCCCTGCCAAGCTCCCCTGCTGGTCCCTTACTGGCTGGGGCTGGGAGCAGAGGCCTCACCGTGTGTCAGAGAACTCCAGGCTGGTCAGGCTGAGGACCCTGTCCCTCTTGGCCCCCCCCAGGTAGGAGATGAAGTCCCCCAGGGGCATCTTCAGCCCGGCCTGGCTGCCCACGTCCAGCACCTCCACCTCCTTCCCAGCTCCTGCAGGAGACCCCCCCAGAGACACAGAGAGAGAGAGGCCTCAGCTGGGGAGGGGCACCCAGGGCCTCCCAGTTCGGCATCAAACCCTCACCAGTACCCCTCCCAGTGCCTCCCAGTTCAGCCCAGTGCCCACCAAAGCCTCCTCCACCCCCACCCCATGCCCAGCTGGTGTGCTGGGGGTTACTGGTCCACACTGGGAGGGTCTCCATAGACAAAAAATGTCCTTGGGGAAGTGTCCCAGCCCTGGGGGGGTGTGGAAGGGACCCAGAGATGCCCAGAGGAGGAGCTCAGGGAATGGCTGGAGTGACTCCAGGGTTACTGGTCCATACTGGGAGCCCCCCACCCCCCTCCAGGCCCCTCCAGGGGGACCCCCAGCTCACCCACGTAGTGTTCCACGTCTTTGGGGGTGAAGGTGGGAGGGGGCAAGGTCATGCCCAGCCCCTCCTTGCGAGCCACCAGGATGGGGACACTGAAGCTCTTCTCTTCCAGGTACTCCACAGTCAGCTGGGCCCCGCTGGGCCTCAGCAGCACCTCCTCAGCACTGCCAGGCACAGAGGGGGCACCCATGGGGCATACAGGGGGAACATAGGGGGTGCCTAGGAAGACCCTTGGGGCCACCCAAAGCACTTCTGGGCACCTAGGGGGTGCCTAGAGGTACCTATGGGGCACTTCTGGGCTCCTAGGGGGTGCCTAGAGGTACCTATGGGGCACTTCTGGGCTCCTAGGGGCATTCCTGGGGCACCTATGAGTCCCCCAGGGGCACTTTGGGTGCACCTAGGGGGTGCCTAGGAAGACCCTTGGGGCACCTATGGGCTCCTGAGGGCACTTTTGGGGCACTATGGGGCATTTATGGCCTCCCATGGGCACTTTTGGGGCACTTTTAGGATCCGAGGGGCACTCTGGGGCTCCTAGGGGCACCTAGGGAGTGCATGTAGGTAGCTACGGGCACTTATAGGGCACCTACAGGTGCCCATAGGGCACTTACAGGCGTCTAGGGGCACTTAGAAGTGGCCTAGGGCAATCTATGGGTGCCTAGGGGGCATCTATACAGCTCCTAGAGCCCATGCAGACCCCAGAGACCCCCTGTAGAGCCCCCCTAGAGAGCTCCCATAGCCTTCCCACAGCCCCTCGAGAGCCCCCCTAGAGCTCCCCCATAAAGCTCCTATGCCCCTATAGATCTCCTGTAGCCCTCCCTATAGAGCCCCCCCATAGAGTTCCTGTGGAACCCCCTATGGACCCCCCCCATAGCAGCCCCCTCCCCACCAGGCTGACCCCCATTCCCCTCCCCCCACCATGCCCCTCCCCCCCGCCCCCGTAGGGCCTCACCTGGGGAAGCTTCGGGACCGCAGCTCACGGATGAAGGGGGCGGAGCCTGTGCGGGCAGGGCCGGCGGGGGCGGGGCCTGTGCGGGCCTGGCGCCCAGGCTCCGCCTCCCTGGCCTGACCCCCGCCTCGGCGATGCTTCACTGTGGGGCAAGGGGAGAGGGTAGGGATGCTATAGGGGGGGAGAGGAATCCAGAGGGGTCGGGGGGTGTGGGGGTTGGAGAGGAGTCCAGAGGGGTCTATGGAGGGGGCGGGGGGGGGGAGAGGAGTCAGAGGGTCTATGGAGGGGGCGGGGGGGGGGGGGGGGAGAGAGGAGTCCAGAGGGGTCTATGGAGGGGGCGGGGGGGGGGGGGGGGAGAGGAGTCCAGAGGGGTCTATGGAGGGGGCGGGGGGGGAGAGGAGTCCAGAGGGGTCTATGGAGGGGGCGGGGGGGGGGGGGGGGAGAGGAGTCCAGAGGGGTCTATGGAGGGGGCGGGGGGGGCAAGGAGGGGGGGGGGGGGGGGCGGGGAGAGAGGAGTCCAGAGAGGTCTGCAGGTCCCCCATGGACTCCCCAGGGCCTGCAGGGACGTTGGGGGTCCCCTCTGGATTCTCCCGGTGCCCCCAGCCCCCACTCACTGACGGAAGGGCCGCGCTGCAGCTGGCACTGGGGGCAGTGGAATTGGTCGATGTCTGCTGCTGCCTCCTCCTCCACCCCCACGCAGCTGTGGGGAGGAAGCCTCCTAGTCAGGGTCAGTAACCCCACTCCCAGTGCCCCCCAGTGACATCCACTGCCCCCCAAATCCCTCCCAGTAAGCACCAGCAAGAACCAGTAACTCCCCTCCCAGGGCCCCCCAACCCCCTCCCAGTGCCTCCCAGTCGCTCCCAGGGCCCCCCAACCCCCTCCCAGTGCCTCCCAGGGCCCCCCAACCCCCTCCCAGTGCCTCCCAGTCGCTCCCAGGGCCCCCCAACCCCCTCCCAGGGCCCCCCAACCCCCTCCCAGTGGCCCCCCAACCCCCTCCCAGTGGCCCCAGTTGCCCACCTGCCATGGAACCAGTCCTGGCAGCCATCACACTCAATCATGAACCTGGTAACATCGTAGGGCAGGCGGCACAGGCAGTACACAGGCACCGAGGCCATGGCCCCAGAGAGCCCCCCCTAGAGAGGAGACCCTTCCCCAGACCCCTACAGAGCCCCCCAGCCCCACCCCCCAGCCCCAGACATCCGCCCCCGGCCCCCTATAGAAGCCTACAGGCAGTCCCCTGGCTCCTACAGATCCTTATAGACACCCCCCTGGGCCCTACAGCGTTCTCTAGGGAGCTCCCCTGTCCCCCCCTATAGATCCTTATGGGGCTCCCCCCCCACTCCCTGGAGATTTTACAAGGACCCTACCTGCCCCTATAGAGTTCTCCAGGGACCCTCCCTGCCCCTACAGAAGCTCTTTTGGGGTTCCTCGACCCTACAGGACTCCTCTTTATAACCTGTTTCCCCTTCTACTGCTTCCCTATAACAGCACAGAGAGCACAGCTCTCTCCTACAGGGCTCTGTGGGGCCCTGAGACACCTCCAAAGCGTCCTAGAGAGGCCTGGGGCACCCCCTAAGAGCCTATGGGGATCCTCCTATTCTCCACAACCCTACGTCCCCCCTCCCCCCCTCCCCCCCCCCCGCGGGCCTCCCCAGCTCTATATCGCCCTGAAAGGACCTCTAAGGCCTGGGAACCCCCCCGTCTAGAAGCCCCCAGAGAGCCTCCCCAGCTCTCCAGGGCCCTGAGCCCCCCCGACCCCAAACACCTATGGGAAGCTACAGGACCCCAGCCGCCCCTTAAAGCCCTTCTAGCGCCCCCACCTCCCCTCAAGGGCTCTATAGGGCCCCAGCAGTCCCTTGCCCACCCCTTGGAGGGGTCTGCGGGGGTCTGTGGGGGCCTGTGAGGACCCTCCCCACCCCCGCCAAAGGCCTACAAGGCCGCAGGCTCCACACGAGGCCTCCACGTCCCTCAGCCGCCACCTCCAGGCCTAGGCCGCAGGCGGCGGCGGGCAGGCCCTAGGCCTTTCGCGGCCCTTCCACCGCCACCCCCCAGTTACCGCCACCCGCTCCCGGCCTGGCCTCGGTCCCGCCGCCACCGCCGCGGCTCTTGCCCGGCTCCGGTCGCCCGGTAAAGTTCGATTCAAACGCGGAAACGGGGAGGGAGAGGGCGGGGCCCGGGCGCCATTTTGACCGCGCCGCGCCGCCATCTTTAGAAGGTGCGCCGCCATCTTGGGAAGGGAAACGCGAACTTCCCGCTTCCCTATTGGTCCTATTGAGGGGGGAGATGCGCCATCTTGAGAGCGGCACCGCCGCGCGGCCGCCATCTTGGGGAGGTCGCGCTTTCCCTCCCATTGGCCTATTGAGGGAAGGAGAGAGCCGCCATCTTGGGGAGGGAGCCGCCATCTTGGGAGTGGCGCCCACAGCTTTATTTTTGTCCTTTTTTTGGGGGTGTTTTTACCTTTTCACTCCCCAAAATTTCACGTCCCCCTCCCTTCCAGACCCCCCAACCCCTCTCGAACCCTCACTGGATAGGGAGGGCTGGGAAAAGGAAACTAGGCCTCAAAGGAGGTTTTGGGGTGAAAAGAGGCAATTTTGGGGGCTGAAATTTGGGGTTCAACTTGTTTGGGGGGGGGGCCAAAACGAGGGCAGCTTTAAATGAGGGGGGAAGAGGCAATTTTGGGGTGAAAGGAGGGGGCTTAGGGGCTGAAAGTTTGGGTTTCCCCTGGGGAGGGGGCTTTGGGGTGAAAAAAGGCAATTTTGGGGGGTGAAATTCAAGGGGAGCCAAGTGGGGGGATCCAGGCCCCCCCCAAACGTGAATTTTGGGATGAAAGGAGAGGATTTGGGGGCTGAAAGTTGGAGTTCATCCTGCAGGGGGGGTAGGGAGGGGGATGAAAATTGAGGGGGCACCCAATTGTGGGGGGCTGAAAATTGGGGTTCACCCTATGGGAGTGTAAGGGGGGGGGATTGGGGTGAAAAGTGACGATTTTAGGGGTGGAAATTGGGGGTTCAGCCCACGGGGGGTGGAGGGGAGCTACTAAAAGGCAGGAGGGGAGGGGACAAGGTGCCCCCCAAACCAGGGCAGGTTTTGGGGGTGACCCCAAAGAGCAGTTCTGGGGGGGGGGAATAAGGAGTTTTAGGGTACAGGGAGGGGGTGCCCCCCTTCATTTAAACCCCCTGGGGAGGGGGGAGCAGTTCCCCCCTTGGGGGTGGCTTCTTTGGGGGGGCCCCCCGGAGCACCCCCACTTTGGGGGGGGCCCCCGGGGGCCCCGCAGGGTGGACGCCCACGACGAGGACCCCTGGGAAGGAGGGGGAAAGGGGGGGATTAAATGTTGGGGATGCACTCAGGGCCCCCAATTGGGGGGGGGGGAGGGGGTAGACCCCAAAAGTGGGGGGGTGGTCCCCCCGATATCCACCTGGCCCCGGGTGGTGTCCTGGAGCCACTCATCCAGCTGCCTCTGCAGGTCAGCGGTCAGGAGCCCCTTCCTGGGGGGCCCCTGGGGGGGCTCTTCGGGGGCTGCTGGGGGGGGGGGGGAAAGGGTAAGGAAGGGGGGGGCAGAGCGGAAGGGACCCCAGAGCACCCCAAAATGCCCCTCCCTGCACCCCAACCCCCCCTCCCCACGCCCCCAGAGCCCCCCCAAACCCCTTCCTCAGCCCCCACAGCTCCCCCAACCCCCTCTCCCTGACCCCCCCAAATCCCCCTCCCTGACCCCCCCAAAACCTTTTCCCACCCTAAATCCCCTCCCGGCACCCTAAACCCCTCTCCCTGCCCCCCAAAACCCCCTCCTTGCCCCCCCACAACCCCTTTCACTCCCCCAAATCCCCTCCCAGCACCCCACCCCCCCCTCCTGCACCCCCAAATCCCCCTCCCACCCCCCCAGCCCCCCTCCCACCCTCCCACCCCCCTCCCCTCCCCCAAACCTGTGGCCACCGCTGCCCTTCCCCTTCCTCTCCCCTTGGCTCCCCGAAACCTCCTTGGGGACCCCCCAGGGCCAGCCTCAGCCCCTCCAGCATCCCTTGGGGGTGCAGGCTGCAGGCTGGGGGTGGGATGGGACCCCCCAGATTTCGGGGGGTTCCCCCCGCGGGCTCCTTTCAGGGCCCTGAGCCTCCCCTGCAGCTCCTGCAGCTCTCTGTCCTGCTGCGCCCTCAGGGTCACCACCTCCTGGATGTGCCTAGGGGGGAACCCCCAGAGCTTTAGGGACCCCCCCGAGCATGTTGGAGGGACCCCTCGGAGTCTTAGGGACCCTCTGGAGTCGTGGGGACCTCCCCAAAAAGATTAGGGAGCCCCCACCCCCTCCTCCCCACTCACTTCTCCCTCAGCCTCCGCAGCTCCACCCTCAGGTCCTCATCCTCCTCAGGCTCCGAGTCTCCATCGCTGCTCGTGGGGGGGGAGGAGGGGGACCCCGAGGGGCAGGGAGGGGTTCCGGGGAGGTGGGGGGGTCCCCCTGGACCCCCTCTTCCCCTCCCCCCACCGCCACCACTTTCACTTCCTGAGCTGGGCTCTGGGATCCCCCAATCGGCTTTGGGCAGGGGGCTGGGGGCTGGGGGCTGCAAGGGGGCAGAGGGAGGGTTGGAGGGGGGGAAGGGGATTTGGGTGGGGGGTCCCTGGGGGGAATTTGGGGTCCCTGAGGGGGGATTTGGGGTCCTAGGGGCAGTTTTGGGGGTGCCTGGGGGCAAGTTGAGGTCCCTGAGGGGAGGTTTGGGGTCTCAGGGGCAGTTTTGGGGGTCCCTGGGGGTAGTTTGGGGTCCCTGAGGGCAATCTGGGGTCCCAGAGGCAGTTTTGGGGGGCCTTGAGGGGAATTTAGGGTCCCAGGGGTGGGTTTTGGGGTCCTGGGGGCAATTTAGGGTCCTAGAGGCACTTTTGGGGTCCTTGGGGCAATTTGGGATCCTTAGAGCAGGTTGGGGGTCCCTGGGGGCAATCTGGGGTCCCAGGGCAGGTCTGGGGGTCCTTGGGGGGAGGTTTATGATCTCAGGAGCAGTTTTAGGGGTCCCTGAAGGGAGGTTTGGGGTCTCAGGGGCAGTTTTGGGGGTCCCTGGGGGTAGTTTGGGGTCCCTGGGGGTAGTTTGTGGTCCCAGAGGCAGTTTTGGGGGGCCTTCAGGGGGAATTTAGGGTCCCAGGGGCGGGTTTGGGAGTCCCTGGGGGCAATTTAGGGTCCTAGAGGCACTTTGGGGTCCTTGGGGGCAATTTGGGATCCCTAGAGCGGGTTTGGGGGTCCCTGGGGGCAATCTGGGGTCCCAGGGCAGGTCTGGGGGGTCCTTGGGGGGAGGTTTATGATCTCAGGAGCAGTTTTAGGGGTCCCTGGAGGGAGATTTGGGGGTCCCTGGGTGGGGGGGGAGGGTGTGTGCACAATTTGGAGGTCCCCCTTGTTGCCCCCCCCTCACTACCAACCTGGCTGCTGCCCAGGCTGGGGGGGTCTCCAAGGTCCTCCAGGGCCCCTGGGCAGCAGGGAGGGAGTAAAGGGGGGGGGGGGGGGAGTAATAAATAGAGGGGTAATTAATAGGGGGGCAGTAAATGGGGGGGGGGCAACAAATGGGGGGGACAATACATGGGGGTGGGGGTAATAAATGGGGGGTAGGGGGAGCAATAAATAGGGGGTGGGGGGCAATAAATGGGGGAGGTAATAAATGGGAGTGGGGGTAATAAATAGGGGGGGCAATAAATAGGGGGTGGGGGCAATAAATGGGGGAGGTAATAAATGGGAGTGGGGGTAATAAATAGGGGGGGCAACAAATAGGGGGTGGGGGGCAATAAGGGGGGAGGTAATAAATGGGAGTGGGGGTAATAAATGGGGGGGCAATAAAGAGGGGGTGGGGGCAATAAATGGGGGTGGAGGGCAATACATAGGGGGTGTGGGGCAGTAAATGGGGGTGGGGGATAACAAATGGGGGTGGGGGCAAAAAATAGGGTGGGGGGCAATAAATGGGGGTGGGGGGCAATACATGGGGGAGGTAATAAATGGGGGGTGGGGGGCAATAAATGAGGGGGGTAATAAATGGGGGGTGGGGGTAATAAAGGGGGGGGAGTACGTTGGGGGTACCTGGAGGGGGGGCCCCGCGGGGGGGCTGTGCCGCAGCCTCCTGGCCCAGCTCTTCAGCCTCCTCCCCCAGCCCTTGCGGGGGGGCTTCAGCCGGGGGCAGTGGAAGGGACCCCCCCGGGGGGCTGCCGAGAGGAAGGGGGGCAGGGGTGAGGGGAGGAGGGGGGGGAGGGGTAGCTTCCTTCCCCCCCCCCCCCCAAAATGTTGAAGGGGAAGGGGCAGATGGGGGGGGGCAAGGAGGCATAGAGGGGGTGGGGAGCAAAGGGGTCAGGGGGGGCAGAGGGGGGTGGGGGGCACCAAGGGGGATGGGGAGTATGGGAGGGGCACAGAGGGGTTGGGGTGGCAGAGGGGGTAGGGGGCACAGGGGGTGGGGGCAGAGGGCTTTGGGGGTCGGAAGGGTTGTGGGGCAGAGGGGGTGGGGGCCACGGGGGTGGGGGGAGCAGAGGGGTTAGGGGGGGCAGAGGGGCTGGGAGGCTCCAAAGGCAGGGGGCTGAGGCCCCCCCCAGGTGCCCCCCTAGGTACCCCCCAGCCCTTGGGGCCATCCAGTCACCTCTGGTCCTGTAGCTCCTTCCTCCTCCTCCTCCTCCTCCTCCTCCTCGTGTTGGCCACCAAGCTCCTGGGCCACCTCCAGCCCTGGGGGGCCACCAAGCTCCTTGGCCACCTCCAGCCCTGGGGGGCCACCAAGCTCCTTGGCCACCTCCAGCCCTTGGTGGCCACCAAGATCCTGGGCCACCTCCTGCTCTTGGTGGCCACCGAGCTCCTGGGCCACCTTCTGCCCTTGGTGGCCACTGAGCTCCTTGGCCACCTCCTGTCCTCCAGCTCCATCCTGCTGCCACACTCCAGCAGTGACCACCTCAGCTCCTTGGTGGCCACCAAGGCCTTGAGCCTCTGGGTGGCCATCTGGATCCTGAGGCCTGCTGGTGGTCACCTCAGTTCCTTGGTGGCCACCTGGCTCCTGAGGCCTGCTGGTGGCCACCTCAGCTCCTTGGGGACCACCAAGGCCTTGAGCCCCTGGGTAGCCATCTGGCTCCTGAGGCCTGCTGGTGGCCACATCAGCTTCTTGGTGGCCACAAAGGCCTTGAGCTGCTGGGTGGCCACCTGGCTCCTGAGGCCTGCTGGTGACCACTTCAGCTCCAGCCTCAGAGGCCACCTGGCCAAGGGATGTCCCTGAAGCCCTCAGCTTGGGTTGGGGTCCTCCAGGACCTGCCAGAAGAGGACAGCTTCAAGCCATTGAAGGTTGTGGTGGCCACCAAGGGCTGGAGGTGGCCACCAAGACTTTCCCCCCAAACATCTCCTGGGGTCCCACCGGTGGCCTCTCGGTTCCTGATGGTTTGGTTGATGCAGAACCTCCAGCGCCCAACTGGGGAGGACTGGGGAGGACCTTCAGCTGCTGGAGGAGAGGAGGAGGAGAAGGAGAAGAGCAGGGGGTCAGGAAAGGGTTGGGGACCTCAGCCCCTCTCCCACCCCATCCCATCCCATCCCACCCCAGCTACTCACCTCCACCCGGGGCCTGCTCAGGAGGTCCTGCCTGGGAGGGGAGAAGAGGTCAGAGGGAGGGGTGGAAGTCAGCTGGTTGAATTGCGAGTCAACAGGGGAGGTCCACTGGTTGGGTTGGAAGTCAACCAGTTGGGTTTGGGCTCAACTGGTTGGGTTGGAGGTCAACTGGTTGGGTTTGGGATCAACTGGTTGGGTTGGAGGTCAACTAGTTGGGTTTATGCTCAACTGGTTGGGTTGGAGGTCAACTGGTTGGGTTTGGGCTCAACTGGTTGGGTTGGAGGCCAACTGGTTGGGTTTGGGCTCAACTGGTTGGGTTGGAGGTCAACTGGTTGGGTTTGGGCTCAACTGGTTGGATATGAGGCCAACTGGTTGGGTTTGGGCTCAACTGGTTGGGTTGGAGGTCAACTGGTTGGGTTGGAGGTCAACTGGTTGGGTTTGGGCTCAACTGGTTGGGTTTGGGCTCAACTGGTTGGGTTTGAGCTCAACTGGTTGGGTTTGGGCTCAGCTGGTTGGGTTGGAGGTCAGCTGGTTGGGTTTGGGCTCAACTGGTTGGGTTTGGGCTCAACTGGTAGGGTTGGAGGTCAACTGGTTGGGTTTGGGCTCAACTGGTTGGATATGAGGCCAACTGGTTGGGTTTGGGCTCAACTGGTTGGGTTTGGGCTCAACTGGTAGGGTTGGAGGTCAACTGGTTGGGTTTGGGCTCAACTGGTTGGGTTTGAGCTCAACCAGCTGGGTTGGAGACCAACTGGTTGGGTTGGAGGCCTTGGCCCACCTGCCCCTCCCCAGCCTGGCCTCCCAGCAGCCCCTGGGCCTGCTCCACGATGGCCTTCAGCTCCTCCACAAACTTCTCCCTCTCCAGCTCCAGCAGGAAGTTCTCTTCCACCTGCAGGAAAAAGAGGACATTTCAGCGGGCGTGGCCCCTGGAGGCGTGGCAAAGGGCGGGGCGTGGCCAGGGCGTGGTCACCATGTACTGGGCGATGTCCTCGGGGGCATCACCGTCGGCATCAAACTTGAAGGTCACCATCTTGCCGTCGTGGGTCTCCAGCTGGCACTCTACCGTGTTGTCCCCTGGGGAGGAGACCTGCAGGGAGGTCAACCAGGTGGTTGGGTTGGAGGTCAACTGGTTGGGTTTGGGCTCAACTGGTTGGATATGAGGCCAACTGGTTGGGTTTGGGCTCAACTGGTTGGGTTGGAGGCCAACTGGTTGGGTTTGGGCTCAACTGGTTGGATACGAGGCCAACTGGTTGGGTTTGGGCTCAACTGGAAGGGTTGGAGGTCAATTGGTTGGCTGGGAGGTCAACCAATTGGGTTGGAGGTCAACTGGTTGGGTCGGGAGTCAACTAGAGAGGTCAACTGGAAGGGTTGAAGGTGAACAGGTTGGGTTGGAGGTCAACTAGAAAGGTCAACTGGAAGGGTTGGAGGTGAATGGGTTGGGTTGGAGGTCAAGTGGTTGGGCTGGAGGTCAACTGGAAGGGTTGGGAGTCAACTAGAGAGGTCAACTGGTTGGGTTGGAGGTGAACAGGTTGGGTTGGAGGTCAACTGGAAGGGTTGGGAGTCAACTAGAGAATTCAACTGGAAGGGTTGGAGGTCAACTGGTTGGGTTGGAGGTCAACTGGAAGGGTTGGAAGTCAACTGGAAGGGTTGGAGGTCAACTGGTTGGGTTGGAGGTCAACTGGAAGGGTTGGAGGTCAACTGGTTGGGTTGGAGGTCAACTGGTTGGGTTGAGGTCCACCAAATGGGTTGGGAGTCAAGTAGAGGAATCAAGTGGATGGGTTGGAGGTGAACTGGTTGGGTTGGAGGTCAACCAATTGGGTTGGGAGTCAGCTGGAAGAGTTGGGAGTCAACTAGTCAGATTTGGGGTTAACTGGAAGGGTTGGAGGTCAACTGGTTGAGTTGGAGGTCAACTGGAAGGATTGGGAGTCAACTAGAGAGGTCAACTGGAGAGGTTGAAGGTGAACAGGTTGGGTTGGAGGTCAACTGGATGGGTTGGAGGTCAACTGGAAGGGTTGGGAGTCAACTAGAGAGGTCAACTGGAGAGGTTGAAGGTGAACAGGTTGGGTTGGAGGTCAACTGGTTGGGTTGGAGGTCAACTGGAAGGGTTGGGAGTCAACTAGAGAGGTCAACTGGAAGGGTTGGAGGTGAACAGGTTGGGTTGGAGGTCAACTGGTTGGGTTGGAGGTCAACTGGAAGGGTTGGGAGTCAACTATGGAGGTCAGCAAGATGGGCTGGAGGCCAACAGGATGGGTTGGATGTCAACTGGAAGGGTTGGGAGTCAAGTAGAGAGGTCAACTGGAAGGGTTGGAGGTCAACTGGATGGGTTGGAGGTCAACTAGAGAGGTCAACATGATGGGCTGGAGGTCAACAGGATGGGTTGGAGATCAACTGGTTGGGTTGGAGGTCAACTGGAACGGTTGGAGGTCAACTGGAAGGGTTGGGAGTCAACTAGAGAGGTCATCTGGATGGGTTGGAGGTGAACGGGTTGGGTTGGAGGTCAACTGGTTGAGTTGGAGGTCAACTGGAAGGGTGGGAGGTCAACTAGAGGTCAACTGGAAGGGTTGGAGTTGAACAGGTTGGGTTGGACGTCAACTGGAAGGGTTGGGAGTCAACTAGAGAGGTCAACTGGAAAGGTTGGAGGTCAACTGGTTGGGTTGGAGGTCAACTGGAAGGCTTGGGAGTCAACTAGAGAGGTCAACTGGAGAGGTTGAAGGTGAACGGGTTGGGTTGGAGGTCAACTGGAAGGGTTGGAGATCAACTGGTTGGGTTGAAGTCAACTAGAGAGGTCAACTGAAAGGGTTGGCGGTCAACTGGTTGGGTTGGAGATCAACTGGAAGGGTTGGGAGTCAACTAGAGAGCTCAACTGGAAGGGTTGGAGGTGAACGGGTTGGGTTGGAGGTCAACTGGAAGGGTTGGAGGTCAGCTGGGGAGATCAAGCAGCTGGGCAGGAGGTCAACCGGATGGGTGCCACCCCCCAGGTACCCTCCTGGTGCCCCACCCCCAGTCCCCCCCCAGTGCCACGCCCCCAGGTGCCCTCCTCGTGCTCCCGCCATGGACCCCGCTGGTGCCACCCCCTCAGGCCCCCCCCCCAGGCTCCCCAGTGCCACCCCTCCATGGACCCCCTCCCATTGCCACCCCTCCGGTGCCCCCCCAGTGCCACCCCCCCATGGACCCCACTCCTGTGCCCCCCCCCAGTGCCACCATCACCCCCAGGTGCCCACCCCTGCTGCCCTCCCAGTGCCACCGCCCAGGTCCCCCCTCCACACGGACCACCCCCTCCCCCAGGTGCCCTCCTGGTGCCACCCCCACCCCCAGGTGTGCCCCTGGCGATGCCCCCCCGGGTGGCACCTGCAGGACCAGCAGCTGGAAGCGAGGAGGCCTCTCGGGGCGGGCAGAGGAGGGGCGCCGCGGGCGGGCACGGGGCAGCTCGGGGGCACTGCCGCTGGCACCGGGGGCACGGAGCGGGGCACAGCCCCGGGGGGCACCTCCGGGGCTGGCAGCGCCACGGCTGGGGGCACCTCCGGGCCTGCTGGCATCATGGCTGGGGGTGGCATCAGGGTCCCTGCCACCTCCTGGCCTGCTGGCATCATGGCTGGGGCTGGCATCAGGGTTGGTGCCACCTCCTGGCCTGCTGGCATCATGGCTGGGGCTGGCATCAGGGTCCCTGCCACCTCCTGGCCTGCTGGCATCATGGCTGGGGCTGGCATCAGGGTTGGTGCCACCTCCTGGCCTGCTGGCATCATGGCTGGGGCTGGCATCAGGGTCCCTGCCACTCCTGGCCTGCTGGCATCATGGCTGGGGCTGGCATCAGGGTTGGTGCCACCTCATGGCCTGCTGGCATCATGGCTGGGGCTGGCATCAGGGTCCCTGCCACCTCCTGGCCTGATGGCATCATGGCTGGGGCTGGCATCAGGGTTGGTGCCGCCTCCTGGCCTGCTGGCATCATGGCTGGGGCTGGCATCAGGGTCCCTGCCACCTCTTGACCTGCTGGCATCATGGCTGGGGGTGGCATCAGGGTTGGTGCCACCTCTTGGCCTGCTGGCATCATGGCTGGGGGTGGTATCAGGGTTGGTGCCACCTCCTGGCCTGCTGGCATCATGGAAGGTGGCATCTTGTGGCCTGGTGGCATCAGGGTTGGTGGTGGCATCAGGGTAGGTGCCACCTCCTGGCCTGGTGGCATCACCATGGTTGGCACCACCTCCTGGCTTGGTGGCATCATGGAGGGTGGTGGCATCATGGCTGGTGCCACCTCTTGGCCTGGTGGCATCATGTAGGGTGGCATCTTGTGGCCTGGTGGCATCATGGGTGGTGCCACCTCCTGGCCTGGTGGCACCACCATGGTTGGTGCCACTTCCTGGCTTGGTGGCATCATGGAGGGTGGCATCTCATGGCCTGGTGGCATCATGGCTGGTGGCACCTCCTGGCCTGGTGGCATCAGGAAGGGTGGTGGCACCACCATGGTTGGTGGCATCACTGGAGCTGGTGGCATCTCTTGGGCTGGTGGCACGCCCAGGTGCAGCTGCACCATGGGCACCAGCTGTGGTGGCATCCCAGGGCCTGGTGGCATCCCAGCTGGTGCCACCCCAGTTGGTGGTGGCATCCCAGGCCCTGGTGCCACCCTCAGACCTGGTGGTATCCCAGGAGCTGGTGCCACCCCAGTTGGTGCTGGCATCCCTGGAGCTGTTGGCATCCCACTTGGTGGCACCCCTGGAGCTGGTGGCACCCCTGGAGCTGGTGGCATCCCACTTGGTGGCACCCCTGGAGCTGCTGTTGGCACCCCTGGAGCTGGTGGCACCCCTGGAGCTGGTGGCATCCCACTTGGTGGCATCCCTGGAGCTGCTGTTGGCATCCCAGCTGCTAGGGCTGGCACCCCTGGAGCTGGTCCTGGCACCCCTGGAGCTGCTGTTGGCACCCCTGGAGCTGGTGGCATCCCACTTGGTGGCATTCCTGGAGCCGCTGTTGGCATCCCAGCTGCTAGGGCTGGCACCCCTGGAGCTGGTGGCATCCCAGATGCTAGGGCTGGCACCCCTGGAGCTGGTCCTGGCACCCCTGGAGCTGGTGGCACCCCTGGAGCTGGTGGCATCCCAGCTGCTAGGGCTGGCACCCCTGGAGCTGGTGCTGACATCCCTGGAGCTGGTGGCATCCCACTTGGTGGCACCCCTGGAGCTGGTGGCATCCCAGCTGCTAGGGCTGGCACCCCTGGAGCTGGTGCTGACACCCCTGGAGCTGGTGGCACCCCTGGAGCTGGTGGCATCCCAGCTGCTAGGGCTGGCACCCCTGGAGCTGGTGGCACCCCTGGAGCTGGTGGCATCCCACTTGGTGGCACCCCTGGAGCTGGTGGCACCCCTGGAGCCAGCATTGGCCCCCCTAGACCTGGTGGCATCCCAGTTGGTGGCATCCCTGGCCCCTGTGCCCCAGGTGCCACCTGCAGCTGTGGCAGTGCCCCTCCAGCTCCTGGTACCCCCCAAGTCCTGGTACCCCCCCAGCCCCTGCTGCCCCCCCAGCCCCTGCTACCCTCCCATGCCCTGGCACCCCCCCATCTCCTGGCACCCCCCCATCTCCTGGCACCCCCCCATGCCCTGCTCCCCCCCAGTCCCTGGCACCTCCCCAGCTCCTGGCACCCCTCCAGCTCCTGCTACCCCCCCAGCCCCTGGCACCCCCCCAGCTCCTGGCACCCCCCCATGTCCTGCTCCTCCCCCAGCCCCTGGCACCTCCCAAGCTCCTGGCACCCCTCCATACCCTGATACCCCCGCAGCCCCTGGCACACCCCCAGCTCCTGGCACCCCTCCAGCTCCTGCTACCCCCCAGCCCCTGGCACCCCCCCAGCTCCTGGCACCCCCCAGCTCCTGCTACCCCTCCAGCTCCTGGCACCCCTCCAGCTCCTGCTACCCCCCAGCCCCTGGCACTTCCCAAGCTCCTGGCACCCCTCCATACCCTGATAGCCCCGCAGCTCCTGGCACCCCCCCAGCTCCTGCACCCCCCCCATGCCCTGCACCCCCCCATGCCCTGGCACCCCTCCAGCTCCTGGCACCCCCCCATGCCCTACTGCCCCTCCAGGACCTCTTTGGTCCCCCCCAAGCCTCCTCTCTGCTGCCCCCCTGGGTGCCCCCTGGGTGCCCCCAGCCCCCAGCTGCCAGCCGAGGACCTCCTCCTGGGAGCCATCTGAGGAAGCAACCAAAGAGAGGAGCTGAGGACGACCTGGGGGGGGAGGGGCTTTGGGGAGGGCTCTCAGGGGGAGGGGGGGAAGGGGGGTCCTGACCCTGGGTGGGGGTCTGGTGGCGCTGCTCCGCCTCCGGGGCCTCGGGGCCGGGCCGCTGGCACCGCCCTGCCGCCACCTGCTGCTCCCTCCTCTTCCTCACCAGCGCCAGGCGGTCCCGGATGGCCTTGGCCACCGCCTTGGAGTCGCTCTCGTGGAAGAGGCCGGAGCGCACCTGCAGGGGAAGGGGGCAGCAGCGGGGGGCTTGGAGGGGGCCCCATGAGGGTCCAGGTGGGCTTGAAGGGCCCAAGTGGACCTCGGAAGAGGTTCTAGATGGGCTTGAAGGACCCGAGTGGACCTCAGAAAGAGGTTCTAGATGGGTTGGAAGGACCCGAGTGGACCTTGGAAGAGATTCTAGATGGGCTTGAAGGATCAAAGTGGACCTTGGATGAGGTTCTAGATGGGCTTGAAGGATCAAAGAGGACCTTAGATGAGGTTCTAGAAGGGCTTGAGGGACCCAGGTGGACCTCAGAAGAGGTTCTAGATGGGCTTGAAGGACCCGAGTGGACCTCAGAAGAGGTTCTAGATGGGCTTGAAGGACCCGAGTGGACCTCAGAAGAGGTTTTAGATGGGTTGGAAGGATCGAAGAAGACCTTGCAAGAGGTTCTAGATGGGCTTGAAGGACCCAAGTGGACCTTGAGAAGAGCTTCTAGATGGGCTGGAAGGACCAAAGTGGACCTTCGATGAGGTTCTAGATGGGTTTGAAGGACCAAGAGTTGGGTTCATGGTGGAGACTTTGGGGTCTCCTAAGCTTTGGATGAGGTTCCAGATGGGTTTGGAGGACCTAAAGTGGGGCTCACGAGGAACTGTGAGGGCTTCTGGAGCTTGGATGAGGCTCCAGGTGGGTTTGGAGGCCCAAGAGTTGGGTTTGAAGGCCCCAAAGCCGGGGTCGCGGTGGGCTCGTGGGGCGTCCTGGCGCTGGGAGGAGCTTCAAGCCCCCTTTGAAGGGCCAAGGCCGGGCCCTCGGTGTCCCCACCCCCTCCCCGCGGCGCTCCTCCCTCACCATCTCGCAGGCCACCTCCTCGGGCAGGTCCTGCTCCAGGTCGAAGCTGAACTCGATGGCTTCCTTCTCCTGGTGCTTCCCCTTCAGCTTCTTGGGGTCCTCCACCCACAGCCTGAGGGCCAAGGAGGTCTCCGGCCCCAGGTCCTCCCCGGCGACCTCCACCCTCAGCCCCGTGTCCTCGGCGAAGAAAGAGTGGTCCAGGAGCTCCCTGATGGACAGCCTGGGGGGGGAGGGGGAAGGCAGAAGGAGGTCCTGGAGCTGGAGCGGGGGGGACCGGGAGGAGGGGGTGGTGGAGGCGGAGGGGCCCCCCGGGGAGGTCTTCTCCGCGGCCCCAACCTCTCGGCCTTGTTCTGCCGGATGCAGCCCTCGATGATCTCCTTGACCTCGGGGTCGGTGACCTTCTCGAAGCTGGCAGGCTTGATGCCCTGCAGGGGGCGTGGCCAGCGTGGGGAGACCACCCAGGCGGGAGACCACCACCCAGGGGGAGAACATCGCCCGGGGGGAGACTGTCAGCACCCACAGGGACACCGCAACCAGGGGGAGACCACCACCACCCAGGGGGAGACCACCACCACCCATGGGGAACCACCAACACCCAGGGGCAGACCACCATCACCAGCCACAGTGAGGCCACCCCCTGAAGACCCCAGGACCCCCTTAGGACCTTATTAAGACCCCAAGACCCCCTTCAGACCCCCTAAGGACCTCATTAGGACCCCATGGCCCCCTTAGGACCCCTTTAAGACCCTAAGACCCCCTTTGGACCCCCTTAGCCCCTCCTTATGACCCCAAGACCCACCTAGCACCCCCTTAGGACCCCTTTAGGATCCTATTAGGATCTCAAGACCCCTTAGGACCCCCTTAGCATCTCCTTATGACCCCAAGCCCCCCTTACAACCCTCTTAACCCCCCTTCAGCCTCCATCTTATGACCCCAAGACCCACCAGCACCCCCTTATAACCCCAATCAGACCTCATTAGGACCTCATCAAGACCCCAAGACCCCCTCCAGATCCCCTTAGGACCCCCTTAGCTCCCCCTTATGACCCTAAGACCCACCTAGCACCCTCTTATGACCCTATAAGGACCCCATTAGGCTCTCAAGACCCCCTTAGAACCCCCCTTAGGACCCCAATTGTACCTCATTAGGACCCCAAGACCCCCTTGCAACCCTCTTAGCCCCCCCCTTGTGACCCCAAACCCCCTTAGGACCCCCTGAGGTCCCCATTAGGACCTCATTAGGATCTCAAGACCCCCTTGGGACCCCCTTAGGACCCCCTGAGGTCCCCATTAGGACCTCATTAGGATCTCAAGACCCCCTTGGGACCCCCTTAGGACCCCCTGAGGTCCCCATTAGGACCTCATTAGGATCTCAAGATCCCCTTAGGACCCTCTTAGCATCCCCTTATGACCCCAAGACCGCCTTAGAACCCTCTTAGGACCCCAATTGGACCTAAGACCCCAAGACACCCTCCAGACTCCCTTAGCCCCCCACTTATGACCCCAAGAACCCCCTTAGCGCTTCCTGAGGCACCTCCCCTCTTGCCCCTGCTATCCCCTCCCCCTCGCTTCCCCCCCTCGCTTCCCTCCCTGCCGTCCCGGCGCCCGCCCGGTGCCCTCCCCCGCCCGCCCGGTGCCCGCCCCCGGCCCGGTGCCCACGCTGGTGACTTTTCTGTAGATCTGGGCGGCGTTGTGGCACTCGGCGTAGGGGTACTCGGCGGTGCCCATCTCCAGCAGGCACATGCCGAAGGCGTAGACGTCCACGGACTCGTCGTAGCGCTCCTCGTACATCTCCGGCGCCATGAACTCCGGCGTGCCTGCGGGGGGAGCGGCGGGAGCGGGGCGCGGGAGGGAGGGGACAGAGGGGCGCGGGAGGGAGGGGGGATCCGTGGAGGTGTCACCAGCCCCACGGAGATGCCCCCAGGGTGAGGCAAAGCCTCGTGGTGATGCCCCCGACCCCACGGAGATGCCACCAGCCCCATGGAGTTGTCACCAGCCCCATGGAGAGGCCACTAGGATGAGGCCAACCCCCATGGAGATGCCACCAGCCCCATGGAGATGCCACTAGGATGAGGCCAACCCCCATGGAGATGTCACCAGCTCCATGATGATGCCTCCATGATGACGCCAACCCCATGTTGATGATCCCATCTCCATGTTGATGCTTCCATGATGATCCCAGCCCCATGAAGATGCCACCATGACCATTCCAACCTCATGGAGATGCCACCATGACCATTCCAACCTCATGGAGATGCCACCATGACCATTCCAACCCCATGTTGATGTCACCATGATGACCCCAACCCCATGCTGATGCCACCATGACCACTCCAATCCTATGTTGATGATCCCAACTCCATGTTGATGCCTCCATGATGATCCCAACCCCATGCTGATGCCACCATGACTCCAACCCCATGTTGATGATCCCAACTCCATGTTGATGCTTCCATGATGATCCCAACCCCATACTGATCATCCCAACTCCATGTTGATGCCTCCATGATGATCCCAACCTCATGGAGATGCCACCATGACCATTCCAACCCCATGGTGATGCCACCATGACCACTCCAACCTCATGGTGATGCCACCATGACCACTCCAACCCCATGGTGATGCCTCCATGATGATCCCAACCCCATGCTGATGCCACCATGACCACACCAACCCCATGTTGATGATCCCAATCCCATGCTGATGCCACCATGACCACTCCATGTTGATGATCCCAACTCCATGTTGGTGCCTCCATGATGATCCCAACCCCATGCTGATGCCACCATGACCACTCCAACTCCATGTTGATGATCCCAACTCCATGTTGGTGCCTCCATGATGATCCCAACCCCATGCTGATGCCACCATGACCATTCCAACCCATGGAGATGCCACCATGACGACTCCAACCCCAAGGAGATGCCACCATGACCATTCCAACCCCATGCTGATGCCTCCAGGATGATGCCAACCCCATGTTGGTGAGCCCAGCCCCATGCAGATGCCAGCAGGACCATGCCCCTCGCCCCGGCGCTGCCCCCGGGCCCCTCCCCCACCGATGACGCTCTTGGCGAAGGAGGTCCTCATGAGGGTGGCCAGCCCCAGGTCGCCGATCTTGACGGAGCCGGTGGGGCCGGTGATGAAGATGTTGTCACACTTGAGGTCCCTGTGGATGATGGGAGGGGTCCTGGTGTGCAGGAAGTGGAGGCCCTTGAGGATCTGCCGGCACCAGCTCCGCAGCACCTTGGGCTTCATCACCTTGAACCGCCTCAGGTAGCTGTCCGGGAGGAAGAGGAGGAGGAGGAGCCCAGCTTGCCCCGGGGGAGGGGGCTGGGAGAGGTTCTAGAGGGGGTTGAGGGCCCCAGGATGGAGCTCTGGTGGGTCTGGAGGTGGTTGGAAGAGGTTCTAGAGGGGGTCTGCAGAGACCCAGGATGGAGCTCTGAGGGTCTGGAGGTGGTGGGGAGAGGTTCTAGAGGGGGTTTAGGGCCC
>JAAWVA010000049.1:335869-373394 GCA_015227895.2 Colaptes auratus
GGGGACCACCAAGGGATTTTTGGGAGGGGTCCAAGGACTTTTGGGGTGTCCCCCCCCCCCCCCAACCAGAACCTTCGGTCTTGATCTTGAGGGAGGTGCGGACCAGGGCGAAGAGAGTGGCGTTGAAGGTGACTGTGCCATCCGAGTTCAGAGGCATGTTCATGGCCACCAGCCTCTGCCAGGGGAGGAGGAGGATGAGGAGGGGGAACCTGGGGATCCCCCCCCCAAAAAAAAACCCTAACCCCCAACCCCCTTCTCCCCCCCCTTGAACCTTGCAGGCGACTCGGTGAGGGCAGAGCTTGCCGAAGCCCAGGGGGGGTTGGATGCGGCGCAGCAGAGTCACCACATCTAGGTGCTTGATGCGGCCCCTGGTGGTGACATCAGTGATGACGTCATCGGGGGGGGAAGGAGGAGGGTAGGGGTCTTTGGGCCACCCCAAAGGTGGTGGTGGGTCTCAGACCTTGCAGCTGGGTCGTACTCAGACCAGACCCTTTTGAACTCATCCAGGTGGTGAGGGCCCAGGATGGACCAATCCCGGGTCACGTAGTCAAAGTTGTCCATGATGACAGCCACAAAGAGGTTGATGATCTAAGGCAGGGGAAGGAGGGGAACCCCAAAATCCCTCTCAGCACCCCAAAAACCCCTCCTAGCCCCCCAGTCCACCCCTAGCCCTTCGAAATCCCCCCCACCCCCAGCGCTTCCTAGTTGCACCACAATGAGGCTGCTCTGAGCCTCCCAGTGCTCTCAGACAGAAGATCAAAAGTCTTGGGGGACCCCCCCCACTCAGCACCCCAAATCCATCTCCAGCACCCTCAAATCACCCCCAGTACCCCAAAATTCCCCCCGAAAAATCGTCCCCTGACCCCAGCACCTCCCAGTCATGCCCTGACTGAGGCTGCTCCAAGCCTCCCAGTGCCCTCAGCAGCTTCAAAGGTCTTAGGGACGCCCCAGCCCCCCAAATCCATCTCTAGCACTTCCAAATCCAACTCTAGCACCCCCAAAATTACCCCCAGCTCCCTTAGCCCCCCCAGCCCCTCTCACCAGGAAGGCACAGAGCATGAAGAAGCTGATGAAGTAGGCGATGGCGAAGGAGCTGCCACAGCTGAACTCCTCCCCGGGGCCCGCGTCCGACTCGGGGTCACAGCGCTTGCCCGGCAGGCTGGCCAGCATGATCTCCTGCCAGGCCTCCCCCGTGGCACACCTGGGGGCACACAGGGACCCCAGAGATCCCTCCAGATCCCTATGGACACCTAGAGCCCCTCTAGGGATCCTCTCGATCCTATAGAGACCCCTTAATCCCCCCCTAGGGATCTCTCAACCCCTGTAGGGACCCCCTAGGTCCTGTAGGGAACCTTCTAGCCCCTCCAGGAACTCCTGAAGCTCTAAGGACCCTCTAATCCTCTAAGGACCCCCAAAATCCCTCCAGGAGCCCCTGAATGCTCTCTAGGGACCCCTAAATCCCTTCTGGGTTCCTCTAAACCCCTGTAGGGACCCCTAAAACCCCTCCAGGAACTTCTAAAGTCTCTCTAGATGCCTTCTAAAGCCCTTTCAGGGACCCCCTTAAATCCCCCCTCTGAATCCCCTCTGTGGACCCCTAAAACCCCTCCAGCAAGCCCTAAATTCCCTCCAGGTTCCCCTAAACTCCTGTAGGGACCCCCCCTAAAGCTGCTCTAGGAACCCCTAGATCCTATAGGGATCCCTAAATCCTTTCCAAGGACCCCCTAAAGCCTATAGGGAGCCCTAAATCCCTTATAGGTTCCACTAAATCCCCTCTAGGGACCCCCAGAGCCCCTCTAGGGACCCCTAAAGCCCCTTCAGCAACCCCTAAATCCCCTCTAGGTTCCTCTAAACCCCTGTAGGGATCCCCTAAAGCCGCTCTAAGACCCCTTAGATCCTATAGGGACCCCTAAATCCCCTCCAGGGACCCCCTGAAGCCTCTCTAGGGACCTCCTAGATCCTATGGGGATCCTTAAAGCCCCTCCAGAGACCCCTAAATCCCCTCTAGTTTCCCCTAAACCCCTGCAGGGACCCCTCTAAAGCCCACCTAGGACCCCCAAATCCCCTCTAGGCCCCTCCCATAAACCTGAAGAGCAGCAGCACAGCCTGGGGGAAGGTCTGGAAGTTGTTGTTGCGATTGATCTGAGTCCCGTCCTGCAGAGCCACCTTGCCAAAGGTCTGGGGGAGGGGAGGGGAAGGGGACACCGTGGGGGTGACATCAGCACCCCGGGGGGGCACATCAGCACCCCAGAAGTGGCGTCATGGCAGGGGGGAGGGGCCTCACCTGCATGCCGATGACGGCGTAGATGAAGAAGATCATAGCGATGAGCAGGGCCACGTAGGGCAGGGCCTGCGGGGGAGGGTGTCACTGCCACTGTCACCTCCCTCTGTTACCTCCCCCCCACTGCCACCCTCCCCCCACTGCCCCCTCCCTCTGTGCACCCTCATTGTCACCTCTCCCATGGTCACCTTTCCTATTGTCACCTCCCCATCACCTCCTTTGTCACCTTATCACCCCCTCTGCCACCTCCTGACCTCTTTTGTCACCTCCTCCATTGTCAACCCCTCTGCCACCCCCCTTGTCACCTCCATTGTCCCCACAGTGTCACCTGGAAGGACTTGACGAAGGTCCAGAGCAGGGTCCTGATGCCCTCCCCCTTGGACAGGAGCTTCACCAACCTCATGACCCGGAAGAGGCGGAAGAAGGTGATGGAGATCCTGGAGCTGTCCTCAGAGCTCTGCTGGGGACACCACCGAGGGGGTGAGGGACACCCCAAGAGCCACCACCCTGCCACCACCCCGGGGGACCCTTCCCTACCTCACCAACGTGGCCCCCGTTCTGGTGGGGGGGTGGGAAGGTGGTAGAGATGGTTGGAGATGATGGAAGGTGTTGGAGATGGATGAAAAGTGGAGAAGATGGAGGTGCAGGAGAGGTGGAAGTGGAGGAGAGGATGGAGACGGAGGAGAGGACGGAGGAGAGGACAGAGGTGGAGGAGAGGATGGAGGCGAGGATGGAGGCGAGGATGGAGGCGAGGATGGAGGAGAGGATGGAGGAGAGGATGGAGGAGAGGATGGAGAGAGATGGAGGAGAGGATGGAGGAGAGGATGGAGGAGAGGATGGAGGAGAGGATGGAGGAGAGGAGGGATGGAGGCAGAGGAGAGGATGGAGGCAGAGGAGAGATGGAAGCAGAGGATGGAGGAGAGGATGAGGAGAGGATGGAGGAGAGGATGGAGGAGAGGAGAGGATGAGGAGAGGATGGAGGAGAGGAGAGGATGGAGGAGAGGATGGAGGAGAGGAGAGGATGGAGGAGAGGATGGAGGAGAGGATGGAGGAGAGGATGGAGGCGGAGGATGGAGGTGTAGATGCCAAAGACAACGAAGATGATGGTGAAGGTGCCCAGAGCCGATGCCACAAGAGTGAATCCAAAGGTGAGGAGGAAGGCAGGAGGCAGCTGGAGGCCCAGGGCAGGGCTCGGCAGCGCCCCCTGCAGGACTCACATTGACCTCGGTGACTGCGATGTCCACCAGGCTGCCAACCACGATCAGGGCATCGAAGGTGTTCCAAGCATCGCAGAAGTAGTGCTGCAAGGGGGCAGTGCCAGGCTGCAGGGGCCCCTGGGGGGCACCCAACCCCCACACTGCCCTGCCCAAGGGGCCAGCACCCAGTCCAAGGTGCCACCAGTGTTTAGGAGGTGCCAACACCATGCCCAAGGTGCCACCATCACGCCCCAGGTGCCACCATCGCCATACCCAAGGTGTCACCACCATGCCCATGCCCAACGTGCCACCATCACCATACCCAAGCTGCCACCACCACCATGCCTGAGATGCCACCACTGTGCCCAAGGTGCCACCAGTGTTTAGGAGGTGCCACCACGCCCGTGCCCAAGGCGCCACCGCTATGGACAAGAAGCCACCACTGTGCCCAGGGTGCCACCACTGCTCATGAGCTGCCACCACCACACCCAAGGTGCCAACCCTGTGCCCAAGGTGCTACTATGATAGACAAGATGCCACCACCATGCCCAAGCTGGCCCCACCACTCCCAAAGGCCCAACCACCACCAGCACTGCCTTGCCCAAGCTGCCACCCCCCAGGTGCCACCCACCCGTGGCTTGAAGGCGATGATCTTGAGCAGCATCTCGCCGGTGAAGAGCCCGGTGAAGACCATGTTGAGCAGGTCCATCACGTAGTTGAAGGGCTTGGACTGCTCATAGTGCTGGGGGCAGGGCAGGAGAGGACCTTCCAGTACCACCTGCAGGCTCCCCTGGGGCCCCATATGTTCCCAGAGTCCTCAGGTCCTCCAGATATCCCCAGGGCTCTCCAGGTGTCCTCATGGTCCTCAGGCGTCCCCAGGGATCTCTAGATGTTCCCAGGTGTCCCTAGGCATCCCAGGGTTCTCCAAGGGTCTTCAAGTGCCCCCAAGTGTCCTTGAGGTCCCCAGGTATCCTCAGGTGTCCCTAGGGTCTCCTCAAGGGTCCCCAGGTGTCTCCAGGTCCCCCAGATAACCCTAGGTGTCCCCAGGGTCCTCAATGGTCTCCAGGTATCCTCAAGGTCCCCAGGTGTCCTCAGAATCCTCAGATATCCCTAGATGTCCTCAGGCGTCCCCAGATGTCCCCCAGCATCCCCAGGTCCCCCAGGTGTCCTCAACTGCCCCAGATGTCCCCAGATGTCCCCACCTGGACAGCCAGGGCGATGGTGTTGAGGAGGATGAGGATGAACATGAGGTACTCGAAGGCAGTGGAGTTGACCATGGCCCAGACCCGGTGCTGGGTTGGGTTCTTGGGGATGTAGCGGCGCAGGGGCTGAGCCTTCAGTGCGTACTCCACACACTGCCGCTGTGAGACACCAGGGGGCAGCACAGTCACGGCCACCATTGGCCACTGCCGGGCACCACTGGTCACCAGGAGCCATCAGTGGTCAGCACCAGACACTACTGGTTACCACAGGTCACCATTGGTCACTACCAGCCACCACTGGTCACCATCAGCCACCACTGGCCACCAGCAGTCACCATTGGTCACTGCTGGCCACCATTGGCGACCATCGGCCACCATCAGGCAGGAGGTGGCACCACCACCACCCTGGCGGCTGCTGGTGCCCTCTGGCACTCCCTGGTGGCCACCCTGCTAGCTGCTGCTTCCCCCGCTAGCCAGTGCCCTTTGGCAGCCCCCAGTGGCCACCCTCCTAACCACGGCCCCCTGCTGGCCGGGTTCACCCTGCTGTCCGTTGCCCTTTGGCACCCCCTGGTGGCCGCCCCGCTAGCTGCTGCCTGCCCTGCTTGCCGGCGCCCTCTGGCGCCCCCCCGTGGCAGCCCTGCGGTGCTGCGGGCACCTGGTTCTTGTCAAGCTCGCAGTTGCGGTACTCGCTCTCGCCCTGGGCACGGAAGGTGATGATGACGAAGCCGACGAAGATGTTCATCATGAAGAAGGCGATGACGATGATGTAGACGATGAAGAAGATGGAGATCTCCACCCGGTAGTTGTAGATGGGGCCCTGGTCCTCCGCGTTGGCGTCGATGGCCTTGTACAGCAGCCTGGCACGGGGTGGAGGGACAGGGGACACAGAGGACAGTCAGGTGGGGTGAGGGTGGAATGATGGTGAGGGACAGGAGGACAGCAAGGGATGGGGACAGAAGGCGACAAGGAATGGGGAGACTGGGGGACAGCAGGACGCTGAGGGGTTGGGGACAGAAAGGCATTGAGCACAGCAGGACAGCAAGGAGTGGGGGACAGGAGGACACACTCAAGGACAAGAAGGGAAGGGACACTGAGGACACGAGGACAGGAAGGGGTGGGGACACTGGGAACAGGAGGACATAGGGACAGCAGGACATGGGAGGGAACACCAGGGACACACTGGGGACACCAGGATGGAGGGACACCAAGACACGGGAGGGGACACCAAGGGACATGTTGGGCACACCAAGGACACACTGGGGACACCAGGATAGAGGGACACCTATCCTGGTGGGAGGGGACAGCAGGGACTTGGGGGGACACCAAGATATGGGAGGGGACCCCTTGGGACCACCAGAGGGCTACATCCCCCTGGCCCTGTGGTAACCACCCCAGGAAGGGCAGGGCCCAGGAGGGAACCGCTGAGGCCAGGGGCAGCACGGCTGGGCCTGGCTGTCCCCAGAGGGTCCCGAGGGGGTCTCCAAGGTGTCCCCCAGTGTCCCCAGCTCACGCAGGCCACCCCTCGAAGGTGGAGACGGTGAAGAGAGCCATCATCCCTGCCAGCACGTTGTCGAAGTTGAAGTCGCTGTTGTGCCACAGCCGCTCCCGCACCGAGGGGTGCGACACGTCCCCGTCCTTGTACACCAGGAAGGTGCCCCTGGGGGGGGGGACAGGGCCACCGAGGGGGTGACAAAGCGGCCGGGGGGTGACAGTGCCACCAGGGGACTGAGGAAGCTACCAGGGGGGTGAGGAAGGCACCAGGGGTGGGTTTTGGGCTTCTCTGCCTGGAGTGGGGCTCTGGGAGCTGGCCCCAGTGGGGGTTCTAAGGCCCTCTAGGGTGAGGGGACAGTGCTACCAGGGGGGGAATGATGTCACCAAGGGTGTTACAAAGTGGCCAGGGGGGTGACAGTGCCAGCAGGGGGGTGAGGAAGGCACCAAATGTGGTTTTGAGCTTCTCTCCTTGGGGTGGGACTCTGGGACCTAGCCCCAGGGGGGTTCTAAGGCCCTCTAGGGTGAGGGGACAAAGCCACCAGGGGGGTAAGAAGGCCACCAGGGTGACAAAGGGGCCAGGGGCAAGAGATGTCCCCAGGGGCTTCTAAACCAGGAAGGTTCCCCAGGGGGAAGGGGCAAAGGAGGTGACAACAACCCTGGGGAGGTGACAATGACCCCGGGGGGGGGCGGGGGGGTGACAATGCCACCACCTACTTGCACTCCCCGGGGTGTGCTTGGCCTCATCGGTGCAGCTGTAGAACTTCCCCTGGAGGGGGAGACAAGGAGATAGGGACATCAGAGTTGGGGGGGAGGAGGGAAGGGTGGGGGACGTCCCAGCGAGGGGGTGGGGGTTGGGGACATGGGGGGGATGTTCAAGGGGGGTTGGGGACCTCACCTTGAAGAGCTGGACCCCGATGCAGGCGAACATGAACTGCAGCAGGGTGGTGACGATCATGATGTTGCCGATGGTGCGGATGGCCACGAAGACACACTGTACCACGTGCTGGGGGACACAGGTGGCACTTGGGGATACTTGGTGACACTTGGGGACACTTGGTGACACTTGGGGACACCAAGGAACTTAGCCATGGGGACACCAGGGAGGCCCAGAGGGGTTACAAGGACTAGGGACAGGATGGAGAGTTGTTGGATGATGTGCTGGGGGACACAGGTGGCACTTGGGGATACTTGGGGATACTTGGGGACATCAAGGAACCCAGACATGGGGACAGCAGGGAGGCCCAGAGGGGTTACAAGGACTAGGGACAGGATGGAGAGCTGTTGGATGATGTGCTGGGGGACACAGGTGGCACTTGGGGATACTTGGGGACACTTGGGGACATCAAGGAACCCAGACATGGGGACACCAGGGAGGCACAGAGGGGTTAGGAGCATGAGGGACAGTATGGAGAGTTGTTGGATGATGTGCTGGGGGACACAGGTGGCACTTGGGGATACTTGGGGACACTTGGGGACATCAAGGAACCCAGACATGGGGACAGCAGGGAGGCCCAGCGGGGTTTAGGAGAATGAGAGAGAAGATGGAGAGAGAGGATGGATAGGTGGTGGACAGAGTGTTGGGAGGACACAGGTGGCAGTTGGAGACACAGAGGTGGCACTTGGGCACACCTAGGGACACATGGTGGCACTGGGGAACACTTGATGGCACTTGAGGACACCCAGGAGCCCGGCCATGGGGAGACCAGGGAAGCGCAGAGGGGTTAGGAGGATGAGGGAGAGAGAGAAGAGGGAGAGAGAGAGGATGGAGATGTGCTGGGCAGACACAGGTGGCACTTGGGGACACTCAGGTGGCACTTGGGACTCCAAGGGACCTGGGTATGGGGACAGCAGGGAGGCCCAGAGGGGTTACAAGGATGAGGGACAGGGTGGAGAGGAGTTGGATGATGTGCTGGGGGACACAGGTGGCACCTGGGGACACCTTAGGGACACCTGGGGACCCCCAGGAACCCAGGCAAGAGGATAACCCAGGGATACCCAGACACTGAGGATAAGGACAGATGGCACCTGAGGACACACAGGGGGCACTGGGGGGGGACACAAGTGGCACTCAGGTGGCACTGGGTGGCCCTTGGGGACACAGAAGTGGCACTGGGGGACATTTGGGAGTACCCAGACAAGGCCCTGCTGGTGCCACTGCTGTGACCTGTCCTTCTCCTAGCACAGTCCCAGTGTCCCCCCGCAGTGCCTCCCAGTGTCCCCCCACCCCCTTCCCAGTGCTCCCAGTATGTCACCTTGAGGCCCTTGGCTCTGTTGATAGCTCTCAGAGGCCTCAGCACCCTCAGGACCCTCAGGATCTTCACCACGGAGATGGCACTGGAGCTGCATACCAGCACCACCAGTAGGGCTCTCAGAGCTTCCCAGTGCCCTTCAAGGCAATCCCAGTGCCCCCAGCATCCCTCCCAGGGCCTCCCAGTCCCTCCCAGTGCCCCCAGCATCCCTCCCAGTGCCTCCCAGTCCCTCCAGAGTCCCTCCCAGTGCCCCCAGCATCCCTCACAGGGCCTCCCAGTCCCTCCAGAGTCCCTTCCCGGTGTCCCAAACTTCCCTCCCAGCGTCCTCAGAGTCTCTTCCAGGACTTCCCAGTGCCCCATACATCTCTCCCAGTGCCTCCCAGCCCCCCCAGAGTCCCTCCCCGTGCCCCCCCCAGTGGCTCGCCGTGCCCCCCAGTGCTCACTGGATGCCAAAGGAGATGAGTGAGACGCTGACCACCAGCAGGTCCAGGAGGTTGAACCAATTCCTGCAGAAGGATCCTTTGTGCAGGAAGGCTCCGAAGGCGGTCATCTGGGGAGGGGGGCAGCACCATTCCACTCAGGGGGGACCCCAAAAACCTCAACCCTGCCCCAACACCACCCCCTGGGGACCCCCTAAAATCCAGGGACCTCCCCCCCAACCCCCTTTCCTGGCGATCACCTAAGACCCCCTAAAATCCTGGAGAGGATTTCTTACCCCTGTAAGAACTCCACTGAGAGGGGGGGAACCTTAACCCCACCCCCAAACTGCCCCTGGGAACCTCCTAAGACCCCTGGGACCCAATCCCCCTCCCCGAGGGTCCCCTAAAATCTTGGGACCCCCCCAAAGACCTCTCCCCAAGCCCCCTCATGGGGACCCCCTAAGACTCCCCCCCCAAAACCCAGGGACCCCCCCTGCCCCCACAGTGACCCCCACCCTTGGGGGACCCTCTAAGAACCCCCCATGTGGGGGGACCCCAAAAACCTCCCCTCCCCCCGGGGACTCCGGGACTCCCTAAGACCTCTCTAAAATCCTGGGGATGCCCACTCAATAATGGGGACCCCTCCCAAGCCCCGACCACCCCCTAAATCTTGGGTACCCCCCCCAACCCCTTAAGATCCCTTAAAAACCCTGAGAACCCCCCAAGACTCTAAGATACCCCTAAAAATCTTAGGGACAACCCCAAATATTTGGGACCCCCAAAAATGGAGAGCCCCCCCAAAATCTTAGTGATCCTTCCAAATCTTAGCCCCCCCAAAAAAAAACCTGCCTACCCCCCCCCCCAAATTAACCCCTTGGGGACCCCTTAGCAATCCTCCTCAAGTCTTGCAGACCCCCCTCCTAAACTGGTGATCCCCCAAACCCTCCCCTCTTAACTTGGAGCCCCTCAAACCCAGGGGACTCCCCCCTTAAAATCTTGGGAGACCCCTAAATACTCCCCCCAGACCTCCCCAAAACCCCTCCAGGACCCCCCAGACTCCCCCCAAATTTTGGGGGTAACCTTCGGGGGGGGGCACCTTAAGCAGGATCTCCACAGTGAAGATGGAGGTGAAGGCATAGTCAAAGTACCCCAAAATCTAGGGGGGGAGGCAAAAATTGGGGTGACCCTGCCCCCCCCGCAATTCCCAGACCCCTTCTGACCCCCCCAAAACCCCCCAAGCCCCCACACCCCCCCCTTTCCACCTTTCCCCTTCCCCCCAGCAGCTCCAAGGCTGTCCTAAGCCCCCTCCAGTAGCTCCCAGTAGGAGCTGTGGGGGGAGCAGACCTGAGTCCCTTAAACCCCTCAAGCCCCCCAACCCACCCCCTCCCCCCGCCATCTCACCCTTTCCCCCCAGCAGCTCCAAGGCTGTCCTAAGCCCCCTCCCAGTAGTTCCCAGTAGGAGCTGTGGGAGGAGCAGACCTGACTCTCTCAAACCCCTCAAGCCCCCCAAACCCACCCCCCCCCCCCACCGTTTCTACCCTTTCCCCCCAGCAGCTCCAAGGCTGTCCCAAGCCCCCTCCCAGCTCATCCCAGCAGCTCCCAGTTTCCCCACGTGGTTTCTGGGGGAGTGGGCCCGGACTGGGTCCTCTGCTGCCAGGGAGACACTGCTGAGGATGATGAAGACCAGGATGAGGTTGGTGAAGATGTGGTGGTGGATCAGGGCGTGGCAGCGCACCCGCAGCCTGCAACCAGTTGAGACCCTTGCTCCCAGCCCCTCCCAGTAGCTCCCACTTAATGCACACGGACCACCCCCCCACCACCACTACCTCTCCCCCCGGCCACCTCCTGAAGTATTCTCATCCCAGATGGTCCCAGTGCTCCACTCCAAGTGCTCCCAGTCCTCCCAGTTCCAGTCCCAGTGCTCCCAGTGCCCCCCAGTCCCACTTCTCCCAGTTCCCCCATCCCAACCCCTTTCTCCATCTCCTCCCAGCAGCTCCCAGTCACTATTCCAGCCTCTCCTAGTACCACCCACCCAGTCCCTCCCACTTTCCCATCCCAGTCCCTCTTCCAGCCCCTCCCAAACCCCACCCAGTTGCTCCCAGCCACCCCCCGCCCCGATCCCACTCCCGGTTCCCTGTGGTGGATTCAAGTTTCCCCATCCCAAATCCCTCCCTCCAGTCCCTCCCAGACACTCCTCACCCCTCCCAGTGGCTCCCAGTCCCTCCCAGTGGCTCACGGGTTGGTGCTGGACAGCAGGAAGAAGGAGCTGCCCTCCGGGATCGGAGCCACCTTGGGCTTGGGAGGCTCCTCCAGCGCCTCCAGCCGGGACACCCCCAGGCTGCCTGCATCCCCCCCGGCCTCCTCTGCGCCTGGAGGGGCTCCCAGTTAGCCCACTTCCCTCCCAGTGCCTCCCAGTTAGTCCAGTGCCCGCCCAGTATCCCCCAGTTAGCCCAATACCCTCCCCGTATCCTCCCTATGCCTCCCAGTAACTCCAAAACCTCCTTGTTCCCCCCTCCAGCACCCCCTTATACCCTCCAGTCCCCCCATGTCCCCTCCCAGTGCCTTCCCAGTCCCCCATATCCCATCCTGGTCCTTCCCAGTCCCCTCCAGTCCTCTCCTAGTTCCTCCCAGTCCCTTCCAGTCCCCCCCTCCTCACCTTCCTCACTTCCTTCCTCTTCTTCCTCCTCTTCCTCTTCCTCTCCCTCTCCTTCAACCTGGGAGGAGACCACACCAAAAACGGGGGGGGAAGTCATTGCTGCCCCTTTTTAGGGTGTGTGTGTCCCCATTACCCCCTCCACCATTTTCTGGGGTCCCCTCCATTTCTGGGGAGCCTCTGGGGGTGCTTGGTGGGAGGGTGAATTTTGGGGGAGGGGTCAGGGGGGTTCCCCCCTACCCACCTTGATGCTGACCTCCTGGCTGCCACTTTCGGCCTCCCCACCCTTGTCCCTGGGGGTGTTCATGTGAGGAAGGGTAAAAAAAAACGAGGGGGGGAACATGGGGGAAGTGAGGGTTTGGGAGGGGTCCCCAAAATTGAGGGGGTCCCCAAAATTGAGGGGAACCTCTCTGGGACCCAAGACCCCCACCCAGAAAAGCTCACTTCTTGTCGCCGCCCCCCCCTGAATTGATGTTGTCGCCGTCGGCCAAGTTGTCCACGGCAATGGCCAGGAAGACATTGAGGAGGATGTCTGGGGGGGGAAGGGTTAACCAGTGGCTCTCAGTAGCTCCCAGTTGCCTCCCAGTACTCTCCCAGTTGCCTCCCAGTTAGCCCAGTAGCCTCCCAGTCCCTCCCAGTCAGCCCAGTAGCCACCCAGTTCCTCCCAGTCAGCCCAGCAGCCTCCCAGTTCCCCTCTGGTTGGCTTCCCTCCTGCTCCCAGTCCCTCTCTACTTCTCATTCCCAACCTTGCCCCCACACCAGTTCCCCTACAACCCATTCCCAGTTGCTCCCAGTCCCCTCCCAGTTGCCCCCAGTACCCCCCAGTTGCTCCCAGTGCTCACAGTTGCCACAGATGAAGAGGATGATGAAGTAGACACAGACCAGCATGCCAGGGAACACAGGGCCCCCGTAGGCCATGATCCCATCGTACATCACCGCATTCCAGTCCTCCCCAGTAAGGATCTGGGGGCAAACTGGGATCAGCCCAGGCCTCCCAGTACACCCTCCCAGTCTTCCCAGTACACTTTCCCAGTATACCCTCCCAGTGCTCCCAGTACACCCCCCCAGTGCTCCCAGTACACCCCCCCGACCTCCTGAGCAACTTCCATGACCTCTTGAGTTCCCTCCATGACCTTCTGAGCTCCTCCCATGAATTCTGGGGTCCCCCCACAACATCCTGAGCTCCCCCCATGAATTTTGGGGTCCCCCCATGACCTTTTGAGCTCCCCCCATGAATTCCAGGGTCCCCCCATGACCTTTGAGCTCCCCCATGAATTTTGGGGTCCCCCAGGCCCTGTGGGAGTCCCTGGGGGGGGTACCTGGAAGACGGTGAGCAGGGCCTGGGGGAAGGTGTCGAAGGTGCTGCGCTTGGTCTGGGTCTCGTCGAAGCTGAAGCGGCCCCCAAAGAGCTGCATCCCCAGCAGGGCGAAGATGATGATGAAGAGGAAGAGCAGCAGCAGCAGGGAGGCAATGGACTTCATGGAGTTCAGCAGCGACCCCACCAGGTTGCTCAGGGAGGCCCAGTGCCTGCAGGGGGGAGTTGGAACTGGGAGCACTGGGAGGGAGGAGAAGCCCATGCTGGGGAGGGGGGTGTGTGGTCATGGTGGCACTGGTGGCACTGGTGGCATTGGTAGCCTTGGTGGCCTAGGTGCCCCTTGTGCCCTTGGTGACCCTGATGCCCCTGGTGACCCAGTTGGCTCAGGTGCCCTTGGTGATCCTGTTTGCCCTAGTGCCCCTGGTGGCCCTGATGCCCCTCATGAACCTACTTGGCCCTGGTGCCCTTGGTGGCCCTGATGCCCTCAGTGCCCCAGCTTGCCCTGGTCCCCCTGTGCACTCACCTGGTGCCCTGTCAGCCTTTCCCCAGCCTGATGGAGCACAGGGAGGCACCCAGGGGGCTGCCCGGCCTCAGGGTTGCCCTCACTGTGCCCCCTGGCACCCTCCCCGTGCCCCCTGGTGCCCTCACCTGGTGACCTTGAAGACCCTGAGCAGCCTGACACAGCGCAGGACGGAGATGCCCAGGGGCTCCATGGCTCCGCGCTCCACCAGGGCGGTCTCCAGCACCCCCCCGCACACCACGAAGCAGTCGAAGCGGTTGAAGAAGCTGGAGAAGTACCGCGAGGGCCCCAGGGCATAAAGCTTCAGCAGCATCTCGGCGGCGAACAGCGACAGCAGAGCCTTGTTGGCGTAGGCTGGAGGGGGCGCCAGAGAGCCGCAGGAGCTCTTAGCAGCTCCCAGTAGCAGCCCAGCTGCCCCCGGCTGGCTTTGAGCCTACTCCCAGTCCCCCTCTGCTCTCTGCTTCTCATTCCCACCTTGGCCCCCACACCAGTTTCCCACCTCCTCCATTCCCAGTTCCTCCCAGTAGCTCTCAGTTAGCCCCAGTGGCCTCCCAGTAGCTTCCAGCCGCTCCAAGTATCCTCCCAATCCCTTTCCTCTCTCCCTTTCCCATCCTCAACTGCAGCATCTCCCACTGCAGCTCTTCAATACTCCAGTCCCTGTACCTCCCAGTTGCTCCCAGTGCCTCACCCTGGGTCTGTGTGAGCCACGGGGGCTGCCCGTGGTGCTCGGAGGCTATGGTCAGGGTGTTGAGGAAGACCAAGAGCAGCACAGCCCAATAGAACCAAACCGACTTCACCGCCGCCCGGCAGCGCCTCCGCCACAGGCGGGACAGGCGCCGGCAGCGCCGCCTGGTGGACAGCCCCGGGAACAGCGCCGCGTTAGCAAGGGAGGGATTTGGGGGTGCGGGGAGAGATTTGGGGGAACCGAGAGCAAATATTGGGGGGGAGGAGGAAATTTGGGGGTGCAGGGGGGAATTGGGGGTTGAAGGGGGGATTTCGGGGTGCAGGGGGTAAAATTTGGGGCAAGAGGGGGAATTTGGGGGGAAAAGGAGGACTTTTGGGGATGCAGAGAGGAAAAATTGGGGTGCAAGGGGGGAATTTGGGGTTAGAAGGGGAGATTTGGGGGTACAGAGAGCAAAAATTGAGGGTAAAAGGGAAAATGTGAGGGTAAAAGGAGGAAATTTGGGGGTGCAGCAGGAAAATTTGGGGTTAGAAGGGGAGGTTTGGGGGTGCAGGGGGGAAACTGGGGTGCAGAGAGCAAAAATCGGGGTACCAGGGGGAATTGGGGGTGCAGGGGGAAAGTTGGGGGTCAGGAGGGAAATTCAGGGTTAGAAGGGGGAAATTAGGGCATCTGGAGAGCAAAAATTGGGGTGCAATGGGGAATTTGGGGTGCAGGGGGGAAATTGGGGGTGGAAAGAGGGAATCTGGGGTTGGAGGGGGGAAATTTGGGGGTGCAAGGGGAAGTTCGGGGGTCAGAAGGGGGAATTTGGGGATCAAGAGGCAAAAAATTGGGGTGAAAGGAGGGAATTTGGGGCAGGAGAGAAAAATTTGGGGGTGAAAGGGGGAAATTGGGGGTGCAGAGAGCAAAAATGGGGTGCAAGGGGGGAATTTGGGGGAGGAAGGGGGAATTTGGGGGTGCAAGGGTAAAATATGGGGGTGAAAAGAGGAATTTTTGGGGTGCAAGGAGAAAATTAGGATCAGAAAGGGTAAATTCGGGGGTGCAGGGGAGAAATTTGGGGTTCCCCCCACCTTGTTGCTACCACTCACCAGAACTTGGTGTTGGTGATTTTGGCCCTGTGGGGGGGAGGAAAACAACTCAAAGTTACCCTGAAATTTGGGGGGTGGGGTCCCAGGGTGAGTTTTGGGGGTTGGGAGGGGGTCTTGGGGACAGTTTGGGGGTCCTGGGGGGGCCAGTGGCTATGGAGGGGTCCTGGGGGGGATCCCAGGGTCAGTTTGGGGGTCTCAGTGGTTTGGGGGGCGTGGGGTGTCCCAGGGGTTATGGGTAGGGTCCCCAGGTTAGTTTTGGGGTCCTGGGGGGGGGAGTCCCATTGCCTATGGGGGGGTCCCAGCATCGCTTTGAGGTCTGGGGGGCAACCAGGGTTAATTTTGGGGTCAGAGGGGTCTCAGGGTCTCAGTTTTGGGGGCCCACTGACTATGGGGAGGTCCTAGGGGGGTCTCAGGGTCAGTTTGGGGGCCCTGGAAGGTCCTGGTGGCTGTGTGGAGATCCCAGTGACTCGGGGGGGTCTCAGGGACCCTGGGGGTGTGTGTGTCCCCCAGAGCCTTGGGGGTGGTCTCGGAGACCCTGGGGAGGGTCCCAGGGGCTTGGGGTGGGTCTCAGTGACTCTCAGGGCATTCTAGGGATGTGGGGAGGGGTCCCAGGGATGTGTGTGTAGGGTATCAGTGGCTCTGAGGGGGTCCCAGGAATGTGGGCGAGTCCCAGTGGCGCTGGGGGTGGTCCTGGGGGCTGGGGGAGGGTCCCAGGGATCCCTCACAGGCACTGCTGGCAGGCGTTGGGCTGCTGCTCCTCCTCCCCTGCCGCCTCTGTGTTCACTGAGGTCGTTTCGCTGCCAGGCAAACTGGCTGGGGTGGGGACCAGCGTTTAGGGGGTGCAGGGGGGATTTAGGGGTGCAGGGGGCAGGATTTGGGGGGGCAGGAGGCAAGATTTGGCAAGGGTTTGGGATACAGGGAGCAAGGTTAAGGCCCTTCAGCATCATCCCTGTGCTACTAATGGGGGGTGTGGTGTCTCCTCCATCCCCAACTCCCCCTAAATCCACCTAAGTCACCCCAAAACCCACTTAAGCCCCCCAAAACCCACCAAGGTCACCCCCAAATCCTTCCCCTCCCAGCCCTGAGCTCACTCATCTGAATAAACTCCCCAGACTGGTCCCTGAGCATCATCCCTGTGCCACTAATGGGGGGATTTGGGGTCTCCTCCATCCCCAACCCCCCTAAAATCCACCTAAATCACCCCCAAATCCACCTAGGTCACCCCAAATCACCCCAAAATCCACCAGAATCACCCCAAAATCCTCCCCTCCCAGCCCTGAGCTCCTCAGGCTGGTCCACAAGCCTCATCCCTATGCCACTACTGGGGGATTTTGGGGTCACCTCCATCTCCAACCCCCCTAAAATCCACCTAAATCACCCCCAAATCCACCTAGATCCCCCCAAAGCCCCTCCAGGCCCCCCAGAAGCCCTCACCGTGGGTGTCAGTGGAGTGGCTGGCGTGGCGCAGCCACTTGAGCCTTGGCTTCCTCTTCCCCATCAGGTCCTCGGCTGTCAAACCTTCAGGGGGGGGTCCCCCCAAAACACTGGGGTGAGGGGAGAAGGCTTAAGGGGCTCAGGGGGAAGGGGCAGGGGGGGTTTAAAGCAAAGACCCTCACGGTGCTTCTCGTGCTCCCCATCCTCATCCTCCCCCTCCAGGTCCTCGGCCTGGGTGATCCAATCCATGTAGCCCCTCAGGTCCTCCTCCAGCTGCTGCTTCTCCCTCAGCTTCTGGAAGTCTCCTCTGGCTTTGGCTTTTTCCCTCTCCTTGGAGAACTCTCTGGGGGGAGGGTTAAAAAGTGGGGGGAACCCCACCTCGAACATGCTAAGGGGAAAATGGGGAGGGGGTGTGGGAGGGGGTCCTCACCCACTCAGCACCCCCAGCACCAGGTTGAGGACGAAGAAGGAGCCAAAGATGACCAAGCTGACGAAGTAGAGCCAGGGCAGCTCGTGGCCCATGGCGTCCTGCATCTGGAAAGAGGGGGTTGGGGGTCACCTGGGGGTGGTTGGAGGGGATTTGGGGGAGGTCAGAGGGGATTTGAGGGAGCTTGAAGGGGACTTGGTGGGGTTTGGAGGGGATCTGGGGGGCCTGGAGGGGATTTGGGTGTGACTTGGGGAGTTAGGGGGTCATTTGAAAGAGTTTGGTGGGGGGGTTGGGGTGATGTGAGGGGGTTTGGAGGGGATTTGGGGAGCCTCTAGTGGGGATTTAGCGGGGTTGGAGGTCACTTGGGGGGGACTTAGGGGTTTTGGGGGTGATTGGTGGGGGTTGGAGGGGACTTGAGGGGGTTTGGAAGGGATTGGGGGGGTGGGGCTGACTTCGGGGGCCTCTAGTGGGGATTTAAGGGGGTTGGGGGTGACTTGGGAGGCCTTTAGGGGGCATAAGGGGGCTTTGGGGGCCACTTGGGGGGTTTGGAGGCGACTTAGGGGCATCTGGAGGGGGTTTGGGGCAGTTTGGAGAGGATGTGGGGGCCCTCTAGTGAGGATTTAGGGGACTTGGGGTTGACTTGAGGGGCATTTGGGGAGCTTGGAGGGGACTTGAGGGGATTTGGGGGTATTGGGGCTGACTTAGGGGGGCTCTAGTGGGGATTTGGGGGTATTGGGGGGGTGACTTGGGGCTTTGGGTGTGATTGGTGGGGTTGGAGGGGACTTGAGGGGGTTTGGAAGGGATTTGGGGGCGATGGGGCTGACTTGGGGAGCCTTCAGGGGGGATTTTGGGGTGTTTGGGGAGGACTGGGATGGAGGTTTGAGAAGTTCACTTCAGCTGGGCGAGCTCGGGGATGGGAGGGGATGATTTTGGGGTGCCCCTGGTGGATTTGGGGGTGATCTGGGGCAAGCTAGGAGGATTTTGGGGTGACCTAGGTGGATTTTGGAGGGTTTGGGGATGGGGGAGAACCAACCCCCCCCCCTTTAGCAGCACAGTGATGATGCAGAGGCACCAGCCTGGAGACTCTGCTTTGGCTGGGCAAGCTTGGGGCTGGGAGGGGAAGATTTTGGGGTGCCCCTAGTGGATTTTGGGGTGCTGTAGGAGATTTCTGGGGGGAGGTGCTCACCCAGTAGAGGACATCAGTCCAGCCCTCCATGGTGATGCACTGGAAAACCGTGAGCATGGCAAAGAAGAAGTTGTCGAAGTTGGTGATGCCTCCGTTGGGGCCCTCCCAGCGGCCTCGGCACTCGGTGTTGTTCTGCAGGCAGGCTCGGCCGTGCCCCGAGAAGGCACAGGGGGAGGGATCCTCCTCTGATTCCAGGTCTGAGCAATTAGGGGGAGAGGGGGACAGACACCCCAAAAATTAAAGGGGACACCCCTTGGAGCAGGGGGTTGCAGCCCCAAAGTTGCGGGTGGAGGTGCAGCGCTTGGAGCTGGGTGGGAAGGGTAAAGGGAGGGCTTGGAGCTCTAAAAGGGGGGAGTTGAAGGCCTAAAGTGGGGGTTTGGGGTGGGGGTGAAACCCTTAAGTGGGAGGTTGCAGCCCTGGAGTGGGGTAGGAAGGGTAAAGTGAGGGCTTGGAGCTCCAAAGGGGGATGTGGAAGGCCTAAAGTGGGAGGCTGGGGGGGCTCAAACCCCTAAAGTGGAGGTTTGAACCCCTGAAGTGGAGGCTTGGAGTGAGGGTGAACCCCTGAAGTGGGAGGATGCAGTCCTGGAGTGGGGTTGGAAGAATAAAGGGAGGGCTTGGATCTCTAAAGGGGAGGTTTGGGGGAAATTGAAGGCCTAAAGTGGGGGGTTGGGGTGGGGGTTGGACCTCTGAATTGAGGGTTTTGGGGGTATTCTGGGGTGCTGGGGGGTGATTTGGGATTCTAGGGGTGGATTTTGGGGTGCTGGGGGAGGTCCTTAAGACCTTTGAGCTGCTGTCTGAGGGGGATGGGAGGCTCGGAGCAGCATCGTCAGGGCGTGACTGGGAAGTGCTGGGGTCAGGGTGGATTTTGGGGTGCTAGGTGCATCTGGGGTTACTCTGGGGGTGATTTGGGGGTGCTGGAGGTGGATTTGGGGCACTGTGGGGGGTCCCTAAGACTTTTGGAGCTTCTGTCTGAGGGCACTGGTAGGCTCAGAGCAGCCTCATCAGGATGCAACTGGGAATCGCTGGGGTCGGGGCAGATTTTGGTGTGCTGGGGTGGATTTTGGGGTGCTGAGAGGGATTTGGGGGGGCTGAGAGGGACAATCTAGGGTAGATGTAGGGTACTAGGGGCATCCTTACGACCTTTGAGCTGCCATCTGAAGGCGCTGGGAGACGTGGAGCAGCCTCATCAGGATGCAACTGGGAAGCGCTGGGGTCAGGGGGCAGGGTGTGGCGTCTGGGGTGGATTTTGGGGTTCCGGGGTGGATTTTGGGGGGCTGTGGGGCCGTGGCCCCCCCTGACCTGAGCCTATGAAGAAGCAGGTCTTGTGCATGCGGCCGATGAAGAGCTCCAGGCCGATGATGGCGTAGATGATGATGACAAAGAGCACCAGCAAGGCGATGTGCAGCAGGGGCACCATGGCCTTCATGATGGAGTTGAGAACGATGTGCAGGCCTGGGGGGAAGGGGCACAAATGGGGCTGGGGGCTTCGTTTGGGGCTGGGGGCTTCAGATGGGGGGCTAGGGAGTGATTTAGGAGAGGATTAGGTGGGGTTGAGGGAGCCCGGGGGGCTGAGAGAGAAGGGAGCTGAAGGGTATCGAGGAGCTGTTGGGCTCTAGGAGGTTGTTATGGGAGGGGGATTTGGGGCTGGGGGCTTCATGTGGGGGCGCTAAGGGTTGATTTAGGGGGTCCTGGGGGTGTTGAGTGAGGCTGGGGGCTGAGAGAGGGGGTCCGGGGGGGATGTTGAGGGAGTTGAGTGACTCTTGGGGGCAGTTATGGGGGGTGTCAAGCAGGAGGATTTGGGTCTGGGGGCTTCACTTGGGTCTGGGGGGGACTCATTTGGGCCTGGGAGCTTCATTTGGGCTTGGGGGTGCCAATTTGAGTCTGGGGGCTTCATTTGGATCTGGAGGGGGGTGTCCTAACCCTTCTTAGGCAGCCTCAAGCCACTTCCAGGCCCCACTTTGAAGGCTACATGTGAGGGGACCCCTCTTGAGGCCTATTTTAAGCCTACTTCCAGCAGTCTCACTTAAAAGTGGGGGGGGTCCCTGATGTGAGGAGGGAGTACCCAATTCGAAGAGGGGGGTCCCCAATTTGAGGAGGGGTGCCCAGTTGGAGGAGGGGGTCCCCAGTTTGAGGAGGGGGTCCCCAGCTGGAGGAGGGGAGGTCCCTAATTTGCGGAGGGGAGGTCCCCACTCAAGGCCGATTTTAAGTCTGCTTCCAGTGACCTCACTTAAAAGTGGGGAGTCCCTAAATGGAGGAGAGGGTCCCCAAATTTGAGGAGGGGTCTTACTGGGCACCCCTGAGACCAGCCTGAGAGGCCTGAGCACCCTGAAGGCCCTGAGGGCTTTGACGTCGAAGCCTCCTGGTTTGCCGCTCATGTGGTGTGCGTCCCCCGGCTTGTGGGAGGCCTGCTCCAGGATCACACTGAAGAGGCTTCAGGAGAAGGCCAGGAATTGAGAGGGGGGGGGTCTCCTAGAGACCACCTTCTCCAATTTGAGGAGGGGGGGCGTCGACCTTTACCCCACCACCACGATGACAAAGTCCAGCAGGTTCCAGCCGTTGCGGATGTAGGCGCTGGGGTGCAGCAGGAGGCCGTAGGCAATGATCTTCAGGAAGGTCTCCACCGTGAAGATGATGAGGAAGACGTATTCCACCTGTTCCTGGGGGGAGGAAGGACCTGGGGTTGGGTTCCCACCAGGGGTTTTGGGGTCCCACCATGGATTTTGGGGCATCCTCAGAGGAGTTTTGGGGTCTCAAGACCCAACCAAGGTGTTGGGAAGGGTTGGGTGAAGGATTGAAGGTGTGGAGGGCAACCAAGAAGAGCTGTGGTCTAGCACAGCTTTTGGGGACCCTTGCTGGAATTTTGGGGGTCCCCAAGGGGATTTGGGGGGTCCCCATGAAATTTGAGGGGGGGTCTCAAAGGAGTTTTGGGGTCTTAACACCCCAATGAGGTGTTGGGGAGGTGTTGGGTGAGGGGATGAAGGTGTGGAGGGCAACCGATCTGAGACGCCCCCCAGGTACATCTGGAGACCCCCTAGGAACATTTAGGGACCCCCCCAGTCCATCTGGACCCCCCAGAGACATTTGGACCCCCACCCCGAGATATTTAGGGACCCCCCAGGTCCATCTGGACCCCCCCCAGAGACATTTGGCAACCCCCCCAGAGACATCTGGGGACCCTCCTGCAAGACCATCAGGACCCCCCCAGGGGCATCTGGGGACTCTTGGGGATCCCCCCAGGTCCATCTGGGCCCCCCCTCCCTTCCCAGTGTCCCTTTCCTGGGGGGGGGTTAAGCTGAGATTAACTCAAAGCAGCTTAAAGGCCACAAAAGCCATGTGGCTCGGGATGGTGGGGGGGTGGGTACTGGGTTCTGGGGGTGCTGTGGTGTTACGGGGAGGGGCCCTAAATTTGAGAGGGGGTCCCCATGAATTTAGGAACCCCCAAAGACCCTTCCCAAAGACCCCTCTGAGGTGGGGTCCTCACTCATTCATTACCTTACTGGCACCAGTTCAAGCTTTGAGGGGGGAGGTGGAGTCTGGGGGTGATGCGATGTTAGGTGAGGGTTTCCCCTAAATTTAATGGGGGGGTGGTCTCCAGGTGAATTTGGGGGGGGGGTCCTCCCCTTACCAGGTTGTGATTGGAGGCATTGGAGTCATCCTCAGGGAAGGGGATGTAGACCCCCAGGGCCACGCAGTTGGCGAAGATGGTGGCAAGGATGAGGATATCGAAAGGCCTTTGGGGTTGTGGTTTTGTTTTTAGGGGGGAGGAAAAAAAAGAGGGGGTGAAGGGGTTAAAAAGTTGGGGAGAGGTCTCCTCGACCTCTTGAAGCCCCCCAGCAGCCCCCTCCCCAGCTGCTCACTTCCACTCCACGATGCTGATGGCAGCCCTGCGGATCGGGTTGTTGAGGCGCAGGCAGAAGAGCGCCCGGGGGGAGCGGTGCAGCCCCCCCCCCGCCGCTTGCGCCCCCTTGTGGTGGCCTTTGGGGTGTGTGGGGCGCCGCTGGCGTGGCTGTGGGTGAGGGGTGCCCTCTCCTCCCCCCCCACCCGGCGGGGTGCCGTTTCCTATGGGCCCCCCCCCCACCAGCGACCCCATTCAAAGGCTGGGTCAAGGCTTCGGCCAATGAGGGCAGCTCCTTGGGGGGGGCTGTAGGAAAAAAAGGGGGGAGAGGCGCAACTAAAGACCACCCCCTAAAAATCTGGGTACCCCCAGACTCTTCTGGAGCACCCAGACCCCAGTGACACCCTCTCCTTGCCCCCAAGACCCTCAGAGACACACACCCCCCCCAAGACCTCTAAGGAGCCCCCCAAGATGATAATGACACCTCCTGCCTTCCAAATCCCAAGGATCAACTTGAGACCCCTAAGGACCCCCATAAAAACCTTTAAGGACCCTCCCCCGCCCCCCCCCAAATCCCAGGGACCTCCTAAAGAACCTAAAGGATCTCCCCAAAGACCCCTCCGAACCTTTAAGGACCCCCCAAGTCCCAAGGACCTCCTTAAGACCCCTAAGAACCCCCCTAAAAACCTTTAAGGATTCCCCCAACTCCCAGGGACCTCCTGAGGACCCCTAAGGACTCCTTTAAGACCCTTTAGGAGCCCCCCCCCCAAATCCCAGACCCCCTTCCCTCCAAAGACCCCTAAGGACCTCTCCAAAGACACCCCCCCCCCAATCTCAGGGACCTCCTTAAGACCCCTAAGGATGCCCCCAAAGACTCCCCAAACCCCCCTCAAAGACATCCCCCCCTAAAACCCAGAGACTTCCTTATGACCCCTAAGGATCCTCCCCCCTAAAGACCCCTAAGGTGTCCCCCCCCTCCAAGGCCCTCCCCAAACTCACCCACTCCATTCTCCTCTGACTCTGACATGCTGGGGGACAAGGATGGGGGGTGTGTCTGAGGGTCCCTTTCTGGGGGTTGGGGCTGGGAGCTTTGGGGGTATTTAAGGAGGTCTGGGGGTGTTTAGGGAAGGGTTGGGGGTACTTAAAGGGGTCTGGAGGGTATTTAAGAGGGTCTGGGAGTATTTAGGGAAGGGTTGGGATGTTTAAGGTGGTCTAAGGAGGTATTTAGGGCAGGGTTGGGGGTATTTAGGACAGGGTTAGGGGGCATTTAAAAGGGTCTGGGGGTATTTGGGGCAGGGTTAGGAGCACTTAGGAAAGGTTCACGGGTACTTAGAGAAGGATTGGAGCTGTCTAAGGGGCTCCGGGGGGATATTTAGGGAAGGCTTTGGGGGAATTTCAGGGGGTCCGAGGGGATGCAGAGCCCTCCCCACGGCCGATCCATGCCGCAGCCTCCAGCTGGTGCCCTCCCGGGGATTAAAGCGGCTTAAAGAGATAGGAAGGGAGGGAGGGTGGGGAGAGAGGGCAGCGGCTGTAACACAGGGGGCAAGGACACTGCTGCCACCGACCCTCACCTCAGCCCCCACCAAGGACCGACAGTCCCCAATTCCCTCCTCACAGACCCCAATTCCCCTTCACAGTCCCCAATTCCCTCCTCACAGACCCCAATTCCCCTTCACAGTCCCCAATTCCCTCCTCACAGACCCCAATTCCCCTTCACAGTCCCCAATTCCCTCCTCACAGACCCCAATTCCCTCCTCACAGACCCCAATTCCCCCCTCACAGACCAATTCCCCCCTCACAGACCCCAATTTCCTCCTCACAGTCCCCAATTCCCCCCTCACAGTCCCCAATTCCCCCTCACAGACCAATTCCCCCCCCACAGACCCCAATTCCCTCCTCACAGACCCCAATTCCCTCTCACAGTCCCTATTTCCCCCTCACAGACCCCAATTCCCCCCCCACAGACCCCAATTCCTTCCTCACAGACCCCAATTCCTTCCTCACAGACCCCAATTCCCTCCTCACAGACCCCAATTGCCCCTCACAGTCCCAAATTTTCCCCAAGAACCCAATTCCCTCCTCATAGACCCCAATTCCCCCTCAAGGGCTCCCTGTGCCCCCTCACAGCCTCCATTTCTTGTCAGGGGTTTCATTACTCCCCTCACAGATTCGATTTGCCCTCATGGGCTCCATTCCCCCCGCAAGGGGTTCTATTTCCCCCTCTCTGGGCACCATTTACCTCCCCTTCAGGGGCTCCATTTCCCCCCTCAGAGCCCTGGTATCCCCCCAGGGGCTCCACTTCTCCCCTCGCAGACCCCATTTCTCCTCACGGACCCAATTTCACCCCAGGGGCTACATTTCCCCCCCAGGACCTACCAATATCCCCTTCCCACCCTTTTACTCCTCCCTCACACCTCCCCTCCCCTCCTTTCCTCTTCCCGCCTCTGCCTCGCACCGCCCACAGGCTCGCGGTCCGCGCGCCCGCGGAGCTCCCTCCTTCCCTCCCCGCCCCGCCCCGCCCCGCCCCTCCCCGCCCCGCCCCGCCCCCCCCTCCCCTCCCCTAGCTCCCTTTACACCGCCCCCCCGCCTCGAGCCTCCCCATTCACGTGACCCCAAACTCCCTCCTCACGTGACTCCCCGTTCCCGCCTCACGTGACCGCCGCGTCCCGCCCCCCAGCGGCCCCCCCTTCCCCCCCCCGCTTCCCCCGCCCGGGGCTCTGCCTCAGCCTCTCCCGGGGGTCCTTTCCGGCTCCCCCGTTCCCCCTCGCCCTCTCCCTCTCTCGGGCCCAAAGGATTTTGGGGTGAATTTAGGAGGATTTGGGGGTTCCCCCCCGGCAACCTTCCTAAGTCATGGAGGAAGTAGACAGGATCCTGCTCCACGCGCTGCGGCAGGCGGGGACGTGAGTGGGGGGCTTGGGGGGGATGGCTGGGGCGGGATCTGGGGGGGTCGAGTAGGATTTGGGGGGGATTTGGTGTAGTCTGGAGTGGGATTTTGGGGGGAGGTGGGGGGGTTGGGGAGGGATTTGGGGAGGTGATGGGGATCAGGAGTGGGATTTTGGGGGGACGTGGGAGGGTTGGGGAGGGATTTGGGGGGTGATGGGGGTCAGGAGTGGGATTTTGGGGGGACATGGCGGGGTTGGGGAGGGATTTGGGGGGTGATGGGGGTCAGGAGTGGGATTTTGGGGGGACATGGTGGGGTTGAGGAGGGATTTGGGGGGTGATGGGGTGGGATGGGGGGGTTGGGTAGGCTTTGGGGTATTTGGGGGGTTGTGTCTGGAGAAGGATTTGGGGGGGATTTGGGGAAGGGGAATCTGAGGGGGGATTGGGGGAGGTGTGGGGGGGTTGGGGGGCTCTGGGGTTCTGGAGGAGGATTTGGGGGGATTCGGGGTGGGATTTGGGGGATGGGAATCTGGGGGGGGGATTGGGGGGTCTCTGGAGTGGGATTTGGAGGGGGGTCTGGAGTAGATTTGGGGGGGGGGGAGATCTGGGATGGGATTGGAGCATGGGGAGGACCTGGGGTGGGATTTGGAGGGGGGGGGTGTGGAATTTGGGGGAGCTGAGGGGGGGGTCCCTAATAACTCGAGGGGGGGTCCTCACTTTGCAGCAGGCTCTTTAAGATCTTGAAGGGCTTAGATTGCTTTGGGGGAGGGAGGAAGACTTGCGGGGGGAGAAACACTTGGCGGGGGGGGAGCCCAAATCTTTTAGAGGGAGTGGTCCTCAATTTTAGGGGGTGTCTGAGGAGGGGAAGGGTTCCCCAATTTTTGATGACCCCCCCAAATGTTTCAGGGGGATCCCCCCCGAGGTGCAGGGAGTGAAGGAGCTGAGCCCTGAGCTGGTGGTGGAGGCTGCAGTCAGATGCCTCAGGGCCATCAACCCTCTTTTGGGGTCCCCCCTGAGCCTTTTGCTGCCCCCTGGAATCTCTGCTCGCTTCAGGTTGGCTTCAGACCTGGCAGCTGCTTGCCAGGTAACCCCCCAAAAAAACTGGGGGGGCCCCCAAGGTTAATGGGGAACCCCCCACCCCCTCCCCACTCCCTCTGCTACCCCCGAACCTTTCTCTCCTTTTCCCTCCTCCCCCAGATCTTAAAGAGGAGACCCCATCCCTTAAGATGATTCTCAAAGAACCCCCCCAGATCCTTAAGGGCACCCCTAAACCTTAGGGAACCCCCAAAGTTTGAGGGGACCCCCAAAATTAAAGGGCACCCCCCCCTTAAAACCTCTCCCCACTCCCTCCCCTACCCCCTGAGCCTTTCCCTTGTTCCCCCTCCCCCTAGCCAACCCCCAAGCTTAACAGGGGATCCCCAAATTTTCAAGGGGGGCCTCCAAACTTCTTGGGGTGCCCTTTCCCCATCCCCCACCCCCCAACATTGAGGCGTCCCCCAAAAATTAAAGGGGACCCCCCCCCCCAAAACCCCTCCCCACTTCTTCCCCTACCCCCTGAACATTTCTTCCATTCCCCCTCTCCAAACCTTAATGTGGGGACCCCATATTTTCAAGTGGGGACACCCAGAATTTTTTGGGGTGCCTCTAAGGTTTTTGGGGTCCCCCTGATGCCTTCTTTCCCCCTGCAGGAGCTGGGGTTTTGGGGGGACGTGGGGTACCAGACCTTCCTCTACAGCTCGGAGCAGGACGTTCGCCGCCTTCTCCTCTTCCTCGTGGAGAAGCTGCCCAGGGATGAAGGGGAGAGGGGAGCTGAGCCCCCAGGTTGGGACATTTTTGGGGGGTGGGGGTGGGGGGTGTGTCTCTGAAGTTTTGGGGGGCTCTTAAGAAATTTGGGGGATCCTCTTGAAAACTTGGGGTCCCCCCCCTTTAAGATTTGGAGGGGAGAGAGAGGGTGAGAGGGAAGGATGAAAAGGCTTGGGTAAGGGGAGGGAATGGGGAGGGGGTTGGGGGTTCCCCTTTTGGGGGCTTCCCTCAAACTTTGGGGGGTCCCTAAGGTTGGGGATGCCCTTGAGGATCTGGGGGGGGGGTCTTTGAGGGTCATTTTAAGGGGCGGGGTCCCTTCTTTAAGATTTGGGAGGGAGAGGAAGAAAGAGGGAAAGGTTCAGGGGGTAAGGGGAGGGAGTGGTGAGGGGTTTGGGGGTTCCCCTTTGATTTTGGGAGTGCCCCCTCAAACTTTGGGGGGGTCCCTAAGGTTTGGGGGTGCCCTTGAGGGGGGAGGGGTCCTTGGGTGTTATTTTAAGGGATGGGGTCCCCGCTTTTTGTCCAGGCAAGTCTGGGGCCCTGCTCCGAGCCATTGCCTCCCGCATCCGGCAGCAGTTGGGGACCCCCTGGGTCCCCCCTTCCTGTCGCCCCCCCAGGCTCCAGCAGCTGCAGGTGAACGCTTTGGGGGTCCCCCCTTGACCCTCACCCCCAAATCCTGATCCTCCCCTCGTTAACTAACCCTTTAATTACCTTCTCTGTAGGGCCCAGCCTCGCTTAACCCTTTCACTACCTGCCCCTTGACCTTACCCCACACTGGGGGACCCCCAGGTAAGGTTCTGGGGCTGGGAGGTCTGAGGGGGGGGCTTAAATTGGAGAGGGGGCTCCTTGTTTACCTTCCCCCCCTCTCCCCCCAGAGCTCCAGGAGTATTTTGGGGGTGCTGCCCCCCCAGTTCCAGCCCAGCCCCCCCTTCCCAGTAGGACCCCCCAGGCCTTACTGGAGTCCCACGCTGCCCAGCTCAGCTCCCACCACGACTGGGAGGCAGAGTGGGGGGGGCCTGGCTTGGCCTCTCGTTTGCCCCCCCAGGTCAGGACACCCCCAAAATGTTGAGGGGGCCCTAGGATTTGGGGGGAGTCTTTGGAGGGGGCTGGGGCATGGTTTGGGGAGCCTGGGGGGAGATTTGAGAGGGGCTGGGGAGGTCTTTTGGGAGGCTGTGGTGGGGGGAGGTCTAAGGGGCTGGGTGGGTTCATTTGGGGGGTGGAGGGGTCTTTTGGGGGATGGGATGGTTTGGGGGGGTTAGGGGGGCTCTAAGGGTCTGGGGGAGTTTCTTTTGGGGGGCTGAAGGGTGGTTTGGGGGGGCTGGAGGGGTCTGTTGGAGTCCTGAGGGTTGGTTTTGGGGGGCTCTAAGAGACTGGGGAGTGGGTTTGGGGGACTGGGGGGGCTCTAAGGGGCTGGGGGGCATTCTTTTGGGGGGCTGGAGGGGTGTTTAGGGGGTTGAGGGATGCTTTAAGGGGCTGTGGAATGCTTGGACGGGGAGTTGGGGGGGCTCTTGAGGCCTTAGGGGGTGGTTTTGGGGGCCTGGGAGGGGTCTCTTGGGGGCCTAAGGGGTGGGTTTTGGGGGTCCCTATGGGTCTGACCCCCCCCAAAATAGGGCTGGGGGCAGCATTTAGGGGTTGGGGATATTGGGGAAATTGGGGAGGGGTCTTTTGGGGGGGTGGTTTTGGGGGACCCCATAAGCCTGATCTCCTCCTTTTTTGTACCCCTCCTACCAGGACTATGTGGCCAGGAAGCAGCTCCGGGCTCGGCTCCGGGCCCTGGAGGCTCTGCGCCAGCTCTGCCCCCCCAAAGCCCAGGCCCCCCCCACCCCCCAGGCCCCCCTGGACCCCTTTTGGCTCCGAGAAGCTTTTGGGGCTGGGGGTGGGGGAGGGGCACTGCCCAAGGGCTCTCGGTTCACTCGCAGCCAGCACCTCACCCATCGGCAGGTACTGGGGAAGGGCCTTTGGGGGGGCTGGGGTGTTAGGTTTGGGAGGGGCTGGAGGGGTTTAAGGGTCTGGGGGCCTTCTTTTGGGGGGCTCTAAGGGTCTGAGAGGGTCTTTTGGGGGGGTTGGGGGTGGTTTGTGGGGCCTGGGGCTGTCTTTTGGGGGGCTGGGGGGGGGCTCTAAGGGTCTGGTGGGGTTATTTTGTGGTCTAAGAGCTGGTTCTGAGGGCTGGGGGGGTCTTTTTGGGGGGCTGAGGGGTTTTAGGAGGGGGCTGAGGAGGTCTCCTGGGGGCCTAAGGGGTGGTTTTGGGGGCTGGGGGGTGTTTTGGGGGGGGGTTGGGATTTTGGGGACCCCCTCAGGGGGTCTCTCATCTGTTTTGGGCTTCCCTCAGGACCCCCAGGTGCTGCTGCAGCAAACTCAGGCGGTGGCTGAGCCCCCCCAGGCTCCTGGGGGGCCTGAGGAGGTAAAAAAAGGGGGGGTAGGGGGTGGGTTTGGGAGGCTGGGGGATTTTGGGGAGGGTCTGGGGCTTTTTGGGAGGGTTTGGGGGCTTCATAGGGGGTCTGGGGGCTGGGTTTGGGGATCTGGGGGCTGTTTGAGGGGGGCTGCTTGGCTTTTCTGGCTCCTTGTTCACGCTGAAACCTACTGATAGCAATAGAATCTGAGACTTTCATGGCGGTTTGGGGCGTGTGTGGAGGATTCTGGGGGGCCTGAGGGCTTTTTGTGGGTGCTGGGGTCTGGTTTGGGAGGGGTGGGGGCTGTTTGGGAGGTCTGTTTGGCTCTTTTGGCTCCTTGTTCACTCTGAAACCTACTGATGGCAGTGGAGTCTGAGGCCTTCATGGGGGTTTGGAGGATATGGGGGGGTCTGGGCCCCTTTTGAGGGGCTTTTTGGGGGTCCTTTTGCTCTCCTCCTTCACTCTGAACCCTACTGATGGCCAGGAGGAGGCAGCATTAGAGGAGGCCCTGAACCGCTTGGAGGCCCAAATCCAATCCTGCCACCAGCAGCTGCGGGGGACAGAGCTCAGCCTCACCCAAGTGAGCCCTTGGGGAGGCTCGGGGGAGGGGGTGTCAGAAATTTTGGGGGACACCCCCACTGACTTTTCTTGTCCCCCCTGAAAGGTGGAGGCTGAGGTGGCCCAGGGCAAAGTGGCCCTGGGAGGCCGAGAGGAGGAGCTGAGGCTGAAGGCCAAGGCTGTGGAGCTGCTGCCAGATGCCTCCAGCAATGTGGCCAAGCTGCAGGTTAGCAGGGGGGGACCCCCCCAAAAAAAGGAGGAGGATATGTTTGGAGGCACACCCATTTGGGGGAGCGGCTGGGGAGGTAAATTTTGGGTGTCCCCCTGGTTTTTGGGGTGCTGGAGGGGTTGAATGTGGGGGTCCCCCTCTTTTTGGTGAGCTGGGGGAGGTGCCCCTGGTTTTTTTTGGTTCCCCCTTTTTTTGGGGTGCTGGGGGAGTACATTTAGGGCCCCCCCTGGTTTCTGGGGGCTAAATTTGGGGAGTTCCCCCCTTTTGGGGTTAAATTTAGGGGTCCCCACCTTTTTTTTTTGGGGTGCTGGAGTGGTAAATTTGGGGTCCCCCCATTTTTCTGGTGTCCCCCCCGTTTTTGGGGATACATTTGGGGGTCCCCACCTTTTTTGGGGGTGCTGGAGGGGTAAACTTGGGGGTCTCCTCCCCCTCTTTGGGGTTACATTTGGGGGTTCCCCCACTTTTGCGGGGGGCTCCCCTTTTGAGGAGTTAAATCTGGGGTCCCCCCCTTTATGGGGTTAAATTGAGGGTCTTCTCTATTTGGGGGGGTAAGAGTAGGGGTCCCCCCAATTTTGGGGTTAGATTTGGGGTAGTCCCAAGGGGGTTTGGGGGGGGTCCTGAGTGGATTTTGGGAGGGTCCTGAGTGGATTGTGAGGGTCCTGAGTGCATTTGGGGATCCTGAGTGGATTTTGGGGTCCCCTCCCCTCGTTTCCCAGGTGCTGGTGGAGAGCAGCAGCCGCAGGATCGTGTCCCTGGTGGGGCAGTGGGAGAGGCACCGAGGACCCCTCCTCACGCAGTACCGGCACCTCCGGGCCCTCAGGGACTCTGCTCAGGTAACCCCAATTTCTTGCGGGGGGGGGGGGTCGCCCCACTTTCTAAGGGGTCCCCAAGAGGTCGTTTGCCTCCCCCCAGGCTCTTTTCAGGTGGGTTTGGGGGACCGCAGGTCAGCCCTGAGGGTCCCTTCAGAGTGGGTTTGGGGACCCCAGGGTCTCTTCCTTCTAGGTTTGGGAGGTCCCTAGGTCCTCCCAGGTGGGTTTGGGGGTTGCCAGGTAGCTTTTGGGGTACCCTGGGGGCTTTTTGGGGTGCTGGTAGCTGCTTTTGGGGGCCTGGGAGCTGTTTGGGGGCAGCTGTTTTCTTTGGGCTCCTTGTTCACTCTGAAACCTACTGACAACAGCAGAGAGATCAGGATGGGGATGGAGGATTTTAGAGGGGGAAGACTGGGGGTTTTTTTGGGGTGCTCAGGAAGATTTTGGGGGTCCCCTAGGTGGGGTTTGAGGGTCCCCTGAACCCCTTTCTTGACCTCCTCAGCTGGAATCCTCACGGCGCCTGGCGGAGATCCGGAGCCTCCACGACCGAATCCGTTGGGCCGCGGCCGAGGCTCGGCGCAAGGAGGAGCTCCACAAGCAGCTGGTGAGGGCTCTGGGGGAGGTCCTGGGAGCGTTTTTGGGGTCCCCCTCCCCCAAATTCCCTCCAAAACCCTTCCCCACCCCCCCCCAAAATCCAGTTGGTTACAACCAAAAAAGTTCAGCCTGGAGGGAGTAAAATCCATCCAGGGGACCCCAAAACCCACCTGGGGACCCCCAAACCCATGAAGAATGGGCCCCAGGGACCCCAAAATCCACTTGGAGGTGACTTGGGGACCCCCAAACCCACCAGGAATGGACCCCGGGGACCCCAAAATTCACTTGGGGGGGACCTGGGGACCCCCATACCCACCAGAAAGGGACCCCAGGGACCCCAAAATCCACTTGGGGGAGGACCTGGGGACCCCCAAACCCTCCAGAAAGAGACTCCAAGGACCCCCAAATCCACTTTAAGGTCACCTGAGGCCCCTGAATCCTCTAAGAATGGCCCCCAGGGACCCCAAAACCCACTTGGGGGGTACCTGGGGACCCCAAAACCCCTCTTTTTTGCCCCCTCCTGCTCCTGCCCCCCCCCAAAAGGTGGCAGAGTTGGAGACCCTCCCCAGGGACCTCTCCAGGGCTGTCTACACCCAAAGGATCCTGGAGATTGTTGGTAACATCAGGAAGCAGAAGGAGGATATTGGAAAAGTGAGAGGGGGCCAGGGGGGTCCCCAAGATTTGGGGGAGGGGAGGTCCTGAGTGGATTTGGGGGGGGGATACCCAACCCTTGGTGGAGGGCAAGGAGAAAGAAGCTTGAGGAGAGCTCAGGAGGATTCCTGTGGGATTTTGGGGGGTTCCTGGGAGGTTTTAGGGGTCCTGAGTGGACTTTAGGGAGTTCCTGGGAGGTTTTGGGGGGTCCTGAGTGGATTGGGGGGGGGAAGGGATGGATTTTGGAGTAGTCTGGGATGGGGGGGGATCCCCAACCCATGGTGGAGGGCAAGGAGGAGGAAGACTGAGGAGATCTTGGGGGGGGAGGAGCACAAAATGACGGGGGGGGGGCTGCACCCCCAAAATGTGGGGGTCCCCCTCCTCAATTTTGGGGGTTCACTTTCTCCAGATCCTGGTGGACACTCGAGGGCTGCAGAAGGAGATCAACAACCTGGTGGGGAAGCTGGAGAGGACCTTCAGTGTCACTGATGAGCTGCTCTTTAAGGTCCCATTTTGGGGGGGGGGACGCTGGGAGGGGGATTTGAGGTGCAGGTGGGGATGTGGGGGGTCCTAGGTGGAGTTAGGGCAGTCCCAAGTGGATTTCAGGGGCTCCAAGTAGATTTGGGGGGTCCCAAGGGGATTTGTGAAGCTCCAGGTGGAGTTTTGGGGGATCCCAGGTGGATTTGGGGGGGTCCCAAGTGAGTTTGTGGGATCCTAGTGGATTTTTGGGGGGGTCCCAAGTGGAATTTGGGGGGTCCCAGGTGGATTTGGGGGGGGTCCCAAGTAAAGTTTGGGAGGTTCAGGTGGATTTGGGGGGGTCCCAGGTGGAGTTTGGGATCCCAGGTGGATTTGGGGGGTCCCAAGTGAGGTTTGGGGATCCCAGGTGGATTTTGGGGGGTCCCAAGTGGAATTTGGGGGGTCCCAGGTCGATTTGGGGGGGGGCTCCCAGGTAGAGTTTGGGGGCTCCATGTGGAGTTTGGGGGCTCCCAGGTAGATTTTGGGGATCCCGGGTGGATTTTGGGGGGGGTCCCAAGTAAAGTTTGGGAGGTTCAGGTGGATTTGGGGGGGTCCCAGGTGGAGTTTGGGGGGTCACCACCTGAGTTTTGGGGTGAAAATTGGGGATGTCCCCCCCTTGGTTTTGGGGGTTACATGTGGGAGCCCCTAACCTATTTTGGGGATGAATTGGGGGGGGGGGGCTAGAGATGATTTTTGGGGGTGCTGGGGGGGGATTAAATTGGGGGGTGCCCCCCCTTATATTTTGAGGTGAATTTCGGGGTGCGGGGGGTACATTTGGGGGTCCTCCCCTTGGGGTCTGGGGTTCAATTTGGGAGCTCGGGGCGGTGTCCCAGAGCTGATTTTTAGGGGGTGCTGGGAGGGTTAAGTTTGGGGGTGCCCCTCCCTATTTTTTGGGGGTGACACCTGGGGGTCCCCCCTTGGGTTTTGGGGTGCTGGACACCCCCAAAACCCTCTCCCACCACCACCCCCCCAGGACGCCAAGAGGGACGAGGTCGTGCGCAAGGCTTACAAGTACCTTGCAGCCCTCCATGAGGTAATCTGGGCGGGGGGGGGTCAGGTTTTGGGGACCCCTGGAGGATTTGGGGGGGGGGACTGGAGAGGTCTGGAAGGGTTGCAGACTGGAAGGGGGACCCCAAAATCTGTATTTTGGGGGGGTTTCCCCCTCCCCAGAATTGTGCTCAGTTGATCAGGAACATCGAGGACACAGGAACCATCCAGAGGGAGATTCGGGACCTGGAGGAGCAGGTGGGGGAGGTGGGGGGGGGGGGGCTAAAAAAAGGGGCGATTTGGGGGCATTTTGGGGGGTTGGGGTGGATGGGTTTTGAGGAGCCTTCCTCCCCTGTTTTTGAGGTGCTTTGGAGCATTTTGGGTGTCTTTCTGCCCCCCCCATTTTGGGGCATTTCATCCCGTTTCGAGGCGTTTCTTGGCCGTTTTGGGGTGGTCTCAGCCTGCTCATTTTGGGTCAGTTTTGGGCTGGTTTGGGGTGGTTTCAATTTTGATGAGTTTTGGGGCTGTTGCCCCCTCTCCCCCCCCCCTTTTTTTTGGTGTTTTGGGGTGTTTCTGTCCATTTTGGGCTCATTTTGAGGTGTTTCTTGGGAGCCATTTTTGGGGTGGTCTCAAGACATTTTTGGGGCCATTCTGGGGGGGTTCTGCCCTTCCCCCCCCCCCAGTTTTGGGTCTCTTTTGACCATTTTTGGCCCTCCACCCATTTTGAGGCCCTTTTGGTTCATTTTATTTCCTAGCCCCACCCCCCAAACCTCCCTAAGGTCCTCCCCAAAACTCCCCCAGATATTACTGAGCCCCCCCAAAACCTCCCTGGAGACCTCCTAGAGAGACCCCAGAGCTCCCCAGACCCCCTCAGAGACCCCAAACCCCCTCTTAGAGACCCTAAGCCCCCCCACCAAAACCCCCTTAGAGCCCCCCCAGAACCCCCCTCAGAGCCCCTAAACCCCCTCTTAGGGCCCCCAAACCCCCTGAGACCCAGAGCCCCCCCACCCTCCCCAGAGGCCCCCCAAAACCCCCTTAGAGCCCCCCAAACCTCCTGAGAGAGCCCAAATCCTGCCTAGAGCTTCCCCAAAACCCCTCAGAGCCCCCCAAACCCTCTTAGAGCCTCCCAAACCCCCTGAGATACCCCCAAACTCCCTCTTAGAGCCTCCCAAACCCCCTGAGTTGCCCCCCAAACCCCCTTAGAGCCTCCCAAACCCCCTGAGATAATGAGCACCACAGTCCCAAACTCCCCCTCAGAGCCCCCCAAACCCTCTTAGAGCCTCCCAACCCCCCTGAGATACCCCAAAACTCCCCCTCAGAGCCCTCCAAACCCCTTAGAGCCTCCCAAACACCCTTAGAGCCCCCCCAAACCCCCTGAGATACCCCAAATCTCTCCCTCTTAGAGCCCCCAAACCCTCCATTGAGCCCCCCACCCCCCTTAGAGACCCCCAAAACCCCCAGATACCCCACCCCCCCCCCAGACCCTTCAAAACCCCTCTTAAGAGCCCCCAACCCCCTTCTTTGAGACCCTATCCCCCTCCACCCCCTCAGAGCTCCCCCCAGGCCCTCAGAGCCCCCCTAAATGCCCCCTTTTGCCCACCCAGATCGAGGGGGAGAGCAGTGGGAAGCCCCAAGGCAGCCTGGAGAGGATCCTGAGCGACTGCAGAGCTCTGAGGGAGGAGAACGAGCTGCTGGCAGCCCGAATCCACCCCTCTTGACACCCCCCTCAGCCCCCCTCCCCATTTCCTACTTTTGGGGGATCCCCCCTCCTCGATTTGGGGGTCCCCCTCCTCAGTGGCTGCCTATGGAGCCTCCTCCTCAAATGAAAGCAGCAGCAGAGGGCGGAGAGAATAAAACGGCAGCAAAAGGGCTCTGGGGGTTGAGTTCTTCAAGGGGGAAGGTTTTGGGGGGGCTCTGAGGGTTTGAGAGGGTCCCCCCCCTTAATTTTTTGAGGGGGTGGGGTTTCCATTGATTTGAGGAGGGGGAGTGTCTGCTGGGGGAGGTCAGCCCCATCCCCAGTTTTGGTTTAGCTTCGGGAGGGGAAAAAAAGCTTCAGGTCACAACTCCTGTGGGGGAAGGGAAGGGGTTAAAAGGGGGGGAGGGGGGTCTGGGGGGTCCCTAAAGGGGTTTTGGGGGGTCCCTGGGGAGGGGTTTGGGGGGGATCTGGGGAGGATTTGGGGGTCTCTAAGGGGTTATGAGGGTTTTGAGGGAGCTCTGAGGGGGTTTTGGGGTGTCCCAGGGAGGGTTTGAAGGGTTTTAAGGGGTTGGGGGGGGGCTCTAATGGGGGGTTTGGGGGGAAGGACTTTGAGGGGCTTGGGGAGTCCCTAGGGCGGTTTTGGGGTGCCTGGGAAGGGTTTTTGGAGTGCCTGAGGGATTATTGTGGGGACCCTGGGGAGGTTTTGGGGGGCTCTAAATGGGTTTGGGGCCTTTAATGGGGGGGTTTGTGGGGGGGGGGGGGTTCTGAGGGGGTACTGGAGGTCCCTGGGTCAGGGGCTGGGGAGCCTTGGAAGGTTTTTGGGGGTGCTTGAGGGATTTTGGGGGGTTCCCTGGGGAGGATTTGGGGATGGTTTGGGGGGCCCTAATGGGGGTTTGGGGGGAGCTCTGAGGCAGTTTTGGGGGTCCCTGTGGGGGGTTGGGAGTACCCATGTAGGTTTTTGGGGTGTCTGAGGGATTCTGGGAGGTCCTTGAGTGGGTTTGGGGGGGCACCTGAGGGAGTTTGGGGTCTCTGAGGTGAGTTTTGGTATCTCTGGGGAGGGTTGGAGATGACTTTGAGGGTCCCTAAGTGGATTTTGGGGGTCCCTGGGGGGTTTTGGAGTGCCCTAGAAGGTTGTTGGGGTGCCTGAGGGATTTGGGGGGAGTTCTTCAGGGGAGGTTTGGGGGGCACCTGAAGGGCTTTGGGGGACTCTGAGGGGGTCTTAGGTTCTTTAAGGGAGTTTTGGTGGTGGTGGAGGAGTCTTTGGGGGTCCCTAAGTGGATTTTGGGGGTCCCTGGGGAGTTTTTGGGGGTGCCTGGGTGGGTTTTGGGGGGCACCTGAGGGAATTTGGGGTCTCTAAGGTGAGTTTGAGTGTCTCTGAGGAGGGTCAGAGGTTCCTTTAGGGGTCCCTGAGTGGATTTTGGGGGTCCCTGGGGTGGGTTGGGGGCACCCCAGAAGGTTTTGGGGGTGCCAGGAGGATTTTGGGGGTGCCTGGATGGGTTTTGGGGGGCACCTGAGGCAGCGTTGGGCTCTCCGGCGGCGGAACTCGGCCTCATTCACGGTCCAGCCTCCCTGCACCCTCACGAAGCATTTGTGCAGGCTCAGGTTGTGCCTCACAGCGTTCTGAGGGGAGTGGGACCCCCAAAAATCAAGAGGAGACCCCTAAATTTACAGGACACCCCCCCTCCACACCACAGCTTCATATTTAAGCCTTTAAAAATGGGTTGGGGACAACCAAATTGAACCTCAATTTAACACCCCCACTGGCACCCCCAAAATATAAGGGGGACCCCCCAAGTTTAACCCCAAACAATCGTTACCCCCAAATTTACCCCACTCCCAGCACCCCCAAAAAATAAGGAGGGGCACCCCCCCAAATTTAGGGGGATGATTTCCCCCCTGGTTTTGGGGGGTTCATTTGGGGCTAAATCTAGGGGTCCCCCCCTTTTTTGGGCTTCAATTTGGGGGTCCCCACTCCTTTGTAAGGCCTACATTTAGGGGTTCCCCCCTTTTTTAAGGCCTAAATTTGGAGGGGTTCACCCTTTTTTGGGCTTCAATTTAGGAGTCCCCCCCTACTTGAGGCCTAAATTGGGAGGTTCCCCCCCCTTTTTTTAAGGCCTACATTTGGGGGTTCCCCCCTTTTTTAAGGCCTAAATTTGGGCTTCAAATTAGGAGTCCCCCCTTGTTTGAGGCCTAAATTGGGAGGTTCCCCCCCCTTTTAAGGCCTAAATTTTGGGGGTCCCCCCTTTTTTGAGCTTCCATTTAGGGGTTCCCCCCCTTTTTAATGCCTAAATTGGGGGGGGGGATGTCCCCCCTTGTTTAGGGAGGTCCTTCCCTTTTTAATGCCTGTTTAGGGGGTCCCCCCGCTTTTTTGGGGGGTGGCGCTATTGACTGAGGAAGCTCTGAGGGGAGGAAATGGAGAGGTTTGTTGGGGGATCCCCCGCGACAA